>CM053744.1:4276937-4324880 GCA_028658305.1 Pachyuromys duprasi | reverse complement strand
AGGGAAGGAGGTCCTCCCCTGTTGGTGGACTTGGAGGGGGCGGGGAAGAAGGAGATGAGGGAGGGAGTGGGAGGGTGGGAGGGAATGAGGGAGGGGGCTACTCCTGGGATTCAAACCTGTGATTGAGATAAAAATAAATAAATTAAAAAAAAAAAGACAATCTTGAGTAAAAAACACCTCTATAAGAAGCGAAGACCTTCTAGAAACGAACACATGTGTTTACCGGTTTGGTGAAGAAGTGAGCAGTTAGAGATGTTATTGAATGAAGGATCTGTAAGTAAATGGTAAACTGGGAAGCGGTGCACCTTCTGTTCAGGTCTTCTAAGTGGGCCTATGTCTTCAGAAGTACATATGGTACTTTCTCAGGGACCTGGGTAAAACCATGGTTGAAGGTTATTTTCTTTTTTCTTTTTCTTTTATTTTTTATAGTAATTAGAGTTTGTTCACTTTGTATCCCAGCTGTAGCCCCATCCCTGTCAAGCTTACCCTCCCTTGCTCATCTCCTCTCATGGACCTCTCTCAGACAACTAGGAATAGGGCTTCCTCAAGATTCAGCTATGCCACTCCTGGGCATATATTCAAAATATGCTCAAGTACACAACAAGAAAATTTGCTCAACCATGTTTGTAACACCTTCATTCGTAATAGTCAGAACCTGGAAACAACACAGATATCCCTCAGTTGAAGAATGGATTCAGAAATTGTGGTACATTTACACAATAGACCACTACTCAGCAATTACAAACAAGGAAATCATGAAAATTGCAGGCAAATGGTGGGACCTACAAAAGGTCATCCTGAGTGAGATATCCCAGAAACAGAAAGACACACAGGGTATATACTTACTTATAAGTAGATATTAGACTGATAATATAGGATAAACATACTAAAATCTGTTCAACTAAAGAAGCTAAGCAAGAAGGAGGACCCAGGGTAAGATGATCAATCCTTACTCAGAAAGGCAAATGGGATGGACATCCAGAAGAGGGACAAAACAAGAAACAGGCCAGGAGCCTACCACAGAGAGCCTCTGAAAGACTCTACCCAGCAATGTATCAAAGCAGATGTTGAGGCTCATAGCCAAACTTTGGGCAGAGTGCAGGGAATCTTGTTAAAGAAGGGAGAGATAGAAATATTTGGAAGGGATAAGAGCTTCACAAGGGGAGCAACAGAACTAAGAAATCTGGGCCCAGGGGTCTTTTCTGAGAATGATATTCCCAACCCAGGGCCATGCATGGATGTGACCTAGAACCTCTGCACAGATATAGCATATGGCAATTCAGTATCCAAGTGGGTATTCAAGTTAGGGGAACAGGGACTGTCTCTGACATGAACTCAGTGGCTGGCTCTTTGATCACCTTCCCCTAGGAGCAGCCTCTTACCAGGCCACAGAGGAAGACATTGCAGCCAGTCCTGGTGAGACCTGATAGGCTAGGATCAGATGGAAGGGGAGGAAGACCTCCCCTAGCAGTGGATTTGAAGATGGCCTTTTAATGTGCTACAGATGATCTGAATAGTAGGCTGGAGAGTGAACTTCTAATTTTAGAGGCACCTTAAAGAAAAGGGGAGAAATGAGAAAAGCTTTCCCACATTTTCCTCACATGCAAATGTATTATAATTTGGGATCACATGTCTGGAACTTCATTACTACTGACCTTGCATTTTACTGGGCATCTAGAATACAACTCATTAGAAATGTCTGCCTTTCTCTTGTTTTATAAAGTAAAAGCCTGCTTGAGATTCTCTTGTTTTGTTTTTTGTTCTCTCTCTTTTTGGCTATGCTCTTTGCTGGTGCTGATTCCAGCATTTGAGATCTTTGGTGTTTTCTCTATTCAAAATTATTTAATTACATTTAATGAAACTTTACATTAACTGTGTTGAACTTTAAACACAAAAGACTCTCATTAACTCTTCATCATACCCTCAAATCTATTCCTTCTTTTCCATTGTACATTTTGAGAAGTTGATAACAGTTAAGGCTTGCAAAATACAAAATGGAAACAAAATGTTTATGCTTTAGAATTGTCTACTGTATCTTCATTTCTTAGTAGTAGATTGTGGATTAACATTCTATACTAAGTTAATCATAATTTTAATATATATTTTATAAACATGTTTACATTAACCAAACAGGTCCTTTATTTTTGACATACTGAAAATTAAGGAAGTGTAAGGTCTTATTTATCAGTTCACATGCTTTCACAGACAGGGTCTTACTATGCAGGTAGTAGGATCTTGAACTCCTGTCCCTCACTCAGCCTTATATTCAAGTGCTAGAGTTATAGCACTCTACCACTTTATCATGCTTGGCCCAAACAAGTGTTCTTTATTTAAGTCACTGTTTTCTTAATTTGAGTTTAAATAGTTTAAGTTTTATTTGTTTGTTTTTACCCCGAAATCCATGACTACATGGAAAGTGTTCGAAGGACAGCAATTTAAGTAGCTGGTTGGAGGAAAGGGAATGGAGTAAGTGGAATAATCATATTTCAATTAAAAACTTACTTTAAAAAAATCTGAAATTTTTGAAAGTGATGAAATTAAATTTCATGATTCTTGCTAGCAATGAATATTTGTGCAACTAGCTATTAAGGAAACTCTGAATATTTAGGAGACAGTATCTCTTGGAGAAGTGTATTAATTGGAAAAAACATTCTAAGTCTGGCAAGCACAGATTTTACTGTCATTTCTACTTCAAAATTACAAGTTGTATTGGAAGATGATTAATTAATTTATTCCAGTCACAATAAAGGAAAATGGGAATTATGATTGCTTTATAAGGGCAATTTTTCTACTTATGTCTTGAACATGGAACATCTGTTTTATGCTAATGCACTACAATGTAATGAAACATCTCTGTTTTCACCATACTTTGTCACCCTGATTTTTTGTAAATGCCTTTTGGTGTGTTTGTCTGGGGCATCTGTTTTCTAAAACACAATGAAGCCTAACCTTGCGCTGTGTCATGTCATGGGCAGCTCCTATGAGGCAGTCATGTTTCCAAAGTATAGGCTATGAAGAGAAAAATGAAAACTTCTGGAGGACATTTGCCCGTTTCTCATTCTTTGAAAACCAAGCACTCAGACTCTTGCATTGCCAGCACCTTTGGAGGTGTTGGCATGAGACTTAATTGCATATTGTGACAATAGAGAGACATGCCTTTTGAAAATAGGCCTTTTGGAGACGTGTTTCTTGCCTGCCAAAACATCCCTTAGACAGTGAGAGTAAGATGTTTTTATTCTCCTTTTTTATAGATACAAGAACAAATATGAATTATTATTTTAGATATTCCTAATACAGGGATCTTTTACTCCTGAGTATTTAGAGAGCAAACTGGTCTCTAGTATATTAATTGAAAAGTTATCAATGGCTTAAGAATAGATTATCAGAAGCATGTGGATGAGAGGAGAAAATTTCATGCTAGATGTATCTTATGTTGAGTTTATGCATCTACTTTTAAGTAAATTCTAATTGCAAAAAATGTTACAAAAGACAACAGGAAACCAAAGACCTGCTGAGTGGAAGCTGAGGACAGAACCACAATGAGATTTCAATAATGCTTCCTGTTTTTATCATGGCCTTCTTGAAAATGTCCAGGAATATATATATATATATATATATATATATATAATATATGCACATATATTCTTAAAATATGATGAAGGACCGGAAGAAGCCCATTATAGAGTTTTAAAACTCTTCAGCATAATTGCTTTATTAAGTATGTTCTATGAGATGGTTTTTGTTTCCTGCTTTCAGTTCTCACAACAATGTCACCCTAAGATTTTATACAAAACTATTTGTTCAAATATAGAAATTAAAGTGATAGCAATTGATGAAAAAAAGCTATGGTTTTATGTCAGAAGCATAAACTTTAGATACTATATTATTATTCAGCATCACACTTTTGTAAATTGTATGTTTTAGAGAAAGAAAATTTAAGGAGATGGCAATATTGAACAATGACTTTTCTGTCATCAGAATTTTTACAATTCATTTGAAATGTAGCTTTTACAATGCTCAACAAAAGGGCTGGAGGGATGGTGTGGCAGTTCAGAGTACTTGCTGCTTCTGTAGAGGAGCTGAGTTTTGTATCCCGCATCCAGATGGCAGCTCACAATCAACCGTAACTCATACATATGCTTGTCTCTGTCTCTATTAGAAAAGGAGACAGATGTAATTACATTTTAATTAAAAGTTTTTTTTATATTAAAGAAAAGAGGCTGAAGTAAAGAACATACAAAGATGGTTAAATCTGGAGGGGAGCAGAGACGAGTGACTTGAAAATGTTATTCTATATCCTTTATATTTCTCTTCATGAGTGAGGGCATAATATTACACACATAAATGTGTGGAGATTGAAATTAATTCCAACTTACCCTGTCACACATGCACAGAAGGTGATAGGACACTAAGAATGGGTCTCTTTTAATTGCTCAGGAATGTAGATATATCCCAAAATCTATGTAATTTTGAGGTGAAGACATCTACAACTGTGAGTTACCTAGCAAGTCATTTTATTTTAAATATTTTGAGGATATAATTTTTTTGACTTTTTAAAATTATTTATTATCATTTATTACAATTTATTCAATTTGTATCCCGGCTGTGGCCTCCTCCCTCATCTTCTCCCAAACCCATACTCCCTCCCTTTTCTCCCCTATGTCCCTGCCCTAGTCTACTGAGGATATAATTTTTAAAGAGAAAACAACAAAGACATTAATTGACTTCCCCTATGACTCATTATTGAATTTATAAATTACTTTGGAAAAAAGCTCCAAATTTGAGGATCTCAAGCTTTTGAAAAATGTGATGCTCTTACTTACTGTCTCTGTGCCTTCATTTAATTTGATTTTAATTTATAATCAAAAAATATGTAAAGATAATTCCTTTACATCATGTTTTGGGCTCATTGTGAAATATATTTGCTGAAAGTCCTTTTTTTCTGTTTTGAGGGAATCCTAGATGCATTAGCTGTAGTTCACTGATAACAATATCTCAGCACCCCTAAATGGAAAACTGCCAGACACAAGAGGGACACAGGACTAGCAACAGCTGTTTTCAACAGGTTTTAGAAGAAGTGAAATTTTTGTAATCTCACCCTTGAGGAAAACAAAAACAAAACTACTTTCGATTAATTAAATATTACATTCTTCTGCACGGTCTTATTTATTTATTTGTTTTTGCCAAACATGGAAGTCAGTTCAGTTGCAATGTCCAACGTTTTCAGAGGAAGCAGGTTTTACACGATAATTTAGCTAAGTACCCTTACCAATGTGATTAAGTGTGATTTGAGAACATGGAAAACCAATATGCAGTTATCCTTTTCCATCTTTTTAGATCAAAGTACCATGCTATCACACTGGAAACTTAAACACATGTCTCAATCCGGAGCCTATATAAAGTGTGGTGGATAATGAAAACATGCTGAAGGCAACTGTGTTTGTAAAGCACCCTGTCAGTAACCCCTACGTTATTCCAAATTACAGACCATACAGGGCTCTAAGCTGTTGCATGATGTTATCGGAGCATGCAAACAAGGAAATCCCGGGTGTGATCAAATGCTGGAGCAAATGATCCTGCAGCATGTTTAGATAGACCAGGATGCAGAGGTGTTTCTTCATCCCTGTCACAGCATACACATGAAGCTTAGCACACTAAATTTCTTGCTGTTCTGTTAGGTGTACTGTAGTGAGGGTTTTTTGTTTTTGTTTTTATTCCCACAGGAAACCAGCGTTTCTATATCCACTTGTTGTAGAAAATAAAAGTCCATTAATGTTTACTATTAATTATCTATAATTATTACAGTGTTTTTATTAACTCACTACCATATCAATAAAAGACACAGACACCTGGCAGAAGTTTAAATAAACCTATTCACCTGGAGCTGGCCAAATATAAACCCTCTAAGCTACCTTGTTACCTTCCAGCCCTAGGTCCCATGCAATAGGGATGATTTAATCTGAGCTTCTTCCCATCGATAATTCCATAAATTCTTGCACATTCTTTTCATCTAGGCTAGTTCTCTCCAACTCCGCCTCAGAGTAAATTCCTCCCAGCCTCGTGGTTCTCTCCATGCTAACCCATGGCATTCCCACTTGCTTCTCTTCTCATACCTCTTTCTCTCCTTCCCATGATCTTTCCGTTTTCGTCCCTGCCCTGATCCCGCCTCCTGGAGCTAACCACAGTTTTTCTCTCATTTCTGCCCTTCAGGTGATTGTGCTTTTATTTAGCCAATTAGGGATAATTTTGGAGGCAAGTTTACACAAGCATTATTTGGGGGGTGTGAGTCAGCAACCAGACCTCAGGGAGCAAAATAATTAACAATCAAATAGAAAGCACCAGACCTTGCTGTTATAAACACTCTATTAAAGAATGCCTAGAATTCCTCAAGTGGGGCAACAATGAGCTTACTGATGATTTTCTTTCTCCTCTTGGTATTAATCCAGTGCTGGTGAAATAGGACATGGAGAAGTTATTGTTTTTATTTTTAAATATTCTTCCATTCCATTAGCCATGTAAGCCTCTGCTCTCCATTCTATTCCATTAAGTGTGTGACTCATCATACATAGTTCCTTCTCTTCCATCCATCTTCATCTTTTCTCCATTAGATATTAAATGGAATCTACTTCCTAATTCTGAAGACTTAAAGGATACTCTATATTGTTAGGAAGTAACCTTAAACTTAAAACTATGTGGGAGGAACCTTTAGCACTTTGACTGTTCCAATGTAATTTGTGAAGTGCCAAAGAGTGCACAGTTCATTCAATTAACATATTATGACAGGTTGGGTAAACTGAGATCAGAAATACCATCTTCGCACAGAAAGGGATCTAAAGTGATCACCAAAGTTCGTCTACTCCCTGTTGGAGATCTAACAAGGGTGTTTTCCATGGGAGGTAAATGCTTAAGTACCAAGATACACACCTCCCTCTCCTAAAAAAATTACCCCCAAAAGAAAATGTTTTATGACATTTTCTTGACCCAAGAAGGTCTCAAAAGATTCAGTAGTTCTCACCTCAGTATTGGTACATTTTTTTTTGATTTTCAAAGAAAATCAATTTTCTTCTGTTCCCTTCCCCCATTGTTTTGCCACTGCTTTCTTTTAAGTTTTACAAACATTTTTTTCTTCAAAGTCTTAGAAATTATTTTTCTGTTATTTATGAATATTGTAAGCCTGAAGTGACAACTCTTCTGCTACATTTGCATACTTTCAAGAGATGCAAAACAGTGCTGTTTATTCCCTTGTATTTAGAATGTTGTTATGTTCCTAACACTGTAGCATTGTAATGGTTTTATTTACCTTTACAAAAATTTTATTGTCAAATTAATTTTAAATAGAATCAACTGTATCATTTGAAAAGATACCTATGACCTTGGATAAATTGGTACTTCTTTGGAATTTATGTAGACATTTACTTCCCATGATTCTATATCTAAATATATTTTAATTTTAAGTTATTTTATTAATTTATCTGTATCATTTTTGGTGACATGTATATCTGTGCACTACTCATGTGCAATGCTTGTGGCAGACAGAAGAGATCTCATATCTTGCAGAACTGGAGTTCTAGATAATTATGAGCCATCATATATCTCTATAAAATCAAACCTAGGTTTTCTGAAATTACAACTAGTAAAACGGATACTGACCTGTTTCTCCAGTCCCTTGAATGCAGTTCACATGTAATTTCCATCCCGTTTAATCGGTCTCAAAAAAGAAGAGAAAGAGGAAATACTACATATGGGTGCTTTGTATTTATTTAGGTTCTTATGGCAACCACTTCATAAACTAATTCATCTCCTGAAGATTTGGTAGTAATACTGAGAAGCTTAAAGAATTTAAATAAACAGAAAGTGTTTAAAATTGTGAAAGCAATTTTCTAATAAATTTATGTCAAGGGGAATGCTTAGGTTATAAATTCCATTGCCCTTTCTGATTTGTATCCCCTTCATCTCCTTTAGTTGTCTTATTGCTCTAGCCAGGACTTCAAGAATTATGTTGAAGAGATGCAGAGAGAGTGAGCAGCCTTGCCTTGTCCCTGATTTCAGTGGGATTGATTTAAGTTTCTCTCTGTTTAGTTTGATGTTGGCTATAGGCTTGCTATGTATTGTCTTTACTATGTTTAGGTATATGCCTTGAATCCCTGATCTCTTCAAGACTTTAAACATGAATGGGTGTTGATTTTGTCAAATGCTTTTTTAGTGTCTAAGGAGATGATTATGTCGTTTTTCTCCTTCAGTGTGTTTATATGATGGATTACAATGATGGATTTCCATATATTGAACCACCCTTGCATGCCTGGGATGAAGCTTATTTGGTCATGGTGGATGATATAATTTATGTATTCTTGGATTCGGTTTGCAAGTATTTTATTGAGTATTTTTGCATCAATGTTCATAAGAGACATAGGTTTGAATTTCTTATGTTATTAAATTGAGCCAAAGTAAAAAGAAAACCTTATGATATAAATTCTTAAAATATAATTGTAAGATAAGTATTTTTAAAATATATGTGTAGTATATATTTATATATGTAATATATGCTGTATATGTGTATTTATGTGTCTAACAGTTCATTGACTACTAGCCTGCCATTGCTTTTTATTGTAACATTAAATAATAGTGTTCTGGTTATCCAAATGATCAGCCCAGAAAATATACATGTACATAATTTATATGATGAGCAAGCTGTATTTAGAATTATATATGTATATATTAATAATTCTTAATTTAGAAAAACATGAATTTGAAAGAGAAAAAAGGGTCTATGTGTGTATTTGAAGGGGAGAAGAAAGAATAATTAAGTGCTATAATTACATAACATAAAAAATCAATTAAAAATAGATAATAGTGCTCTGACTTAGATTTTCAATGAGATATGTATTTTTTGCAAAACAATATAGTCTTAAAATAATATTCATGCTACAAAAAAGAATGAAATAAAATTAAAAATAAAAGCTTATAGAGAATCAGAGTAGACTTTATCATAACTGACTCCTCTAGGGCACACTGACTTGTAAACAGTGCCTGATCCCCTCTATAACGCTGTTGTTAAAATAAAATACCGATCAAAAGCAACTGATTAAAACCAGAATGATTTATTTCAGCTTGTTTCTCAACTTTTTCTTCCTTCCTTCTTTTTTTCTTTTTTCTTAATTTTTCTTCCAATGCAAGGGTCTTGTACATGGCAGGCAAGTATTATACCGTAGACCTATATTGTACCCTATTTTTCTTTCTATATGTATACCTATTATTTTATTATATATTACATATGTTATTTTAATTGTTTTAATTAAAATTTTTACTTCCCGCATTTCATTTCTCCCTCATGTGGCTCCCACGTTTCCCATGTTAAGTTTCAGTCTCTTTTCCTTAGGTTACTATTACTACATACACATGTATGTACGTGTGCACACACAAACACACACTCACTCACACACACGATTCTGAGTCAGTTTTTTCTAATGGTGTGTAACTGATTTTAAGGCTGATGACTCTGCATTGAAAAATCAATAAAAGAACTTATCTTTATCTTATTGAAATGAGGCCACCTGGCCAGGGCTATCCACAGTGGACAGGACCCCTTGCCATGAACTGTTAATTAAGAAATTATCCTACAAACATGTCCACAAGCCAATCTGAAAGAGAAAATTCTCAAATAAAGTTCCCTCTTTTAACCTGTGTCACTCAAATACTGAGCTGAATGTGTAATTTGAGTGAAGATATTTGAGGATAGTAAGTTTTCTTTGTCTAAAAATGTCCAGAATATAAATGTTTACTTTCCTAATAGCTTGTGAAATTCAAATAATCTTGGAGTCAAAAACCCCTCACAAAACTCTTGTATACCGAATATAAACTAAGTGGGTGAAAAATAGCAGACTGTGCCCTTGGTTACTGAAAACAACTTATTTTGAAGCCTTAGGAGTTTCTGTGTCCTTGATAGTTGGAAAGAAAACCATGTGGTTCAATGTAAGTGGACATGCTGTGTTACTGGATTTTTTTAATTGGAAGGAATAGCACGAAGACATAATGGAAAAAGAAAACCTGATTCAACAGACACCTCTATATAGAAAGGTCTGTGTCAAGGAGCTTTGGCAGAGAACCAAGAGGCTGACTGCAAGGGAAGGGCTTTTTGATTCAAGGCTTTCCCCATTCAGTAGTTAATTTTAATTCATGTATTCATTCACTCAACGACTACTTATTGAATGCCTACCTTGTACCAGGAATCTGCCTTCTTGCACTCCACTCTTCTAGCACAAGCAGGAACTTTCCCTAAACCGCTGAGGTTCATTGTCTTATGTAATCTTCACTCAGACAAACACGTTCTGACAACCTCACTGCATTTATCTCACTATGTCTGATGTGTTAGAAGAAATACATCTATATAAACGTGAAGAAAATTCAAGTATATGAGATCTTTTGTGGTATAAAGCAAGCTCATCCGTCAGAAAAATCAGATATATAACATGATTTCCAAAACACAAAAGGATGTATAAGACAGCATTGCACTGATAGTTTAAGTAATTCTTTGAAGCATTTATAATCTTGATGTGTATGCTTGCACAGTGCTATTATTTACGCTGATACGTGATTCAATTTCTTTTTTAATTAAATTTTTTTATATTAGTTACACGTTTATTTACTTTGTATACCAGCTGTAGTCCCTTTTCTGATTCCCTCCCAATCCCTCCCTCCCTCTTTCATCTCCTCCCATTCCCCTCTCCAAGACCACTGATAGGGGAAGTCCTCCTCCCCTTCCATCTGACCCTAGCCTGTCAGGTCTCATCAGGACTGGATGCATTGTCCTCCTCTATGGCCTGGCAAGGCTGCTCCCCTCTAGGGAGGAAGGGGTGATCAAAGAGCCAGCCACTGAGTTTATGTTAGAGACAGTCCCTGTTCCCCTTACTAGGGATTCCACTTGGATACTGAGCTGCCATGGGCTACATCGATGTAGGGGTTCTAGGGCATCTCCATGAATAGTCCTTGGTTGGAATATCATTTTCAGAAAAAAACAAAAAACAAAAACAAAAACAAAAAAACCTTTGTCATTCAATTTCTTAGTGATTACAAATTTTCCATGTGGAGCTATATTGTATTGGATTCCAATGGGAACTGAAATTACTAATTTTGGTTTTTACTATTTAGAGGAATTAAAAATAATTGAACGTATGAACTAAAGTTCTCCTCCCAAAAAAATCACACCATATTTTAACTGTATACTCATTATGCTTTAGGTTCTCTTTTACCTCTTTCATATGTATCGTATATATTTCATATGGTACACATTTAAAATCCAACTTAATTAATAGCCACTTTAAGCATCTTAGTCAAGAAAGATAATCTGTATTTCATTGTGTGTGAAACATAGAGAAGTTACTATGACACTGAACTGCAATACCAACCTGCCAAACAAGATAAGCCTACTGGTAAAATTGTGGCATGACTCTTATGTAGTAACTAACCTACATCCGATTGGATTTGAGGACTGCTTCACAGGAGGCCATTCCATGTGCAATGCTGTAATTTTGATTAAAAGACTATGATTGAGGAAGTCACAGGCCTGATGATAGAACCTGTTATTTATATTTTTTAAATAATCATTTTTGTCAACTTGTTTTCTTAATGCTTATGTTTATACCCACAGTCTTAGGCTGTTCTTATCCTTGACTAGTGGAGGTTAGATAGGTTTGTCTTTGGCAGCAGACAACAGACAGCCAATTGTAGAGACACTTCATTGTTCAAAGACCGAAAATAAGAGATTGAGATCTCAACTCTAAACGGGATGTCTTTGTTAACATACTCCTCCAAGGCTCAGAGATCATTACAGAAGAGGGGGTGGAAAGAATGTCAGAGTCAGCCTCTGAGAAGGAAAGCCATCAAGGCTGCCTTCTGCACATCACATGCCTATTGTGTTCATCAACTCGTACCAACTGTGGTTACCTGTGCAAGACTTAGCACGGATGGAGAAGGTGCTCTCCAGGCCCCATCACTTATTATAGAGCTACAGCCAGGCAATAGGTGTCAGCAAATGGAGAGTCATTCTTTTTTGAGGATGATGCCATGAATCGGTCTACCATAACCAACTGAATGGCCAGGTATGGGCATCACTAATTGGACTTGGCAGCTTATAAAAAGAAAATACAAAGGGAAGGGCGAATCGTGAAGTCGAAAGTGATAAAGAGGGAGCTGAAAGTTGGAAATGGGGGTTGTATAATATATTTTTGGTATACATGTTTGAAATTCAGAAGAATAAAGAATGTAATTAATAAAGAAAAATAGTTATGTCTAAATATCTTGAGAAGAACATTTGCAGTAGTTTTGCTATATATAGTTTTTAAGTAACTCTGTTACCACATCATTTCCTATTAAATTTTTTTCGTAGTATTTATTTTTATTATGTTTTCCCTCTACTAACTATCATCTATCTGCCATCTATTTATCTACCTATCATCTGGCTACCTCCATTTGTCTCCCCTCTTTCCAAAACTCAAAAAACAAAACAAACAAAAAATAAGAAAGGAAGTGTCAAGATGAAACAAAGATTCACAAAACAAAACAAACAAACAAAGAAACATGCATTTCAGATTGTGTTGCCCATCTACATCTTGAAATGATTTTCTCATTGTCTGAAGGTGTCAATTACAAGTAGTTTCTTGGTTATTGCTAGGATCTTGTTTCCACTTCCTGATCTCACTTGTGAGACACTGTCTGGCTTCAACCTTTGCAAATCCTGTGCATGTTACCATAGTCTCTGTGAGCTCATGTGTGCATGAGTCCTGTTGTGTCTGGAAGACATTTATCCTTTGGAGTCCTCTATATCTTTTGGATCATATCCTGTTTTTTTTCTTTTTTAATTTGAAAATAATTTATTTTTTTATAAAATATATTCTGATTACATCTTTCTTTCCTCAGCTTTTCTTAGATCCTTACCATCTCCCTACCTACCTACCCCTCTTCTGCATAGATCCATGATCCTTGAGGGGAGAGGTTTGATGAAGCCATCCCATTCAGGATTGAGTACCTCAGAGTTTTTAACTGCATATTTTACAGTTGTGGTCATCTGTGTTAATTACCCTCTGCAGCAAGTATCTCCTCTGACCAATGCTGAGTGAAGCAAGGATCTGGGAGTATAGCAGTGTCTCAGTAGGAGTCATCTCATTGCTTTGTTCTTTTAGCTCCTTTCTATGTGGCTTATGCATGCAAGCTACGACAAGACTAGAGGAAGTCTGAACAGGTAAGAATGGAGGAGAAAAAGGACAACTAAACTTACCTACCTGAGTCCTAGCCTAGTGTGGCCACTACCAGTCCCAGATAGAAAGCAATTTGGGGGCCTGGCCACTACTCACACCCACCTCCATTCCCTGGGTATTTATGCAAATGGTGAAGACTCAGAGTCCCCCTAGTTCATTCCCACCACACCTTTAGCCTTTGCTTCTAGCACATCTTCATTCCTTTGTGCAGACCCAGAATTGGTGAAACACTTTTTAACACCCTCTTTCCAGGGGGCACACTAGGCTGGTACTCAGGAAGGAAACATTTACTAACCTTTCTGTTCTTCATTCCAGTACTTCAACATCATTTTCTTTAACTAAACATTAATAAATAAATAAAAACAAAAGGTTATAATATGATGAGACCATTGCACCAGGTGAGAGTTACTTCTGTCTCTAATAAAGCCTTGGTGTGGACCACAGAGGAAGACAATGCAGCCAGTCCTGAGGAGACCTGATAAGCTAAGGTCAGATAGAAGAGGAGGAGGACCCATACCAGTGGACTGGGGGAGGGGCATGGGAGGAGAAGAGGGAGGGAGAACAAGACTGGGAAGAGGGCTACAGTTGGAATACAAAGTGAATAAACTGTAATAAATAAAAATAAATAAATAAAAGTTAAAAGCAATAAATAAATAAATAGATAGATAAATAAATAAAGCCTTGGTGTGTTCTTACTTAACCCATTTAAAATTCATCATTGGTGAACCTGAATAAAAAACTGAGGCAGTGCTGTGAGGGAATATGGGCAGTGTTCTGGGGATAAGACTTGTGTTTTACAATATGCCATTTGATCTTTGCAAAAATCTTCTGAGATTATTTATTTCCTTGTATTCAGGAGAAAACTCTATTTTCAGACATCCAATGATTTTAACCATGTAGTAAGTTGTATAATCAGTTCTAAAGATAAATGTGCCTGACTCTGGAGTCTTCCCTGTCTCTCAGTCACAGAGTTCAGAGAAGGGCAAATGTTCAAGGCTCTGCTATGGCTAGAATCAGAAAAAGACTTCTTGCTGCACAGGCTTTCCAGGTATATTTAGTGGAGGGCCTCAGCACTGTTCAAATGAAAAATAGCCAATAAATAGTCAGTATATTGTTGTCTTCCAATTTGACAAAAGTTTTATAACTGTTTAGTTGCCTACTGTCATTTATGACTACAAATGATCTTTTTTCACACCCAGAGAATGTAGGAATATTTCATCTCATTTTCATTCAAAATTATAAACTATATCATATCACTTGTGATAATTTTTATATGATGAGATTCTTTTTATTCTATGTGTTGAAACATCTTTAGTGTTTGGACACATTTAGCTGTTATATAATTATTTGTGTGTTCCACTCATTTTACCAGGGCCAGCTCAGTATACACCATTTAAATCTGATCAAGAATTTAGTTTTTACAATTCTTATCAAAATTCCAACACAGTTCTTTACAGATATTGAAAGAATATTTCTCAAATTCATGTAGAAAAACCAAAAACCACAAAATTATTAAACCAATCCTGTACAACAACAGATGGTCTGGAGGTATCTCCATCCCTGATCTGAAGAAGTACTACAATGCAATAGCAATAAAAACTTTATTGTACTGGCATAGAAACAGATTGGTGGATCAATGGAATCAAATAGAAGACCCAGAAATAAACCCACACAACTACAGATACTTGATTGTTGACAAAGAAGACAAAACCATACAATGGAAAAAATATATAACCTTCAACAATTGGTGCTGTCCTAACTGGATGTGTATATTTAGAAAGATGCAAACAGATACATATTTATCACCCTGCACAAAACTAAAGTCCAAGTGGATCAAAGACTTCAACATAAAATCATGCACACTAAATCTGTTAGAAGAAAAAGTGGGGAAGAGCCTTGAACTCATGGCACAGGAGACTACTTCCTGAGCATAATACCAACAGCACAGGCTCTAAGAGCAAATGGGACCTCATGAAACTGAAAAGCTTCTGTAAAGCTCATCATATTGTTGTCAGAACAAAACAACAGCCTACAGACTAGGAAAAGATCTTCACCAACCCTATATCTGACAGAGGGCTAATATCCAGAATATATAAAGAACTCAAGAAGTTAAACAGCAACAAACCAAGTAATCCAATTAAAAAATGGGGTACAGAGTTAACCAGAGAATTCTCAATAGAAGAATATCGAATGGCAGAGAAACACTTAAAGAAATGCTCAATGTCCTTAGTCATCAGGAAAAGGCATATCAAGATGACCCTGAGATTTCACTTTACACCCATCAGAATGGCTAAGATCAAAAACTCAAGTGACAACACAAGCTGGAGAGGATGTGAAGAAAGGGGAACCTTCCTCCATTGCTGGTGGGAATGTAACCTTGTACAACCACTTTGGAAATCAATCTGATGCTTTCTCAGACAATTAGGAATAGTGCTTCCTCAAGTCCAGCTATACCACTCCTATGCATATGTCCAAAATATGACCAAGTATACAACAAGGACATTAGCTCAACCATATTAGTATCAGCTTTATTTATAAGAGCTGGAATCTGGAAAAAAGAAACCCAGATGCACCTCAACTGAGGAATGGATACAGAAACTGTGGTACATTTACACAATGGAGTACTACTCAGCAATTAAAAGCAAGGACATCTTGAAATTTGCAGACAAATGGTAGGAACTCAAAAAGATCATCCTGAATGAGGTAACCCAGAAGCAGAAAAACATACATGGTATATACTCACTTGGATATTAGACATATAATATAGGATGAATACACTAAAATCTGTACAACTAAAGAAGTTAAGCAAGAAAGAGGACCCTGGGTAAGATGATCAATCTTCATTCAGAAAGGCAAACAGGATAGACCTGGGAAGATGGAGAAATCAGGGTACTGGACAGGAGTCTATCCCACAGAGGGCCTCTTAAATTCTCTACCCAGCCCGACTTTGAAGCAGATGCTGAGATTCATATAGCCAAAGTTTGGGCAGAATGCAGGGAATCTTATGTAAGAAAGGGGAGATGAAAGACTTGGAGGGGAGAAGACCTTCACAAGTTGAGCACCAGAGCCAAAGAAAATCTGAGCACAAGGGTCTTTTCTGAGACTGACACATCAACCAGGGACCATTCATGGAGATGACCTAGAACCCTTGCACAGATGTATCCAATGGCAGCTCAGTCTCCAAGTGGGTTCCCTAGCAATGAGAACAGGGGCTGTCTCTGACATAAACTCAGTGGCTGGCTCTTTGATCACCACTCCCTGAGGTGCGGGGAAGCCTTACCAGGCCACAGAGGAAGAGAGTGCAGTCAGTCCTGGTGAGATATGATAGGCTAGGATCAGATGGAAGGAGGGGATGATCTCCCATATCAGTGGACTGGGGGAGAGGCATGAAAATAAAAGAGGGATTGAGGGTGGGATTGGGAGGCGATGAGGGAGAGGGCTACAGCTAGGATACCAAGTGACTAAATTGTAATAAATAAAAATACATTGATTAAAAATTAAAATATTTAGCTTTTATTTTGATTAAACATGTTTTTGACGTTGCTTATTTAGAATTTCTTTCTATGAAGTAGAAGAATTTAATACTAATATTTAAATATGTGTATTCTCTGACATAACTCACTTGTCTTCTCTTTAATCTCTTACAACTGGCAGATGTCTTTGCCAGGGTACAGAGAAAAAGGATCCAGGCAGTCCTGATGAGATTTGATAATCTAGGGTCAGTTGGCAGGGGAGGAGGTCTCTTCCTTTCAGTGGACTAGGGAAAGGGATAGGAGGAGAACATGGAGGGAATGAAGGAAGCTGCTATAATCAGGACATAAAATGTATAAATTGCAAAAATTAAAATTAAATGAAAATAAATGTATAGTAAATATGATATATGCTATTTTATATGTTTAGATATATACTAATATATATATAATATATATATTATATATATATATAAACTCTATCATGAAACTCTATCATTGAAAATACAGAAGTAGTATTATATTAGTCACAAAAGACATTGGAGGGCCCCGGGTACAAGGGCATATCAATTTAAAGGAATGCTTTTTCAGTTAGATAGCAAATACTAATCCCAGAGATAGTCTGCAGCATGTTGAAAGTACTTATTAGTAATATACTATATAGGCAAAAAGTGATAATTTCTGAATATTTATTATGAGTGTTACATCACACACAAAGTTAAGGGAATAAATATGCCAATTAGAATAATTTATTTATTCCATAATGTATGTATACATCAAAATAGCAAGTTACATTTCATGACTGTAATAATAAAAAATATCAAATGTATTTTTCAAACCTTGGAGCTGCAGAAATTGCTCAGGTGTAAGGAAACCTGTGTTACTTGACAGTACACATGGACTCTCGCAAACTCCTGTACTTTCACTTAAAAGGGATTTTGCACCTTTTTTTGGCTCCTCCAGTCACCAGATGCACATACATATAGTACATCTACATACATATAAGCACATCATTCATAAACAAGATAAAATAAATATAAAACGAATTGTATTATAGCAGCTATATGCAATGAGATGCTATCATGTAACAAATGTCCTGCAAATACTTCTCTCAAAATTTATTTTGGTCTCAGATATATTACCTTTTATGGCTAAAATTATAAAAATATTAAAATGATTACAACTATAAGTACTTTTTTTCAAATTTTCCTTTGAAAAATCTAGTTGAAACTATTCACATACTGTTTTCTATAGAGTTTCATGTTGCCTAGTCTTTTCATGGATGATAATAACATGACTTGTCTTTTCAGGAATTCAAAGAACATTGTGTACTCACCCTTGGAGTTTAAACAACTTCTTTCTAATAAACTTGTTTATTTAAATTTGATCTTAAATTTAAAAAATATCTATTTACTCTAAATTGACAAGACTTTTTCATATTCTCAAAATATGAAATAAACATAGCATGAATACAATATTTGTCTAATGTCTTATTTAAGGAAATAAGACAAGACTGGGTTTATAATGAGCTGTCTATTTTTAAAGAAAAATTGATTGAAACACTATGCTGAATCTTATATTTACAAAACAAAAATGTCATCTGGCTAACTAGCTAAGCTACTGTTATTTAATTGAGCCACAACAAATAGAGCAAACACTTTTGTTTATCATTTATCTTTTAGCAGATTCTTAAAAATTAGTCCTTCTAAAGACAGAGAATAATACAAACTTCATTCGAATGTTATATATGGTTTGACTTACCATTGAAATGCCAACAAATTATTATACTTTATTTTCACAGTTTTCAGAGTTGTCCTTAAATTAATGAGATAAATACATATATTTACTGCCGTATGTTAAGCAAAGAGGTTTCAGATATGGATAAGTCAGATATAAATTCTGTCTTTATAAATCTGAGATTCTACAGCAGAGATTGATAACTCTCTAAATATTCATAGGATGTAATCTTTTATGAATTGATAATACTTTCAAACTGAAAGAGTTGGCACTTTTATCTTCAAATTTTACCGTATAAATGAAAGCAGCCCTTAAAAAGAAATCTCACTTCTCTCCTCCAAAACTATTCTCTTTGCGAGGAACAGGGAGGGATCTCCCTTGTCATGCTGATACAAAACATTCAGACATAGCACTGTGATCTCCAGGCAAAATAGAGCAAATAATACAAAACTGATAAAGACAGGTCTCATTTTTGGAGACGTGGGCATCATTGACATGTAGTCCCCCATGAGTGACCACAGTCAACTAGCAGGCTCCGCAGACATCACCCAGGGAACAAAAGCCCCATCCCTGGAATCATGGGGTTGATCAATCATGGGGTTGTAACACTGGGTGACACCAGGGCAAAGAGGACCTAGAGCCTAAGGCAGGTGAGATGACAAAATCTGCAGAGGAAGGGCAGAGAATGTGACTGGAGGTAGCTTTTCATAGGTGTGCTGTTCCATCCATTTCTGATAGAGATCTTTTGTATTCTCTTGTGTTTGTGGCCATTGCATTGCCTTCTCACACATGGAGAGCCTTGGGTAGGATATGTATCACAGAACTCACAATGAAATTAGACTTCATTGTTTTTCAGGGCATTGTTTGCTGCATGGTAAACATATTTTTAACCTAATAAGTTAATGATAATGTTAACTAAAAATGAAGCAGCCACAACACTTATAATGATGAACTATTTGAATCACATTGAAAAAGTATCTACTTTGCAGCCAGCCCTGAGGAGACAGGATAAGCTGGGGTTGGATGGAAGGGAAGGAGGTCCTCCCCTGTTGGTGGACTTGGAGGGGGCGGGGAAGAAGGAGATGGGGGAGGGAGTGGGAGGGTAGGAGGGAATGGGGGAGGGGGCTACGCCTGGGATTCAAAGTACCTAACCTGTGATTGAGATAAAAATAAATAAATTAAAAAAAAAGAAAAAGTATCTACTAAATGAAGCCATGTCTGAGTTTTCAGTTACTAGGATTAGAGTACTTAGCTCTAGCCTGTAGCCTAAAGTGTTAAACTTGGCAATTCTGGCAGAGGGAATTCCAACTGAAATCAAGTTTTATAAAGGATAGTCCACTTCTTGTAAATATTTTCCAATTAAACAGTACCAAAATTCTTATCTGTGAGTGTAAGATTTCTTTAAAATATATGTTTCGTTTTGTTTTTATTTTTTTTAAAGGAAGGTATTTCCTTAAGAATGTACTGGGACTTGATAGGCTAGGGTCAAACAGTAGGAGAAGAGGACCTCCAGAGGACTAGGGTAGAGGGAAAGGGAGGAAGAAGGTTGGAGTGTGAGCCTGAGAGGAGATGAGGGAGGGAACTACAACTGAGATACAAAATTAATAAATTGTAAATGATAATAAAAATAAAAAAGATAATTGGGATTAACCAAAAAATAAGAATTTACATTAACACAATTAGGATGGACACTGCCAGGATGGACCCTGACCAGATCATCACATAATATTTATCAAAGATAAATGCAGAACAAAGATTGTACCTTCCATTAACAAAGAAAAATAGGACAAATATTCCAATGTTGTTCTTCAAAATGCCATGTTTTACAATGAAACAAAATGAAACATAAACATAGAGGCAGAAATTTAATTTAATAAATGTATTTAAATACATTTGAATTTGCCAGACAATCAACATCCTTAGCTATGGGATATAAATTCAAGCAACAATCCAGATATTTCCAGAATAGTAGCTTTCTACTGTCCCTTTGCAAGTACATAGTGGTAAAAGAGGAACAGACAAAAAAGTCCCTTTCAAAACCAGATATTAAAAATAAAGTTAGCAAAAATAATCAAAGGGAAAACATCTTATTGGTAAATATCATATGACTCTGCTCTAGGAAGACAGTCTAGGACCAAAGATTGTATTTGGTGATTTTATCCCTAGTATTATTTGAAAAGCAGCTCATTTTACAGTAATCTGTTTGTATGCTCAAATCTCTTGAGTTCTACCATCTGCTTTTAAAAGAGCATTGTACCTGTCTTGCCTCCAGTTACTTTGCTGCAACTTTAGCGATCAGATGAACCAGTCAATAACTTGACAGAAATAGCATCTTTTTCTATTCCCCAGCCCTCCGCCCAACAGACAGCCTTCTAACCCCGTATTATGAACAGCAAGGCGTATCCATTTGGATGTGTCATGTCAGCCTCATAGCAGTTCCCTGAAACTCCTTTGAATTAACGTGTGGTGCTGGTGCTAACAGAGGGCAGGGCGGGGGAGAGACTCTTTGAAACTTAGTTCTAAGTGAATCAAGGCGGCTTGGTATATGGGACAGAAACCGAAGCAAAAGCAGGAGTGCTACAATTATGTGGAAGTGAATACATCATTTCATTTCTAGAAGTGTGCACTGCTGACACAAACAACATATTGAACATTCTGATTACATTCAGTAAGATAGAAATTCTAGAGGCTTTTAGTTCAAATATTAAATTTTAATTTTTGCCTTGATTATGTTAACGTACCATCAAATATAACCGAAATCATTCTACAAAAATTTTAATTTGTAATTTAGCCATAGCCATAGAAAATTTGGGGAAAAAAGAATAAAAAGAAAACTGTGGAAAGTAAGGTCTTATAGAAAGAAAATTTAGCTGACCCTGATTAACTTTGAGCCCTGTAAAAATCTCTTCCTTTTGGATGTGGGAGGAGTTATTGAATGCGGTGGACCAGGCTTCCATTACACTCCGATGAACCTTTGAAAGCACATTGTTTCCGTTCACTGTAAAGACAAGGATTAATCGGTGAGAACGTAATCACTGAGACAAACACGTGCAGTGGCTGTTTTGAAGATGGAGGGGCTCTGGAGCAGAATGTGGAAATTCCCAATAGATTCAAGAACTTAGAAGGTGACGGAATATCTGGCTAAGAGACAATAAGAGAACACAGGCTTCTGTTTCATCATTTAATTCTACGAAGCAAGATAATCTTACTCATCAAGGTTGCAGACAGTGCCACAGCTAGACTGACACTCACCTCGTAGTGTTGCTAAACTCTATGCAGAAGATCCACTCCATGCTGCTGAGCGGTCATTTTAAATGTGGCTTAGCGTCTGAACACTGACATTGGCAGTTTATAACACCATGTCTCGGTCACAGCATTTACATTTGTTATTATGTATACATTGTTAAGATTTTAGTCTCTGAATTCAGGCTATTAAGTTGTACATCATACATCATGGACTTGCTGTTTCATTTCTGCCAAGGTACAAAGCATTTTTTTTGTGTGTGTGTCTCAGTTTCCACAAATGTAAGTATATGGCTCATTAAGACTGCTGTGGTGTGCTGATTATTTGGCATAAATAAAATACCTAAAAAGTTCTCAAGTTGGAAAATAGTAATAATCCTCTTAAATGCTAATCATTTGTGTTATATATGATATCTTTACTTCTACAATTGCCATAGGAAATGGTTGGATTACAATTGTAATTACAAACAGTTAATGACTGGAACACATCCTTGTAGATAGTAAAAGATAATTTTCTAATCAGAAGTAGCTCATAAATTATAATTTAAAAATAACTTGAATAGGATTAAAATCTATTTTTTATGTGGGAACAATCTGTAAAACAGTAACTGGTACATTTTGCCTGCAGGCTTACAAGTCAGGACATATTTGAGTTCATGCTTTCCTCCAAATTTAGACGCCTTGATATAAAACTAATTTCCATGGCTGAGGTAGCTTCTCATTTGCTACTTCAGAATTATATTAAATTATATGGGCTATTAGAAGAAAAGAGAGATCAGCTTCTTGCCACCCGGGAGGAGTCATCTAACAACTGATGGTAGCAAACACAGAGATCCAAGGCCAACATCAGTAGGTTGAGCCAGGGAAATCCACGGAAGAGGAAGGGGAAGAATTGTAAGAGCTAGTGGGTTGAGAACACCAGGAAAGAACCCACAGAACCCACTAAGCAAGGTTCATAGGGGCTCACAGAAACTGAAACTATCACGGACCCTGTATGGGTCTGAGCTAAGTCCATTGTATATACATTAGGGTTGTGTAGGTTTGTGTTCTTATTAGAGTGTGTGTGGGGTGTGTGTGTCTCTAACTCTGTTGCCTGCTCTTGTTACCTTTTCTCCTAATGGGTTGCCATGTTCAGCCTTTAATATGAGGGTTTGTGCCTAGCCTAAACCCACAGCCTTTGTGGGGTGGAAGGCGGAGGGCATAAAGCAGCAGTGGATCTGGGGCAGAGAAGTTGGGAGGCACAGAGCAGAATGGAGGTGTGTGTGTGTGGGGGGGGGGACTGCATTTGGAATATAACATATGAGAGAAGAATAAAAAGAGAAAGAAAAATAAAAGTAAAAAAGAGATACATTTATGAAAACATTCAATAAAAAGAACAGGTCTTCCGCTTTAACATTTTGGTCACTATTTTACGCCAAGTACAAAAAAAAAAAAAAAAAAAAAAACCCTGAACATCTCCTGTTCCAGGGAAGTGGAACAGTCTTCCCTGTCTCGGCACAGCTGCATTGGCTAGCATAGTGCTGTGCAGACACACTCTGTGCAAGTATAGATCCTGAATCTTCCCTTGTGTGCTGAGCTAGCCTTCCGCATTTAGTAAACGCCCACTACTATCCATGCTGCCGCTGCCGCTGCCACCGCACCACAAATCGAAGGCATGAAGACAGAGCTTCACTAGAAATAATCCAGGCTGCACATTCTCAAGGACATTGCCATAAACTGAAGGCTTCAATTCAAGGGATTTGTACAGATTTTAGCCAGATTTATCAGAAGTAGAAGACAAACACTAAAGCATATGCCACTGAATGACGTTTACAAGCCCTCCCCAAATTAGTGAGCTGATTGTCAGTTGCTTCCTATTTGTAAAGTTGTATGATTTTCAACACACGCACAAAACTCTCTGTGTGTCAGAATTTAACCCTTGTATGTAGAATGTTATTTTGAGATTACAGACCAAATATGGAATGTTTCAACTGCATCCAAGAGTCCAAAGTCATTCAAGGAACAATATTGACTCAAAGCCTATTGGAAATTCTTGGGCTCCAGCCAATCACAGTGGAGAACCTGCTTTAGAGGCATATTTTCACAGCCTTTGCTTTTAAACCTATTTTATTTACAGCATAAATTAAAATTAGAAGGCAGTAATAAGCTTTATCTTTTTAATTTCCCCTTTTTAAAGTTCCCATCATGATTTTGCTCTCTAAAAGCTTTTCCTTTTTGTTTGATTAATTAAGCAAATTTATATACCCATTTACAAGGCATTTCCTTCAAGTGTTCCTGGAAAATCTAAGCATACATTTTATACTCTATGTAAAAAAAAAAGACTTGAGTTATAAAGGATCCATCTAAATGATACATAAAATTTCCCCTCTACAATTAATACATATGGGGAGAAATGTAGAGGCCGCAGGTTAACTCAGAATTAAAGTGCTTTCATCAGATCCATCATGTTCCCAGCACCCGTCTCTGTCCCACTCTCTGTTCTCAGATGATTAAACATAGCTCCTATTAGGTTTAATTTCATTAAATGAACTAAGGATTTTCACTTTGTCTCTAATCTGATGACAACCTAGCTAGGTACATGGAGAGTGAAACAGATACCAGTTTTTTCAATTTCACTTTAGGAACAAAGACACATCATTTCCAGGAGATCTATGAAGCTAAAATTCCCTTTCTTTTGCTTGTTATAAATTTCCCATTTGTGCAAAGCCACCTCTGGTTGAGAGGTAGAATGTTGTTTAGCAATACATGAAGATAACTTTTAAAAATAACAAAACAAAGGTGAAAGAGTTAATGTACAGTTTTCATTTTTAGCAAGATAACAAAAAGAGCCCAGTGTAATACTTTATGGAAAAGAGAGTCAAGATATTATATTAGGGGGTGCACAATTGGTGCTTCTAGATTGATCTTCTGCCCTTTTACTTTGTGAGAATTCTACTCAACAACATGTGGGTCAGGGAAGAAATAAAGAAATTTATAACTTCCTAGAATTCAATAAAAATTAAGGCACAACTTACCCAAACTTATGGGATACAAAAAAAGCCAATTCAAAGAGGAAAGTTCATAGTACTAAAAAGCCTTCATAAAGAAATTGTAAACATCTCATTCTGAAAGCACTGAGGAAAGAAAAAGAAGAAGAAGGAAGAAGAAGACGAAGACGAAGACGACGACGACGACGACGACGAAGAAGAAGAAGAAGAAGAAGAAGAAGAAGAAGAAGAAGAAAACACCCAATAGGAGTAGATGGCTGGGAATGATCAAACTCAGAGCTGAAATCAATAAATTAGAAACAAAGAAAACAATTCAAAGAGTCAAAGAAACCAAGAGCTGATTCTTTGAGAAAATCAACAAGATAGGCAAACACTTAGCCAAACTAACTACAGGGAAGGAAGTCCTACCCATCAGGTTTGGAGTATGTCCATCCCTAATGGAAAACTTAACCCCAGAAGACATAGAGAGTTTTTAGGTAAAGACCTGCGAGCTTTCTGATACTTTTGGCAAGCCCATTCCTAAGATGAGACGGTGCCTCAGGAAGCCTTAATGTATTCCAGGAACACTACCCTGAGTCACAGCCCCATTCTGATTCTGTGTTCACCAGGCAACCTCATTGCAAGCCCACTACCCAGGTAGCTCTGCCAACCCAGGAGAAAACTTTGTTGTATTATCCAAATTATCCAAATCAAAAAATCAGAAATGAAAAGGTGGACATAATCATAGACACTAAGGAAAACCAAAGAATCTTTAGGTTCTTCCTTAAAAACTTATATGCAACAAAATTTGAAAATCTAAATGAAACAGACAATTTTCCTGATAGATTCCATTTACCAAAGTTGAAAAAAAAAGATCAGGTAAATAATTTGAATAGTCTATCACCTAAAGAAATAGAAGCTGTCATCGAAAGTCTCTCATTCAGAAAATGCCCAAGGCCAGATGGCTTCAGTGCAGAATTCTACCAGACCTTCAAAGAATAGCCATTTCCAATACTCTTCAAAATATTTCTCAAAATAGAAAAAGAAGGAACATTACCAAGCTATTTATACGAAGCCACAATTACCTTGATACCTAAAACTTACAAAGGCTAACAAATAAAGAGAATGTCATATCATCTCTTATATGAACATTGATGGAAAAATACTCAACCAAATGCTCACAAGCTGAATCCAAGAACACATCAAAGATATTTTCCACTAAAACCAAGTAGGCTTCATCCTAGGCATACAGGGGTTGTCCAATATATATAAATCCATCAGTGATATCCACCATATAAATAAACTGAAAGAAAAAAAGAACCACATGATCATCACCTTAGATGCTGAAAAGACATTTGATAAAATCCAATATTTATTTATGTTTAAAGTCTTGGAGAGATCAGGGACAGGTACTTATCTAAACATAGTAAAGGCAATACACAGCAAGCCTATAGCCAATAGCAATCTAAAGAGAGAGAAACTTAAATCAATCCCACTGAAATCAGGGACAAGGCAAGGCTGCCCACTCCCTCCATATCTCTTCAACATAATTCTTGAAATCCATGCTAGAGTTATAAGAGATTAAAGAAGCAATAAAAAGGAGATCAAGGTGATTCAAATTAGAAAGGAAGAAGTCAAAGTATCACTAATACAGATGATATGATAGTATACATGAGTGAGCCAAAAATTCTGCCAGAGAACTCCGTCAGTTGATAAACACCTTCAACAAAGTGGCTGGATACAAAATTTACTAAAAAAAAAAAAAAAAAAAAAAAAAAAATCACTAGCCTCCTGTATACAAAAGACAAAAGGGCAGAGAAAGAAATTAGGGAAACAACACCCTTCACAATAGCTACAAACAATATAAAGTAACTTGGTGTAACTTTAACCAAACCAGTGAAAAACTTGTATGAAAAAAAATTCAAGTCTCTAAAAAAAAAAAAAAAGAAAAAGGAAAAGAAAATGAAGAAGATATCAGAAAATTCAAAGACCTTCTATGCTTATGGCTCAGTAGGATTAACAGAGTAAAAATGGCCATCCTACCAAAAGCAATCTACCGATTCAATGCAATTACCATGAAAATAACAACACAATTCTTTACTGAGCTTGACAGAATACTTCTCAGTGTCCTATGGAAGAAATAAAACAAGACAAAACAAAAAAAAATCCAGAATAGCTAAACCATCCTGTACAATAAAAGAACTTCTGGAGGTATCTCTATCCCTGATCTGAAGTTGTATTATAAAGCAACAGTAATAAAAACATCATGGTACTGGCATAGAAACAGACTGATGGATCAGTGTAATCTAATTGAAGACCCATGAACAAACCAACACACCTATGGAGAAAGAAGTCAAAACCATAAAATGGAAAAAAAGAAACCATCTTCAACAAATGGTGCTGGTCTAACTGGGTGTTTATTTGTAGAAAAATGTAAATAGATCCATACTTGTAATCTTGCACAAAAGTAAAGTCCAAGTGGACCAAGACCTCAACAGAAAATCAGAAATCCTAAATCTGTTAGAAGAAAAAGCTGGGAAGAACCTTAAACTCTTTGGCAAAGAAGACAACTTCCTGAACAGAACACCAATAGCTCAGGCCCTTTGAACAGCTATCAGAAAGTGGGACTTCATGAGCCCGAAAAGATTCTGTTAAAGCAAAGGACATGGTCAACAAAACAAAACAACAGCCTATGGACTGTGAAAGGATCTTCACAAGCCCTATGTCTACAGAGGGCTAATATCCAGAATAAATAAAGAAATCAAGAAATTAAACACCAACAAACATAATAAAAAATGAGATATAATTTAGGAAAACATACTAAAATCTGTACACCTAAAGAAGCTAAGCAAGAAGGAGGACCCTGAGTAAAATGATCAGTCCTTACTCAGAAAGGCAAATGAGATGGGCATTGGAAGGAGAAAAGAGAAAATAGGATAGGAGCCTAACACAGAGGGCCTCTGAAAGACTCTACCTAGCAGGGTATCTAAGCAGATGCTGATACTCATAGGCAAACTTTGGGCAGAGTACAGGGAATCTTATGAAAAAAGGAGGAGAGAGTAAGAACTGGAGGGGACAAGAGCTCAAGAAGAAGGACAGTAGAAATCTGGGCACAGGGGTCTTTTCTGAAACTGATACTCCAACCAAGGACCATGCATGGAGATAACCTAGAAGCCCTGCTCAGATGTAGCCCATGACAGCTCAGTATCCAAGTGGGTTCCTTAGTAATGAGAACCGGGACTATCTCTGACATGAACTCAGTGGCTGGCTCTTTGATCACTTCCCCCTAAGCAGGGAGCAGCCTTGCCAGGCCACAGAGGAAGACAATGCAGCCAGTCCTGATGAGACCTGATAGGCTAGTGTCAGAGGGAAGGGGAGAAGGTCCTCTCCTATCAGTGGACTTGGAAAGGGACATGGGAGGAAATGAGGGAGGGTATGTGGAATTGGGAGGGAATGAGGAAGGGGGCTACAGCTGAGATACAACGTGAATAAACTGTAATTAATATAAAAATAAAATAAAAATATGAGGTACAGATAAAAACAGAGAATTCTCAACAGAGAAATATTGAATGGTGGAGAAACACTTACAGAAGTGCTCAATGTCCTCAGCCATCATGGAAATGTAATTCAAAACAACTCCGAGATTCCATCTCACACACGTCATAATAGCTAAGATCAAATATTCAAGTGACAATGCCTACTAGGGAGGATGTGGAAAAAGGAAACCCTCCTCCATTGTTGCTGGGGTTAGAAACTTGTGCAATCAATTTGAAAATCAATCTCTTGCTTTCTCAGAAAACCGGAAGAGTGCTACCTCAGGACCCAGCAATACCGCTCCTGGGCATATATCCAAAAGATGTTCAACCATACAACAAGGACATTTGCTCAACTATGTTCATAGAAGCTTTTTTTTTTTTTTTGCTATAACCAGAATTGGAAACAGCCAGATATTCCTCAACCGAAGAATGGATACAGAAATTGTGGTACATTTACACAATGTAATTCTACTTTGCTATTTAAAAAAATCATTATATTTGCATGCAAATTGTAGGAACTAGAAAAGATCATCCTGGGTGAGGTATCCCAGAAGCAGAAAGACATGCGTGGTGTATATTTATTTATGTGTGGATATTAGCTCTATAATGCAGGATAACCATACTAAAATCTATAGACCTAAAGAAGCTAAACAACAAGTAGGACTCTTGGGAATATGCTTAATTCTCATTCAGAAGGAAAAACCAGATAAGCACTAGAAGTGAGAGAAGACAGGCAACAGAATAGAAGCCTACCACAAATGTTCTCTAAAAGACTCCATCAGGGGATTGAAGCAGATGCAGAGACTCATAGTCTAACTTTGGTCAAAGTGCAGGGAATCTTTTCGAAGAGGGAGATAGAAAGACCCAGCGGGGACAGGAGGGACAGAAGGAAATCACAAAGCAAAAAGAAAAACAAAACAAAACAAAACCAACAACAACAAAAAAAACCTTGGTCCAGGTGAGTACTGCACAGTCTGTTGTATCAAGCAGAATCAAGCCTACAGAGGACCTACACCCACTGCCCATTGGCAGTTCGGTCCTCATGTGTGCTCCCAAGTGAGGGAATAAGAAACATTCTATGACATATACTCTGTTGCCTGCTCCGTGATCACTTCTCCTTGGTGGAGTGAAATAGCCAGCCCATACAGGAAGAGGAAACAGGCAGTCTTGATGGGACCTTATAGGCTACTGTCAGACAGTAGGGGAGGAGGATTTCCCCTATCATTCAACTAGGGGAGAGGGATAGGAACAGAAGAGGGAGGGAAGGGACTACATCTGGGATACAAAATGAATAAATTGTAAATAATACTAAAAATTAGCAAAAAAAGACAATTAATTTCTTCTGTTTTACACAGGCACAAAAACAAAGTATAAACAACCAGAAACCTGTTTATCTCTAAATCAAGTTGTTTTGTTTTTTGGTTTTTTATTATTTAATAGAATTGAACTTTAACAGTTTCTAAGATTTATTTTCTATATGCTGCTCTTACGGACAAAGTTGTGAGGAATGGTCAATGACACAATCTTTGGACCTTACTTGAATATGGGTAGGGTAAAAACTGAGATGCATGTTTGGAATTTCTGATTTACAAACAGCATTTATAAAAGAGTTGTAGTTTCTAAACAATAGAGACATAATAAATTTGAACATTTAGGAGAAGTAGCCGATAGATGCTGGAAAGAAACTGTATCTTTATCTATATAAGCAATCTCTTGAGTAGTCTGGCTTGCCCGTGCTTTGCTTCCCTCTGGAATCTCTCCACTCTGCAGCTCCTGCACAGTGCCTGCCCATACCCACTGTACATAAGTTTACTCTCAGTGTTTCCCTTCAATAGAGAAACAACTGAAGAGAACATATGTCTCTTTTTCAAATTGTAGATACTTTTTAGGATGAAGAGGTGTCATGACAATGATTTGGTTCATTCAGATGTCCATTTTCTTTAGAGACAGGACAAGCTCAGAGCTTAGTGTTTATAATGACAGGTAATTAAAAACTTATTAGTGATCCAAGCACTCCAAAGTATGGTGAATACTTGAGCACTGTGTAGCTCTGGGAACTACAGAGCTAGATGGATTTTCAAAACCCATCTGTTCTAATTTCAAAATTGAATCTAAAGCCTATTTTAGAGCTAGTAAGGACAAAGAAAACAGCAGAAGCTCCAGACCTGTCCCTATCCTTCATCTGAACCTCTCACTCACTCCCAGTTAGTTCCTTTCTTTGGTTCTCTTCCCCTCTTCCTTCTGTTACCTTGTCTCCTGTTTATTTTTGTTTGTTTTTCTCCTCTCCAGTGATACCTCATTCAAGTTATTTTAATGTATTAAAGAGTTCAATAGACTAACAGTCTAACCACCATATGTAAAGCTCTTATAGAAAATGCTGAGCTCTCTAAACAACAAAGAGTCTCCAGGGAACAGAGCTGCGAGCACCAGGTTCCTTTTGCAATAACACTATTCCAAATAACACTATTCCAAAGGTTGTAGCATGTAGGGCTGACATCTAAATCTTGTGAAGCAATTGATGATGCTTCCCTTGGGTAAAAGAACATGAACACAAACTTAGGTGTAAAGCATATTTGAAAATTGAAAAGAAGCAAATCCAGAGTGTTAAAGGTTTATTCACTGAGATTCCTTTTACGTTCCGAAGATTTTCAGGAAATTCAACAGAAATATTTTCATAAGATGGTACCCTCACTGCTACCTCATTATTGCGCCCTACTTTGTCTTAAAAAGAAAAAAAAATACTGAACCTCGATCCAAACATGCAAGTATCATCACTTAGCAATGATTTCCTAATCTAAACATTCTGAACTGGCTTTCTTTGTGCCCGGCCTAAGCAGAACTCATAGACAGACAGAGTCATAGAGTAAACATTGGAAAGATGTTGACACATTATGCTTTCAATAATTTTCCTTTTCTAGTAAACATTTTACTTTTAAATTACCATATGTGGTATTAAGAACCACTGTGGCATTTTCTAACAAACGGTATTTTAGTAAAACTGCTAACAGGTTGGTACAGTGAGAACACTGTTATATTGATTGAGCTTGCTCTTCCACAATAAGGTTTTGTAGTCCTTAAATCACTGCTTGAAAAAAAAAAAGATGTTGCGCGCGTTACTGTCTCGCCAGCAAGAACGACGCGGCACACATAGGATCCTTCTGCAGTAAAGCTTTAATGCATCTTGAGAGGGAGAGCATAAGCTTACAACGAGTAGAGATGGAGAACCCGAGCGGCAGAAACCCAGCCCTTATATAGAAAACTATCCTCCGCTTAGGATATGTCAGCCTCTGATTGGCTGTAACTCATCAGGCGGGGTGACGCCACGGGAGAGGCAGAGCACAATGAGTGGAAATTTCCTTCGCACATGCTCAGCTTTCTTGTTTATCGGTTTGGGACACAGGATATCAGTGCCATCTTGTAACGGCGAATGTGAGTGCGGCCCCTCACAAGATGAAACCTCTTAGGTATTTATTTTTATTTGTTTCAGAGCTTACATAACACCAACAATGAAAGTCTGTTATAGACTTTAAGAGAAAGTTCTATATTGGATGCAGTAACAAAAATGCTACTTAATTTTAATGCTCTCATAATGGATGAACGTCCACCAACTCTACATTTATTAGATAGTATGCTGTTTTTCTGTTCTAAATTTTGTCATTATTTCTTTGCTAACAAGGAGGATGGTGCAAACCGTGCGTGAAGGCCATAGTCCATATGTGTCTATTGTACCCAGTACAAATAACTAAAAAGAAACCCTATTCCCGCCTTCTTCTTTGATTTTCTTTAATTAAATGCAAATCTAAATTTGGAAAGCTGCACAAAACTGTTCATTTTCTTCAAAATCTTTTCAGACACTCAAAAACTTACATTAGTAGTTTCAAAACTAAAGCTTCCAATATCATGTATCACATTTATTATTTTGGTGGCAAATTTTCACACTTCATCATTGAACCAAGAATACTGTCATCTTGTGAAAAGATAGCAAAATTGCCTACGCTAGTGAGATTTGTAAATTGGAGTCGAGTGTGAAGGTAACGGGATGAGAAAAGCACACTAGCCAACCCAGGGTTCAATACAAGATTGACACCTTAGCCAAGATGTGTGGGAAAGGCTGCTAACACAACCGAAGATGCAAAATTTGAGACAAAGAAAGGGTTTTTACTCCATCAGCTACATGGCTAACAGCAGTTTCTGTAAATGGGAAATGATCTGTCTTATGACAATAGGTAGTTTTTAGTACCTTCCTTAATAAAAAGACAGGCCTTTCTTATCCTAAAACAGATTAATGGAGACACTCAAAGAGCTTGGCATTTATGTCCGTTTCTTCTAAAAGTTGTATAAGGTGAGTGGACAGCACTTGTTTAATAACTGTAAGTGTGAGGGGCAATTATCATATTTAGGGCTTTTGCTTTCAGCTTCTGGACTCAGAGTACTGACACTCAGAGAGTTTTCCACTGAATAAATACCTACTGGGGAACATGCAAGACTGTTCAGCAAAAAAAAAAAAAAAGGCACTTCTGCTAAACTTGATGACCTGAGCTTCATCATCTGTACTCACATGATGAAAGGAAAGAACTGTTGCCTTCTGACCTGTACACACCATAGCATGTATGTTCCCCACACACATGCATGCCCACATACACACATTCATAATTAAAACTTATTCAAATGAAATATGTACTTCTCCAAATTGCTCTGTCTATGTTAATGATGACAGTTCTGAACTATATGGTCTGTGCTTGGAAGTCTTTGCTTGATCTTCATGGTTAAAACATATTTTAAATTTAAATATTTCTAAACATATTTTAAAGTAAATTGTTACTTGTGAGTTAGTACACACAAAATGTAAAAATTACTTTCATACTACTTGACGGAGGCATGATCCCCTGAGTAATAGTAGCTCCCAGGCATGACACCTGGATTGTATTTCTGTAGACACATATTTACAACTCAATCTGTATTTTACATTATAGATCATTTATTGCTGCACGCTTTTTACTTTGAAAATTTACATTACTCTAACATCATACTTTAATTGTAATTACAGAGTCCCCCAAAATGTGCTCTCCATTATTACACACCCTTCCTTGCAAATAGTGGCACATGTTTTTTGTTTGTTTGTTTGTTTTATTTCTAGAATGACGTAAGGCTATAGTCATACAACATCGATTTTTAGTTACTCTCTCACTTTGGTCTGCCTTTTCCCAGGTTTGATAGCTATTTTTGGATATAGCTCAGTCTATTCATCCATTCACATGTTAAAGAACACCTTGATCACTTCAAAGTTTTTATAATTATGGATAAGTTTACTGTAAGCGTCTGTTGTTTCAAATCATCTTAACACATTCTCAAGAGCATATGCCATGGTAAAAGTATGTCTAGCTTTGTAAAAAATAAAATTCAAACAGTTTCCTGAAATGGTTGAACCATTCTCTTGTTCCCATCAGAGATGTCTGAAAGTTCCAATTGCGTTCATCCTGGCTTCCATGTAGTGTCAGTGTTTTGGATTTTGACCATTCTGAAAATCATTCTGGGGTATTTCAGGATTACTGAATTTGCATTTATAGAACAACATTTTATATGGAATACCTTTAAGTATATTTATTTACCATGTGTATATTTTTTGCAAGATGCTTGCTTAGAGTGTTGACCCTCCCATCTTTGTTGCATATGTTTTTCTCATGAGCCCTTGCTGTCCACCCATATATATTACAATGGCCACTGAAGCCACAATCACCATCTTGCCTTATCCTCTGAGTGTTATGATTGTAGGCACATGGCACTAGACCTGGTTTTGGCGCATTTCTGTGCAGGTTGTGTTTTGTTCATTTGTTTTCATGGGATAACAGTACCTTCTCAATTTACCTTTTGAAAATATTACCAGCTTTCCTTTCTATCTTGGCACCTTTTACAAGCAAGAAGATTTATTGTAAAAGTCCAGCATATTAATTTAGTCCCTCATCAATCATAACTTCTGTATTCAATCTAAAGATTATCTGTAATGATTTTAATCATCTAGATTTGCTTTGCAGGTTCCAGAGTATTTTTTCAACATTACTGTTTGCAGTCTACTTTGAATTTATTTTTGTAAAGGGGAAAACTTTGATAATAAAATTCTAAGAAATATTAGCTTTTCTAGCACAAAGAATCAAAATCCACCATAAAAAGGAAAAACTCAAAATAGTGAATTCTGTCACAACACTACACACAGTACTGATTTTTGTCCTGGTTTGCTTTCTGTTCCTGCAATAAACACCAAGGTCAAAAGCAACTAGTTCTGTGTGTGTGTGTGTGTACACTTGTGTGTGATTCTGTAAATTTAGATTTATTTTGTGTGTGTGTGTGTGTGTGTGTGTGTGTGTATGTATGTGTTCCAGTCTACCCCTGGGCACTAAGGCAACATGGCATAAGAATATATTTTCATCTATTTATTTATTATTTATTATTTATTATATTAATTACAGTTATTTACTTTGTATCCCAGCTGTAGCCCCCTCTCTTATTCTCTCCCAATCCCACCCTCCCTCATCTCCTTCCTGCCCCTCTCTAAATCCATTGTTGGGGGACGTCCTCTTCCCCTTCCATCTGATCCTAGTTTCTCAGATCTCTTCAGGGCTGGCTACAATGTCCTCTTCTGTGGCCTAGCAAGGCTGTTCCTCCCTGGGGGGTGGGGTCAAAGAGCCACCATTGAGTTCATGTCTGAGAACTTTAACTAGGGAACCCACTTGGATACTGAGCTACAATGGGCTATATAGGGCAAGGGTTCTAGTTATATCCATTCATGGTCCTTGCTTGGAGAAACAGTCTCAGAAATGACCCCTGGGCCCAGCCCTCCTGTATACTAAAGACTAAAGGGCCAAGAAAGAAATTAGGGAAACAACACCCTTCAAAATAGCCACTAATAACATAAAGTACCTTGGTGTGACTCTAACCAAGCAAGTGAGAGACATGTTTGAGAAAAACTTCAAGTCTCTGAAGAAAGAAATTGAGGAAGATATCAGAAGATGGAAAGATCTCCCATGTTCATGGATAAGTAGGATTAGCATAGTGAAAATGGCTATTCTGCCAAAATCAATCAACCGATTCAAGGCAATTCCCATCAAAATACCAACACAATTCTTTATAAACCTTGAGTCAAAAATTATCAACTTCATATGGAGAAACAGAAAACCCAGAATTTCCAAAAAGACCATGTACAAAAACAAATCAACTGGCGGCATCTCCATCCCTGATCTCAAGCTGTACTACAGAGCAATAGTAATAAAAACTGCATGGTATTGGCATAGAAACAGAACGGTGGATCAATGGAACTGAAGAAAAGACCCAGAAATAAACCCACACACCTTTGGATACTTGATTTTTAACAAAGAAGCCAAAACCATTCAATGGAAAAAAAGACAGCATCTTCAACAAGTGGTGCTGGTCGAACTGAATGTTTACATGCAGAAAAATGAAAATAGATCCATATTTATCACCCTGCACAAAACTAAAGTCCAATTGGATCAAAGATCTTAACATAAAACCCAACACACTAAATCAGTTAGAAGAAAAAGTGGGGGAGACCCTAGAACTCATTGGCACAGGAGACTACTTTCTGAACAGAACACCAACAGAGCAGACTCTAAGATCAACAATCAATAAATGGGACCTCATGAAACTGAAAAGTTTCTGTAAAGCAAAGGACACTGGCATCAAAACAAAAGGACAGCCTACAGACTGGGAAAGGATCTTCACCAACTCTATATCTGACAGAGAGCTGATATCTAGAATATATAAAGAACTAAAGAAGTTAAAAAGCAACAAATCAAACAATTTGATTAAAAAATGGGGAACAGAGCTAAACAGAGAACTCTTGAAAAAGGAATATGAAATGGCAGAGAAACACTTAAAGAAATGCTCAACATCAGTAGCCATCAGGGAAATGCAAATCAAAACTACCCTGAGATTTCACCTTACACCCATTAGAATGGCTAAGATCAAAAACTCAAGTGACAACACATGCTGGAGAGGTTGTGGAGAAAGAGGAACTCTCCTCCATTGCTGGTGGGAATGTAAACTTGTACAACCACCCTGCAAGTCAATCTAGCACTTTTTCAGACAACTAGGCATAGTGCTTCCTCAAGAACCAGCCATACCACTCCTAGGCATATATCCAAAAGAGGCTCAAGTACACAATAAGGACTTTTGCACAACCATGTTTGTAGTAGCTTTATTTATAATAGCCAGAAGCTGGAAACAACCCAGATGCCCCTCAACTGAGGAATGGATACAGAAATTGTGGTACATCTACACAATGGAATATTACTCAGCAATAAAAAACAAGGATAGCATGAAATTTTCAGGTAAATGGTGGGATCTGAAAAAGATTATCCTGAGTAAGCTGTCCCAGAAGCAGAATGACACACACGCTATATACTCACTCATATAGACATATAATATAGGATAAACCTACTAAAATCTATATACCTAAAGACACTAATCAGGAGGGAGGACTCTGGCTACAATGCTCAATCCCCAGCCAGAAAGGCAAACAGATGTACATCAGAAGAAGAAGAAAACAGGAAACAAGTTAGCAGCCTGTCACAGAGAAGCTCTGAAAGGCTCTGCCCTGCAGAATATCAAAGCAGATGCTGAGACGTGTGGCCAACTGTTGGGCAGAGTGCATGGAATCTTACAAAGATGTGGAAAATAGTAACATAGGGAGAGGACAGGAGCTCCACAAAGAGAGCAACAGAACTAAAAAATCTGAGCACAGGGGTCTTTCCTGAGACTGATACTCCAACCATGTACCATGCAAAGAGAAAAACTAGAACCCCTGCACAGATATAGCCCATGACAGTCCAGCGTCCAAGTGGGTTCCATAGTAATGGGAAGAGGGACTGTCTCTGACATGAACTGATTGGACTGCTCTTTGATCACCTTACTTGGATCTGGGAGCAGCATTACCAGGCCACAGAGGAAGACAATGCAGCCACTCCTGATGAGAGCTGATAGACTAGGATCAGAAGGAAGGAGAGGAAGAGCTCCCCTATCAGCAGACTTGGGGAGGGGCATGTGTGGAGAAGGGGAAGGGAAGGTGTGATGGGGAGGGGAGGAGGAAGGGGTTTATGGAGGGATACAAAGTGAATAAAGTATAATAAAAAAGTTATTTAAAAATGGGGAACAGAGCTAAACAGATAATTCTCAATAGAGGAATACAGAATGGCAGAGAAACACTTAGATAAATGCTCAAAGCCAGTAGCCAGCAGGGAAATACAAATCAAAACGACCCTGAGATTTCACCTCACACCCATCAGAAAGGCTAAGATCAAAAACTCAAGTGATGACACATGCTGGAGAGGTTGTGGAGAAAGGGGAACTTTCCTCCATTGCTGGTGGGATTGTAAACTTGTACAACCACTTTGGAAATCAATTTGGTGCTTTCTCAGATGATTAGGAATAGTGGTTCCACAAGATACAGCTGTACCACTCCTATGTATATATCCAAGAGATGCTCAAGTACACAACAAGGACATTTGCTTAACCATGTTTGTAGCAGCTTTATTTGTAATAGCCAAAACCTGGAAACAACCCAGATGTGTCTCAACAGAGGAATGGATACAGAAATTGTGGTACATCTACACAATGGAATACTACTCAGCAATTAAAATCAAGGGAATCATGAACTTTGCAGGCAAATGGTGGGACCTAGAATAGATCATCCTGTGTGAGGTATCCTAGAAGCAGAAAGACAAACATGCTATATACTCACTTATAAGTGGGTACTAGACCTATAAGATAGGATAAACATACTAAAATCTTTACACCTAAAGAAGATAAACAAGAAAGAGGACCTGACGTAAGATGATCAATCCTTACTTAGAAAGATAAATGGGATGGGCATGGGAAGTAGGAGAAAACAAGAAATAGGACAGGAGCCTTCAGTAGAGGGCCTCTGAAAGACTACCTAGCAGTGTATCAAAGCAGAGGCCAAGATTTATTACCAAACCTTGGGCAGAGAGCAGGGAATCATATGAAAGAAGTGGGAATTACTATGACCTGGAGAGGACAGGAGCTCCACAAGGACCAAATAATTTGAGCTTTAAAACAAAGATAGCTAAATCCCTTCTTCCTTGGCACGCTCTTCCAACCGGTTGCCATCTTTATTGTGATATTGAGGCTGTACTCTGGCCTCTGGTGAAGCCCAAGATAGCTACAAAGAGGACCAAGTTCTCCTGGCACCAATCACAACAATATGTCAAAATTAAGTGACTGTCAGAATCCAAGGTTATTGTCAACAGAGTATGGAAATGATCCAAAACCCAGAACTGACTGACATTGGCATGGGTTATGGGAGCAGCAAGAAATCTAAGCACATGCTGCCCAGTGGCTTCCAGAAATTTCTGGTCCACATGTCAAGGGGATGGAAGTGCTGCTGATGTTGAATTAATCTATGTGTGCCGAGGACATTTGCTCCAAGAACTTCACAGCCACCAAAGGAAGAGCAGCAGTGCTGGCATTCGGTCACCAATCCCTATACCAGGTTGTGCAGCACAGGATGAGCAGATGGCCAATGTCCATGTTTATTTGGGCTTAAACGAAAGCACACACGGAGTATCCTACAGATACTTGGTTTAGTTATGTGTTTTGTTTGTTTTTTAAAATTCATGTTATTATTTGCAAGTGTTGGTTGAAGGTTTGAGGAATTGTAAAATTTTTGTCTGGTTTGGGTACTAAACTAATGCCTTTTTTCACTGAGGGATTTAAAAAAATGTGTATTTTTTAAAGTCAATTCCAAGCTTGTTTTACCAAACATGCGTGGCCATTTTCCATAACCAGAAATGTAGTAGTGTTTAGTTGCTTCAAATGTGATGATGTCTTCATTTGCACTTAAAAATATGCTTTTTTGTCTTTATCTTAATTTCCCATCATGTTTCTATTACCTTTATTTACCTCACCATAAAGTCCCATAACTAGATCATCACTCCATCATAATGGCATACTTCCTTTCTTTTGAACAGTAAAAAAATAAATTTTCACAGTAATTTAATGTTTTAGTAAAACTTGTTATTAAACTCTAGATCACTCTTACCCATCAAATGATGGTGGATAATTTATGATTCCACTAACTTCTGAAGATGCTTCTTAGATTTCCATCGTCTTATTCAGTCGAGTGGTCCTTGTTCGAGCTTTCACATCTCTAACCTCAGTATAGTAAATAGTATTACCACGTTAACAAAATTATAGGTACAGATTATCAGGCTAGGGATAACAGAATCACATCCTCTTCTGCAGTACTGCTAATTATCTACCTGTTGCTATTTTTAAAGCTCTGTTTTCTATATGATAGCACACTTTCTGTGATGCAGATATTCATATTTTGGTTAATGTTTTATTGATGTCATATTTTGACTAAGATATTATCTATGAGCTTTTGTCTTTTCTGAGGATACCAACAGGAAGAACAACTCAGAGCTCATTTACATTTTTCATAATCCATTTCTGGTTTATTTGCTAATAAATCTTAACCTTATCTGAGTAATGAGTGGTACTTAATGCAAAATCGCATCTGGTTTAGTAAGATCATTATTTCTCTCCAGCTAGAGCACACCTAAAATCTGTGTGAATCTTACATGGCTTTAAAATCTTTGTATTTGACTTAATAATAAGAAATAATGTAAGTCAAGGAATATTATTTCTCCATCGTTACATATTTTTAAGATATTGGCTCAGATTGAGTTAACCTGATAAAATTTATATCTACTATTCACAGAGCCAAAATCATAAAATCAGATTTTCATTAAAATTAGCATTTATAACTAGTGCACCAAAATACATTTCTTAAATAACTTACTCTTTCACATTGCAAATATATAAGGAAAGCCTTGTGATAAATTTTACAGTTAAAACAAGAATTCAGAAGTCAATGTTCTTGTTTTTATTTCATTAAAATTCTAAGATTTATCAATAAAATCATAGCATCCATTATTGTTTATAAATTCTGTATCTCACAAACTTAATGTAAAAATATTGGGAATGATATATGATTTGTAAATAAAGCTATGTAATGAAAAAAATCAATAGACTGAAGAGAAAACTAAGAGAAACATGCCTAAACATAAACAAGACTGCGGTCATGACTATTTACTTATTCAGGTAGATTGTCAGACATATATCTGCTTCTCTGTGGAACAAAGTTAATGCCATTAATAAAATTACTAATATTAATCTTTATATGAACCATGAGCATTTTTTAATTCTATGACTGCCATAATTACACCCGCTGTGGACAGAGATTCTCAGTCAATGAAATATTCAGTTTTTGGAACAAAGGTCGAAGAACGGTAGGCAAGAGCCTATCCTTTGAACAGTGGATTGGAGAATGAATATCACAATACATGCACAAATTTCTTGATCATGGATAGCATAACAGCTAATTTGAATTTAATTAGATTTGCAGCCTTCAGTGAATAGGGCGTAGGTTGAGACACTAGCCATTATTTTGGCTTTGTGAACATAACCTTTCTATGCTTTAAAACCTTCCTATACTAATAAGTTTTTGACAAAGTGTCACAAACTATAATCAACTGGGAAGAGTAAATGTCAATTGAAGAATTGTCTCTATCAGATTAGCAAAAGGGCATGTCTGTGTGGCATTTTATTAATTACTAATTGATATAGAAGGACCCATCTGACTGTGGATTGTACTGTTCCTAGACAGGTGAACCTGAGCTAATTAACAAAAGTAGCTGAGTGCCTCAGAGGAAGCAGGACAATAAGAAGTTTTCCCCTAAGATCCTTTTTTTACTTTCTATCTCTGGGTTCTTACTTGTATTTCTGCCCTGATATTCTCCAGTAATGAACCAAATTCATTGAAACATAAAATTAAGCTTTTCCTCTCAGAGTTGCTTTTGGGCTTGGTAGTTATTGCAGGAACATAAGGCAAAACAGATGAAAATATTGGTACCATGTTTGGTGTTGTAACAAACATCACTATTTTGGTTTTGTGATTCCTGTGGCACCTAGAAAAGCCACTGATGCTCAGAGTGAAATGAACTATTCTATAAGTGCTTGGAAGATAAGAATACTAAGAAACATGCAGATGATGGAGATGTGGCCAGTAAAGTTTGAGAGTCTCTTAAAAACTCCATCAGGACTGCTCATGTGATACATTTGAACTGAGAGTCCACGGGAGTGAAACCTTTGCTTTAGTGGGTCACTGGACGCTGGCTAGCTAGAGCTGAAAAATTAGTTGTGATTAATAAAAGACTATAATCACGGAGTTGAAATCTTTTTGATAGTGTTTCCTCAAAGTCAGCAAATAGAAGCCCAGTGTGTGGCCAGGGCTGCACACCAAGGCGGCAACAGAACTTGGCAGATAATGTGTAAGACTGCCCCACATAGTCCTGGAGGGATGCTGAGGATTGGAAAGCATGGGCTGCATCTGGAAGAACTTAGTCGTTGTAGAGCAGATGGCCCAACTTAAGAAACAATTTTTTTGAGGTTCCCTGTCTTTCAGCTAAGCAGGAAGTTGTAAAGATAAGAAAATGATCAGTATATAGAAATTTTATTGGTGGTGCTCTCATTATTCATGGTGTCTTGAAAATTAATGTTGTTTTCCCTGCAACTCTAGAAATTAAAAAGGAGCATGTAGTCTCACTTATTTCATATAAACATATTCCTAGCTCCAACTCACTCCAAACATACTTTTATATTACTAAATATTTCAAGTCAGTGGAGATATGCCACATTCTTTCTCTGTTGGAGGATATAATAAGCAGGTGAGTAGACACAGTAGAAAGAGAAGTGAGGACATAAGTAAATAAAATGGGGTCCTCATCCAGTATGTCAGAGAATACTGAAGAATATTAGTTTGATAAAAAACAATTTGTTCTGTAAATCTTGAGAGTAATTACAGAATTTTTATCACAGTTGATTAGACTGTGATAAAATGTATAGTTCAGTAGATGCGCTCAGTGCTCATATTTTCTGGAAATTACCAGCACCCATTTATATGGAACCTGTACTACTTGTTTTAATTAACTGAAATCATCTGCTTGGAATTATGCTCTCAATGTAGCTCACATTTCAATCTCCATAAATTCTGTCTCAGTGCTTCACTCTGAAGAATGCAAATGGGTCTGCTGCCAATCCACAAGAATATCCAATGGCATCAGGCAAGGGCAAGGTATGGAGTGTGTCCCATCACACAGCATGGGCAGTGTTAAATTAACACTCATTTTTATAATGTGCTAAAGGATAAATGAACAAATATGTGTATTTACACTGAATCTGAGACTTCTTGCTCCCAGAATAGTGTTATTTACATCTTAGATAGCTGACTTGATCAAAGGAAATTACATTTTGCCTGTATGTTTATTTAAAATAATACTTGATTACCATTTATAAAATTATAAGTGAAATCAATACTATTATTTTTTAAAGTATTGAATTTTCTACAATAACGTCTCAGATGTATTTACCAATATGAAAATAATATTAGGGTATATATATTTGGCTATACTAACATTGTTACATTCATATATTTTAAATTATTCCTTTCTTAAGAAGCTGAAATGAATTATTGTGGAGGTGGTTAAGTTGGTAAAATGCTTACCTTAAAAGCAATCTCCAGGACTCCTCCTCCCCCAACACACACACACAGGCACACACACATACACACACACCACAGTAGTAATGGTCTGTACTTGTAATCTCAATGTGTGGGCAGAGAGAATGGGATCCTTGAGACTCACTGATCAGCAAGCACCAGGCCAATGTGTGTGTGTGTGGGGGGGGGTATGTTATACAAGTATGTGTTTGTGTATAGATGTTTGTGAATGACAGCTGATATTGTCTTCTGACCTTCACATGTGCATTGGTGAACAGGAAACATGTTATCAACACACCTATGTACCTACACACATACCTATACAGACACAGAAAGTTGAAATACAATATTGTGCAATATTCTCATCACTTAAATGTCATACTACAAGCATATGATATTATTACATTGAGAAGTATATTATATTTTTGAAGCAAATTAGAATCATAAAGGAAGGTTTAAAATTGCCTAGTACCTCACTTTCAGGAGAGTCTACTGTAATAAATTAGGTCAGTATGTTGAAGTGTCAAAATAGCTTTCAAGTTTAAATGAGTAAAAGTTACAATAGGTAAAACAGTAGTTATTTGTTTCAATGTTTATTGTGTGCCCTATCTATCAGATATGTAATAAAATCACTACATTTAAAGTTTTGTTGCTTTTAATTTTGCAGGCAGAGAGAAGATGTCAAAGTTTGATGGTCAGATATCAGACTCTTTCTGCATAGTCTGATTTCATTATGACCATGCCCTTTCTGTGGATAGTGCTTTGTAAACAGTAGGTACTTAACAAATATTATTGGTTAGCTACACAATGAAATTAGTAGTACATATTCTTGTTTCTTTTGCTTTTTGGCAAACAGACTAGCAGAAGACAGTGAGCTAATTTTATCACATGGGTGAGCACAGAGAGTGTTTAATTCAGTCTAATGTTCTTTCCAAATGGTGTAATATTTTCTTGAATTGAGTTTCTTCCTATGCTCAAGAAGAAAGAGTTAGTTTCTCTCTGGGAATAAAGTGCTCATCCATGAGATGAACATTAACTCCTTCAGAACTCCAGGGAGTTAATGGTAAATTATTTCTCCTATGGTATGAAAGTGAATCAGATAGCCAATTAATTGTGCCCCAGAGTATCCTGCAATGCAGGCTATGATTGTTTAAAGCCTTCTGGAGACAATGTATACATTCTTTCTTGATGGCCATCCTGCTGAATTTTGCTCTTTATTTTCCCTTCATATGGCTTACATTTTTACATGTGTGTACAACAAAAAGTGAAAATTTATTTAGAAAAACTGCCTGTATCATCCACAGCATTTTCTCATGCTTTGCTCATTGAAGCCTGACATAGTCCCAGTTTCATTTTTTTTTCTGAACTACTCAGGAAATCTAATGGTGTTGGTGTAAGTGTGACTCTGAGGCCACAGTGACAGATGAGATGTAAGGATTCTGTATTCTGTTGACGTTAATTCTTTGTGAGATTTTTAACTCATTTTTGCTTTCCCCTCTACAAGGAGCCTGTATCTCTAGTTGGGGTCTTCATCATGTCACTCAAAGAAGAAACTGACTGACAGTGAGATGAAGATTGAAGATCTTGGAATACAGTTGTGACCACATATGTGTCCTTTAAAATATCAACTCATCAACCTACAAAAATCTGCACAGCCAAAGAAGCTGAGCTAGAAGAAGGACCCATGGTAATATGATTAATCCTCACTCAGTAAGGTAAACAGGATGGACACTGGAAGAAGGAGAAAGCAGGAAACAGGACAGGAACCTACCACAGAGGGCCTCTGAAAGACTCTACCCAGCAGGGTATCAAAGCAGATACTGAGACTCATAAACAAACTTTCGGCAGAGTGCAGGGAATCTTAGGAAAGAAGAGAGAGATAGAAAGACCTGGAAAGGACAGGAGCTTCACAAGGAGAGCAACAGAACCAAGATATCTGGGCCCAGGGGTCCAGATACTCCAACCAAGGACCATTCATGGAGATAACCTAGAAGTCCTGCTCAGATGTAGCCCAGGGCAGCTCAGTATCCCAGAGGGTACTGTAGTAAAGGGAACAGGGACTGTCTCTGACATGAACTCAGTGTTTGGCTCTTTGTTCCCCTCCTGATGAGGGGGGAGCTGTCTTACCAGGCCACAGAAGAAGACAATGCAGACAGTCCTGATGAGACCTAATAGACTAGGATCAGATGGAAGGGGAGGAGGACCTCCCCTATCAGTGGACTGGGGGAGGGGCATAGGAGGAATTGAGGGAGGATGGGTGGAGTTGTGAGGGGATGAAAAGAAGGGCTACAGCTGGGATACAAAGTGAATAAACTGTAATTAATATAAAAATAAAAATTTAATTAAAAAATATCAACGCTCTAATGGTGCCAATCTCTGTCTCTAAACAGAGGAGGAATAAGTCTCTAAACAGTAGGAGGAATAAGTGAAAATTTGAGAAATGTTTTGCTATACTTCAGAACCAAATACCATTTACTGTTTATTGCTTTTGAGAGAGAATTTTGAGGTAATTGCAGACAAATGAAAAAAAAAACCTTTCTCAGAGCTTATTTTACAACATAGGAAATACTTACACATTAAAAAATGCAAAATGATTTGTTTTTATCTAAACAAGATCATAAGACAGACCGACTCTTCATGTAAAGGCATTCAACAATGAAGCGGTTCCTTCTACAATCCTTCAATCGACCTTGTGGGAAAATAGTATTTCTATTATTTCATTAATCTCGTGTTCTCAAGTGAAGTTAAGAATAAATGTACTTATAATAAATAGAAAGGGTGAATAGGAGATTGAAATTTTCCCAACTCCAGAGGGAGAAACTCAGTTGCAAAATATAGCAAATATTTGTGTTAGGCCTGACTAAAAAGAGAAGACAGAAACTCTCTAGAATGGAATTTCATGAAGATATGGTGATGTTATTGCATCTACCTTGAAGAAAAATATAAACAAGGTGGTACATAACAATATAAACACATATGTTGGTGTGTGTGCATGTTAACTTGTCTTGAACAGTGAAAGAAATCAAAGAAATATATTTTTTAAAAACAGAAAATTATTCACATGGATACTTCTATGAAGAGGCCATTTTATATTTTATTGGCTTGAAGAGGTAAAGCATACTCTCAATAGTTATCCAAATATCATGAGTTAATCTTAAGAAATAGTCATCAGCTAATATCAGATGGGAATAATATCACACTGACATTTCAGATTGAAGAAAAGCACATTTATGATTCCTAAAAAGAGTAAAACATTCATCAGAACATCTGGTCATTTCAGATGTAAAATATGAAAGGTTTACTATGTATTTTATATTAAAAGTCATAGAGAATTTGTGATTGGAAACGAAAGACTAGTTCATGTGCTTTTACATACTTAGTTTCACTTAAATAATTCATTCTGACTTGTGCATATTTTCAGTTTGCAGTTTTTGTACTAGTGCCCAGGAGAATGTGGAGTTACTAAAGTTTTTTTCTAAACTCAGCTATAGAAAAAGAATGGCAATCACAATTTACTTTTATCTACTAGAAAAAAATAAATATGTATGTATTGTATTCTTTCCTTAAAATAAAACATTCCTATCTTTCTTTGCCCCTGGCTGTGTGAAATAATAATGTATTTGGAAGAGAATTCTCATAATGGTGTTGAAGAGCTTAATAGCCACGATGATCTTAATCTAAATGAAATGTTTATGATATGTGAAAGGCTTCTTTTTATTTTGGGAAAGGATTGTGAGGCAGATTATCTAATTAAGTTGATCATAGTAATACAAAACTAGCTGATTCTTGATGCTTCCCATTTCGCAAATTCCTGTAATGAATTGGCCAGCAACTCTTTGGAGATAAATTGCTTTAAAAATGAAGTCCATTGTGGTGATCGATCTTTTTTAAAATTACTTTATTCATTTTACATCCAATTGTAGCCCCCTCCCTTGTCTCCTCCCAGTCCTACCCTCCCTCCCTCTTTCCACCTACCCCAGTCCCCTAGTCCTAATAAAGGGGGAGCCCTCCTCCCCTACCAACTGACCCCAGAGTATCAAGTTTCTTCAGGACTGCCTGCATCTTCTGTTCTTCAGTATGTTGCACCTGTTTTAGTTATAGGGCTTTTAGCTATGATCTTTTTTTAAATTTATTTATTTTTATATCAATCACAGGTTAGGTACTTTGCATCCCAGGTGTAGCCCCCTCCCTCATTCCCTCCCACCCTCCCACTCCCTCCCTCATCTCCCTCTTCCCCGCCCCCTCCAAGTCCACCAACTGGGGAGGACCTCCTCCCCTTCCATCCAACCCCAGCTCATCCTGTCTCCTCAGGGCTGGCTGCAATGTCCTCCCCTGGGATCTAGCCAGGCTGTCACTCCCCAGCATGTATGGGGGAGGGTCAAAGAGTCAGCCATCAAGTTCATGACTGAAACAGTCCCTGTTTCCCTCACTAGGGTCTTCTGTCCCTATCATGGGCCCCATCTGATCAGGGGTCCAGGACACATCCACACATGGTCCTTGATTGTAGAAACCGTCTCATACAAGACCCCTGTGCCCTGCTCAGTTTGGTGTTTGTGGTGCTCTTGTTCTCCCCAAGTCTCAACAACCTCCCCCATTTCTATCATCACTTCTCGCCCTCTGCCAAAGGCTTGATCGCGAGTCTTAATATCTGCTCTGCTACGATCTATAAGAAGACGCCTGGAAATATATTGCTTTATTTTTAATCCTGCTTTTGACCTAGCAGAATCATAGCTTCATCTTGCATTTTTAGATAATTAATAAAGAAAGAAGAGGTGAGAGTTCTCTGGCATGATTTTCCATCATTATACAAATCTATAATATATATGTAACATCAGAATCTCATACTTTGATGATATATCATATGTAGAATCTGATAATTTGATATTAATTAAAGTAATTAATCAAATAATTTAATTGAAAAACGGTAATTTCCTTCTTCAATAATTTATGTAAAAGGCTTTTGTAAGTGTATTTTTTAAAAACTCATCTTCTTAAGAAACTATGTCTTCTGGTTGCATTAGCAGCTGATTCTTTTTTTTTTATTCTTCTAATAGTATTTATTATATTAACATTAATGTAAATAATCAACATATAAATAAATATGAGTAAATTAATTAATGTATTATTTTTATAGTTTTATAATAATTTTTT
>CM053744.1:4261884-4276437 GCA_028658305.1 Pachyuromys duprasi | reverse complement strand
TTTTCATTTTTCTGCATACAGATATCCAGTTGGACCAGCACCATTTGTTGAAGATGCTGTCTTTTTTCCATTGAATGCTTATTCTTTATTAGTCACAGAATCATTCTGTTCTTGGTTTTAGTTTCGTCATGTATGAAATGAATATAAAGAATGATATAAATTAAATGAGTTGATATATATAAAAGTAAGTAGCACAACATCAAACTCTGTGTCTCTGATTCTCTATCTCACAAACACAGAATATAATAAGTAGCTATATTTTAACCTATGAAAAATTTCTAATTTTTAATCAATAAATCCTACTCATTCATTCATAATGCATGTCTTTGTTGTATAATAATTACTTAGAAGGGTATCTTTTGTATTATTTAAGGGCTTCAGAGCTGACTCAAAGAATTAATGACTGTTTTTTTACATGTAAGTGTTGTGTATCTGTATATATTCATTTATGGATTTAAACACAAAATAGTTCTAATAGACTCAAACTTACTTTTTTATTTCTTTCAGTGTTTTTTTCTTTTCTTTTAAAAAATAGTTTATTTACTTTACATGACAAGGGTGCCCCCTACCTTCTCTTCTGCCAGTCCCTCTTTCCTTTATTCCCCTTCCCTCTCTCTTTTCCTCTAGAAAAGGGGAGCCACCCATCTTATCAACCCTCCCCAGCACATCAAGTCACATCAGTACTGAGCTTATCCTCATCTCCTGAGGCCAAACATGGGCAGGGGCACTGCCAGGGGCAAGTGATCTAAACACAGACAATAGAGTCCATGTTAGAAACAGCCATTCCCTCCATTTGCTAGGTGTCCCATATGAAGACCAAGCTGCCATGGACCTCATATGTGAAGGAGGTGTAGGTCCAGACCATGAGTGTTCTTAGTTGATGTCTCAGTCTCTATAAGCCCCCATGTATCTGGTTTGGTTGTTTTTGTTGGTCTTCTTGTGAGGTTCCTGTACTCTCCAGGTTCTTCCCAACACTTCCACGGGAGCCCTGGAGTTCTGCCTCCTACTTGGTTGCAAGTCCCAGCATCTGTCTTGATCTGCTGCAGGCCAGAACCTCCAGATGACAGACAGTCAAGTTAAGCTCCTGTCTGTAAGCAACGCAGAGCATCATTAATAGTGTCAGAGATGGATCTCAGGTTGGGCCAAATATTGGTTGGACAATCCTTCAATCTTTGTTTCCTCTTTATCCCTACATTTCTTGTAGGCAGGGTAATTTTTTTGATCCAAGGTTTTGTGGTGGGTTGTTTTTTCCCTTCCTTCCAATAGTCCTGACTGGCTAAAAGGATGTGATTTCAGCCTTCATGTACCATCCCTTTAGGAGACTCAGCTAGTGTCACACCCATAATCTCCCAGGAGCCCCCCACCCCCACCATTGCAGGCCTCCAGCTAGACAAAGAGATGCCCCACCTCAGTTTTCCTTCTTGTTCCCAGCCTGCTGACCTTCCACCCCAGCTCTCTCTACATCCCATTCCCACCCTAGTCTCCCTCCCCATTCCATCTCCTGCCCAGTTGCCTCTCTTCATCCACTTATGTTCTCTACTCTATTTCCCCTTCCAAGTGACATTGCAGAGCTATCCCTTAGGCCCTCCTTGCTACTTAGCTTCTTTGGGTCTGTGTATCGGAGTATGGTTATCCTCTACTATAGATATAATACCTGCTTATAAATGGATACATACCATATGTACAGAATTCTACTAGACTTTCAAAGAACAAATATACCAATACTCCTCAAATGAATCACATTGAAACAGAAGGAACATTGCCAAACTCATTCTATAAAGCCACACTTACCCTAAACTACACAAAGACCCAACAAAAGAGGAATTCCAGACCAATAGCCCTTATGAACATTGATTGATGTAAAAATAATAAATACTTGAAAAGGAATTGAGGAACAAATTAAAAATAACATCCACCATTATCACAAGAATGCAGTGATGGTTCAACATACAAAAATATGTAACTTAATCCACAAAAAAAAACTGAAAGAAAAAAAAACATATGATCATCTCATTAGATGATGAAATAGCCTTTGACAAAATCCAGCACCACTTCATGTTTAAAGTCTTGAATATATCAGGGATACAAGGCACATACCTAAACACAATAAAGGAAATATACAGCAAGCCAATCGCCAAAATCAAGTTAAATGGAGAGAAACTTAAAACATTCCCATTAAAATCAGGGACAAGAAAAGGCTACCCATTCTCACCATATCTCTTCAATACAGTACTTGAAGTTCTAGCTAGAGCAATAAGGCAAGTGAAGGAGGTTAAGGGGATATAAATTTGAAGAAAATAATTCAAACTATTGCCATTCACAGATGAAAAGATAGCATACATTTGTGACACCCCAAGATACTACCAGAGAACTCCTACAGCTGATAAACACCCTCAGCAAAGTGTCTGGATGTAAAATCAACTAAAAAAAAAACCCAGTAGCCCTCCTTTATACAAGTGACAAAAGGGCTGAGAAAGAAATTAGGGAAACAACACGCTTCACAATAGCAACAAATAATATTAAATATCTTTGTTGATAACTAACTAAGCATGTGAAAGATTTTAGGATGTGGAAATATCTCCCATGTTCATGGATCAGCAAGATTACCATAGTAAAAATGGCCATCCTGCCAAAATCCATCTACAGATTCAAATAAATCCAAACACAATTCTATACAGACCTGAAAAAAGCAATCACTAACTTCATATGGAAAAATAAAAGATGCAGGTTAGCCAAAATCATTCTGTACAAGAAAAGAACTTCTGGTAGTATCAACATCCCTGATTTCAAGTTATACTACAGAGAAACAGTAATAAAATCTGCATGGTATAAGCATAGAAACAGACAAATTGATCAATTTATCCAAAGTGAATACCCAGAAAAAAAAACCTGCACTCCTACAGGCACTTGATTTCCAACAAAAAAGCATACAACGCATACAATGGAAAAGCATAAAATGGAAAAAAGAGCATCTTCAACAAATGTTGCTGGACAAAACTGGATGTCTACATGTAGAAAAAAATAAACAGATCCATATTTGTCACCCTTCACAAAACTTAAGTCCAAGTAAATCAAAGACTTTGACATAGAACCAGAGACTGAATCTATTAGAAGACAAAGTGGGGAAATGTCTGGAACTCATTGGCATAGAAGCCAGCTTTCTAAACAGAACACATAGCCTCTGACAATAACAATTAATAAATGGGATCTCATGAAATTGAGAAACATCTGTCAGTCAAAAGACAATGTCAATACAACAAAATGGCAGCCTACAGATTGGGAAAGGATCTTTACCAACCCTACAAAGTCAGAGGGCTAATATCTAAAATATAGTTTAAAAAAACTTAGGAAATTAAACATCAGTAAATCAAATAATCCAATTAACAAATGGGGTTCAGAACCAAACCAAGAATTCATAACAGAGGAATCTTGAACGGCTGAGAATTACTTAAAGACATGCTCAATGACCTTAGCCATCAGAGAAATGCAAATCAAAAGGACTCTAAGATTCCATTTTATTCCAGTCAGAATGGCTAAGGCAAGGATATGAATAAACAGGAACACTCCTCCATTAATAGAGAGCAAACTTGTATAACCTCTCTGGAAATCATTTTGGCATATTCTCAGAAAATCGGGAATAGTTCTTCCTCAATACCAAGAGATACCACTTATTTGCATATACCAAAAATATGTTCCACCATACCATAAGGACATTTTCTCAAATATGTTCATAGTGTCTTTATTCATAATAGCCGGAAACTTGAAACAACCTAGATGTCCCTCAACCAAAGAACGGATACAGAAATTGTAGTACATTTACATAGTGGAACTGGGGTCTGATGGTGCATCTGATAGAACTTAGAGGAAAGAATGGTGGTGAATATGGGATAAATAAGCTATATATATATATATATATATATATATATATATGAATGTAAAATGATTTAAGTAGACTCACAAATAACATTTTCATTTATGCTTATTTAGATGTACTGATCTCATGGGGTATTTATTTCCTTATGAAGACAGTACTTAGAAATTTTTATTGCCAAGTCCAGATATGACTTTAAGGGACTGACAAGGAACTTCTGAATTAAATTGCTCTAGAACTTGCAGATCATTGTTGTGTATAATGGTTGTATCCGCTTAACAGCATTGAGACAAATTGTTGTCATAAAGGATACTCCATGCAGCATCAATGAATGCTTTATGAGTTCATCTGAAATGAAGTTCTTCTGTTTTTTGTTTGCTTTTTGTCACATGCTATGTTGCTTGTCTAAAACACCCCTGCTATTTTACTTACTATTCACTCCCATTTCTGATAGAAGGTAAGTGGCCCTGGAACACATGACTTATAGATACCAAGGGAGAAATAGCAAATATAATTGCATTAGTGATATAATAACTTTAGAAGATAAACTACTTTTGTTGGAAAGGCACACAGTGATGCCTACAGTGAATATTACAACTGGCACATCAGTTTGGACACTATGGTCTTTTATGGTTTATAAAGATACTCTTTTGATTACATGTACAATATATAAATATTACTCAAAATTATTTCTAAGACTTACATATCATGTTAAAAACCGCCCCTAGTGCTTTGGCTAGTGTCTATAAGAGCTTAGTATTTTTTTTTAAAATAATTTTGAATGAATGCACAAATGAACTATTGTAAAATTACCCACAAATGTGCATTTAAGGTAAGAATAATATAGTTGCAGATTGAAATTGCTTACACAAATGTTTTCCAAATACATCTTACTGCTGTTTAGATTGAGATAAAATAACAGAATTGTTCCTAGTTTCCTATTTAAGATAAACCAAACATTTTTTCTGTAATAGAATGTTCAAAATTACTCCAACATCAAACAAAATTTACCTGAATATGTACGAGTCATATTTTTAATTTATAATTATAGCTAATATTAGTAAACACAATACAAACACAGTATTCATGTACATCATGCTCCTTGCTGCATTTCATACGGCAAAATCCAGGTACGGAGTGCTGTGTTAATGAACACTAGTGTTCACTATCCTTTTCCTAATAACAATGTTTGTAGGACTAACACATGCTCATCAGTACGATCACTAACAGCTCTTATTAAGAATCCAGGTTTGGTTCCAGCACTTAGATAGTATTTCACAACTATCATTCTGAAGATGTGATATTCTCTTCTGGACTCCATGGGCACAAGGGAAAAACATAATACACATTCATATGTGCAAACAAAATGTTCATACACATAAAATAAATGAATAAAACTGTATAAGTGTACAGAATAGATTTACTATTAATATTATTAATGTGAATAAAAGGGATTATATATATATACAGCAATGTCTAGAATTTAGTGATTAGATATGTGTATATATATATATATATATATACAATTTGAAATATATATTTATAAAACCTATTTTGTGCATATTTTCTTTAGCTGAATGTTTAAGAGCCTGCAATGTCCAAGTGGTTATGAAATCGGTGGACTCTGACCCTCACTTTAACAAATATTACACTCACCTCTCTTATGGATGTAAAGTTAGAAAGACATAATGGTAGGAATCCTGGTGCAGACAGAGCTGTCAGTCTACCATTTTTGACAGATTTACAGTTTACATGACTGTGATTTAGTCTCTCACATTCAGCCTCGCAAAGCAGGGCCTGTGTTCATTTTACCTGGACATCCATGGCGAATATTTAACCTTTGTGCATTTTAGTTTCCCCATTGTCTGAACAAATATAATGTTTTGACTTAACGAATATACGACCACATTTAATTCATAACTGAATTGTTGAAACAGTCCTTAGTATATTATAAATAGGATGACTACTTTCTCATGGGTAGACTTACTTGAGACTTGTTTAGTGCTTTTTTTTATATAATATTGTTATCTTTTTCTACTTTTATATTGTGTGAAAATTAAATTTAATATGAGTATAATGGTTCTATCTAATGTCTATAAATTTACATTTCCATATTTTATTTGATGGCTATTAAGACAAATATTTTCTTTATATGAATATATATAGTTAATTGAAAATATATTTTTTATTAATTACAATTAATTCACTTTGTATCCCAGCTGTAGCCCCTTCCCAATCCTACCCTCCCCCTTCTTCTCCTCCCTTGCCCCTCCCCCAGACCTCCTCCCCTTCCATCTGACCCTAGCTGTCAAGTGTCACCAGGACTCCCTGCAATGACTTCCTCTGTGGCCTGGTAAGGCTGCATCAGGCAGAGATGATCAAAGAGAAGGCAACTGAGTCCACGTCAGAGACAGTCCCTGTTTCCCTTACTAGTGAAACCACTTGGATGCTGAACTGCCATGGACTACATCTGTGCAGAGGTTCTAGGTTATCTCCATGCATGGGTTATGGTTGGAGTATCAGTCTCAGGAAAGACCCCTGGGCCCAGATTTTTTTGGTTCTGTTGCTCCTTGTGGAGCTCCTGTCCCCTCTAGGTCTTTCATCTAGGTCTTTCATAAGATTCTCTGCACTCTGCCCAAAGTTTGGCTATGAGTCTCAGCATCTGCTTTGATACCTTGCTGGGTAAATTCTTTCAGAGGTCTTCTGTGTTAGGCTCTTGTCCTGTTCCCTGTTTTCTCCCTCTTCTAATTTCATGCAATTAAATTTTTTTCTTTACAATTTATTCATTACATATCCTAATTGAAGTCCCTTCCCTCAACTTCTCCCAGTCCCACTGTCTCTCCTTCTTCCCCCCATCCCCTTTCCCTTAGTCCACTGAAAAGGGGAGTTCTCCACTATTGCCATCTGCCCATAACCTGTTAGGTCTCATCAGGACTGCCTGGATCCTCTTCCTCCATAGCCTGGCAAGGCTCAATCATCACAGGCAAGTGAGCAAAGTGAGTGCATGCTAGAGGCAGCCCCTGCTCCTCTCACTCAGAGATCCACATGGAGACTGAGCTGCCAATTGGCCACATCTGAACATGTGCTTTCTCAGAAATTTGGAAATGGTACTACCTCAAGATCTAGCTATACCACTCCTGGGCATATATCCAAAAGGTGTCCCACCATTCAATAAGGATATTTGCATATATGTTCATAGCATTTTTTTACTCATGTGAAGTGGAAATTTCTAGTTTCCTTCAAGACTCAGTGATATTTTGCTGCAAACTGGACACGTGATGTTTTGTCCTGGTTGGCTTGTGTGAGGACTCATGATGTTTTCTGTGAGCTCTCATGTGTGTAGTGTGTGACTTTGGCCAGCTGAAAGCATCTGTGGGTGGACTATGATGAGAGCACCCACCCATATATAAAAGCCCATGCACAGTGAGACATCACTTTTTGGATCGCCATTGCTGCACTGATCTTCAGGATTCCACACTTGACTTAGCAGAAAGAAAATTTTCAGAGAGCTCCTTCAGGCATTTCAACTGAGTCTTTCGGCTTTCACTGAATCATGTTGCTGCATGGTGTTGGCCTTTGGACTAGACTACTAGTATCCTGATGACTGAGTCTGTTCTTCCCTTAAAGACACATGACCCTAATGAGCAGGAAGTAGATAAAAGAGGACTTTCCCTACTAATCTCCTACCTAAGTTTGCAGGGGGTTGGAAGGGGAGAAAATGTGCTTAAGAACCCTAAGTAAAGTAGGCATGGTGAAAGTCTAAGTCTACAATTATGGTTTGACATCTTCCAACTCCTGCCTGGTCTTCCTCTCCTCCCCACTTTCCCAAATCCACACCTTTTCTTTCTCTCATACTTTTTGGAGCATCATGTGCCAGGGGCATCATGAGACTCCGGCCAAGTTTGCTATTAAGTCTCACACCTGTGCTACCATTTCTTTGATGTAAGATATCAGACCTTTATTCTCTTCTTGCTGAAAAGAAATGAAGTGGGATAAAGTGACAGGATGAAAGCAATTAAATTTACAGCCTCTAAGAACGAATTCACACTTCTGTTCCTTGCCTATGAGGTTCTTTATGCCAGCATTTGGAATATAAGCTCGAGTGTGGCCACACCTAATACTTACAAGATCCATAAAGCACACAGTAGACACAGAGCAGCTGGTGACATGCATCTCCTGCACACCAAATTCTCTGCTTTGTTATGTCAATGCTGTGCAAGGTGTTAGGTAGTTGAGAGTGAAGGAAAGAATTTGGTGTGCTTCACTCATAGATTTTAACATCCAGGAGTGTAGAGAAAGAGTTGAAGGAGAATCAAGTACACCATAATTGGTTGTCAGTTTCTTTGGAGTAAATTAATTTCTCCTCCAAGCATTTACTAGTAAAGTGATTTTACTAAGGGAATGTGCATACTTCTTTAATTATAGTACTTTTAACTATTATATTCGATTTTGGCAGGTAAAGCAGTGGGTGTAGAGTTTGTTAAGCTTAACATAACAATTGTCTGTATACTCATATGAATTGTTTGTTCTCCATGGTGCTAGGATGTAAAAGAAGAGGACAAACTGCTATATTTTCATGCTTCAAACCACATTTAAATCATATTCAAACATTGTATGTTCTTGTTTTAATATTGTTCACTAGACCAAAATGTAAAGCAGGAATGATAGAAACAGAGAAACATAATCACAATATAAATGACATTGCAACATTATTTGTTATCAAAATAACTGATTTCTAGACCGATTATCACTTTGCCTACTGACTGAGTGTTGGGTGACGTCATACAGTTCCCACAAACATTTAGCTTTACTTATTGCTCAAATTAATATAGGTTGTGTAATTATGGGCCACTTGGGACAGTAGACTGTATTAATGGTGAACTCATCCACTTTAGTAATCAACTATTTATTGAGTTCTAACTGTGTGTCACAGTATAGTTTCAGACTTAATGTACAGATGTGAACAAAATACATTAAAATTGCAGCTGTAAGGACCACTTATTCAGAACAGGATAAAAAAATAGATAAAATATTTGAAATTACACAATGTATTAATATCATTTCTGTCCTCTGGGAATTGGAAGTGGAGAAGCTGATATGAAAAGCCAGAGTGGTGGTTGTGGTAGTGGAGTATACCAAGAAGTGTCCTTGCTAACATCCTCACAATAAATAAGAATGTGAAGCATATTCAGCCCTTCCAATATGCATGCACAAGTGTCTGAGGGCATCTATTTAATGCTTTCTAGCTTGAATCAAGCTGTACCAATGTCATGCTAGAAAACAGGAAAAACAGACATTTCCTTTCTGAATGACATTACTGGATGTATGTCTGTAAGACTGTTTACACTCCAGCAAATATGTTAAAACTAAAATCTGCATACGGAATTTTGTCACTTAACTTGAGCATTGGTATGTGATTTTCTTGAGCCTATTTAGACTAACTTTTCACTCTGTGGGTCCAGATGAGGCAGGAATACTCAAAATAGCATAGGAATCCAGTTGAGATTTTACCTCTTCCAAGATGACACAGCCAGAGCCTTCCCTACTGTATGATGTAGTCTCCATGGAGTAAATCTCAGTCAGCAAGTGAAGAGCATGCTCATTTCCTTGTCCACATCAGTCATGAAAATTTCTGCCACAGACTCCAGAGAGTGATTCAAAACTCTCAAAGTAGCTTTCTGGGCAGTCAATCCCAAACAACTGAGATGGCTTTTAAGATAAAAGACAAAATGTCTTCAGTCGATAGAGATTAAAAGCTCTTTAATAAAAATAGATTCTCCTCATAAGACACCGACTGTTCACCTTCCTGTACACAGGGGATGATCCTCCAAGTGGGCAAGAATATAAGTCTATTCCCCAATTTCCATAACAGTTGGAACCTTGCTGCCAGACCATCTGGTAGCTTTTCAATCATCAACATAGAACTGTTATTTGCTAGGGACTTGCCTCAATTTTCATATATATATATATATATATATATATATATATATATATATTGTAACTCCAAGCAACACATGGTAGAGGCAAGGGTTACCCCAAAGACAGTGTCTTAAAGACATGGTGCAATCAAAATTTTGTGTGTGTGTTTGAGACAGGGTTCCCTGTATAGCCTTGGCTGTCCTGGACTCACTTCGTAGACTGGGCTGGTATCTAACTCACAGAGATCCTCCTTCCACTGCCTTCCTGAGTTCTGGGATTACAGGCATGCACCACCATGTCTGGCTCTGAACTAAAATTATAGCAGCAACTTGGATCATCCACTTCTGAGCTTTCCAGTTTAACTTCCAAGACCAGTCAGAATATTCTGTAGTTTGTTGTGATCCCCCAGTTTATCTAATGACTGAATGGAAGCTTTACTTTGTGGAAGCCTGTCAGTAAGAAGTGGTACTCAGTTTCTAGTCTCTGCCATATATAGGCCAGCTTTAGACAGTATGAACTGTAATAACTCAGCTCTGACTCTCAGGAAGGATTGCCTTTCCTCTCAGAATGCTGCCTTACCTATGGCTAACTTCTCTCTCCATCACCAGGTACAGCAAGGCTACTAAAGCTCCTTAATTTCTATGTGGAGCAAGTTAAAGGAACATTATGCTATACTTGCAGCCAATGTGGTGGATAGGCTCTGCTACTGTTCTGATGCTCATTGACTCTTCAGGTGAAATCTTCTAACAGAGAGACAGAGAGAGGCTACTAGATAAATCTTCTGCATAAAAATCTCTACCTCAGAATCTGCAGTCAGGAACCTTAAGCTAAAGCAATAATTGAAGTAGATGTCTTCTTTTGCTAGCTAAGAATATACTTTCCCAATTATGCATCTAAACATGGTGCTAATGAATTATTTCAGGAGCAGAATGAGATGATACTTTACCAATTTACCATGTTGTTTTATTTTTGGTTGTGAGCCTAGACTTTAGCGGCTGAGCCATCTCTCTAGCCCTAGCATGTTGTTCTAACTAATGGTACTATGGATCTCTGAGCTGTCTCATGTACCTATGACACACATTGTTTATCAATATTTCAAGACAACCAACAAACCACATGGTCACATTATTCACGAAAAAGCCTACTTCCTGGTACTAATTTCTGACTTAGTTATTTTTCTGTTACTGTGATAAAGCCCTATGGCCAAGAAGACAACTTATGAAAGAAAGTATTTAATTGGTTTATCATTCCAGAGTGAAGTCATGGCTTCAGGAAAAGCTGAGAGCTCTTCTTCAATCAAAAGCAGGAGGAAGAAGCATACTGCGCATGACATATTGTCATTCTATGATGTCAAAGACAAAGTAGAAAATTCTGGCTGTGATTTAAAATAAAAATAATTAAGACTGAAGAGTGTAGGCAGGGGAGTGACAAAATGGCAGTGCCAGGAGGACACTGGCTCTGAGGAGCAGGGCAACATTTTCGGTAAAGTGAACAAGACACTGAACTCTAGGCCATAAAACATCAGTGATCTTGTTTCCCAGGTGAGAGGAACATCCACGGCGCGGGAATCATTCAGGTCCACTTTCAGGTCACCCAGCCAGAACCCGGAAGAGATCCCTGCTTGCAAAGGAACTTGGTCTCCAGACCAAAGCCACACGCCTGTGTGTCCTGATCACCTTCTCAGGCTGAACGGTGGGCACAAAAATCACCAGAGACTGAGAGTTCCAGTCATGAGAAAAACCCATAGGGAAGGAAGGAAATAGGACAGACCTCAGGTCATAGCATCTTTCCCAGGAAAAGGTCCCACAGACCTGAGGACGCAGGGTGCCAGCCCTGAACTGGGTTCCAGCCACAAGCACAGAAACTTGCTATGTGCCCAACTCTCCGTCACAGAACTGTGGTCCCGGGTCATCAGAGACTGGGTTTCCCTGTTGGGAGACAACCCCACAGGGAAGAAAGCAAAGGAGGACTGACTTAGGTCACCCAGAATATCCCTGGAAAAAGTCCCACAGACTGACAGGCATGAGTGCTGCCAGCCCAAAGACCTGCTGTGCACCAACTATCCATCACAGACAGAACTATGAACCCCTGGGCACCAGAGGTTGGAAGTTCCTTTCTGGAGAAAACTGCACAGGGAAGGAAGCAAATGGGGACTGACTTAGGTCACCCAATATATCACTGGAAAAAATCCCCCAGACCTGCAGGTGTGCATGCCTCCAGCCCAGAGACCTCCTGTGCACCAACTAGCCTACTGCTGCTTGGGTATTGGGGCACAGAGCTCCAACCTCAGACCTACAAAAGCCTGGGATCCCTGAGATCAACCCACAGATAATGCTCCAAGGGACAATCAGGTATCCCTAACAAAACTGACCAAAACACAGAGCACCCAGGCAATAGCTGCAACTCATTAAATTTACAGCAAGAAACCCAGAAGCAGGACAGCTGTCTCCAGGAATTCTCTGGGTGAAAGGAGGGCCCTCTTGACTAACAAGGACTACAGTTACCACTTAGGTCTGTACGCCTCAGGGGAGCTGTGGCAATTCCTGAAAAACACTGGCCATTCAGTGACCATACCCAAAAAGCTGAGGAGGCTTCCTTCAGGAAAAACCATCTTCCTGCCAAGGGGATTCTCTCCACCACAGGATTCCAGGAACCACCAGGAACTAACAACCAACACCTAAGATAGCCCAATAGGTAGAGGCCAGCATAAAAGCTCAACCAACAAAAGACAGAGCAGTATGGCATCTCCAGAACCCAATAATCCAGGGGCAAGCAGTCCTGGACACCCCAGCGTAATTGAAATTCAAGAAGATGACCTAACATCTATGTTTATGAAGAGGATAATAGAGGAAACAAATAAAATGTGTAAAGAACTAGAAGAAGATAAAGATAAACAGATTATGGCTATCTGTGAAGAAATAGAGGAAGATAAAGACAAACAGATTATGGCCATCCATAAGAAATACAGGACATTGCAGCCAAACAGTTTGTGGCCTTTAGAGAGGAAATACTTAAATAACTGAGAGAAATAAAGGAAACAGAGGATTGTTCAAACAAACAGCTGAAGGAACTGAAGGAAAATACAGTCAGAAAGGTGAAGGAAATCAACAAAATGGCTCAAGATCTGAAGATAGAATTGAAAAATTAAAGAAAACGCAGATGGAGGAAATTGTGGAGAGAAAGAACTTAGGGAAGAAAACAGGAAATACAGAGGTAAGCATAACCAATAGGGTACAAGAGATGGAAGAAAAAAATCTCAGGTGTGGAAGATACAATGAAAGAAATCGAAGTATCCATCAAAGAAAATGTTAAATCTAAAAAATTCCTGACACAGACCATCCAAGAAATCCAAGACAACATGAAAAGACAAAACCTAAGAATGATAGGAATAGAGGTAAAAGCAGGTTTCCTCCTCCAAGGCCCAGAAAATATTCACAACAAAATCATTGAAGAAAATTTCCCCAAATAAAAGGAGAGGCCAATAAGAATACAAGAGACCTACAGAGCACCCAAAATTAGACCAGAAAAGAAAATCTTCCTGCCACATAATAATCAAAACAGTAAGTATACAAAACAAAGAAAAAACACTAAAAGCTGCAAAGGAAAAAATAACATATAATGGCAAACCTATCAGAATCACACCTGACTTCTTAACAGAGACTTTGAAAGCCAGAAGGGCCTAGACGGATATCATGCAGACCCTAAGAAAACACAGATGTCAGCCTAGTCTACTATACCCTACAAAACTCTCAATCCTCATAGACGTAGAAAACAAGATAGTCAACAACAAAAACAAATTTCAATAGTGCCAACACACAAATCCAGCGTTACAGAAGATACTAGAAGGAAAAATACAAACCAAGAAAACTAACTACTTTCAAGAAAACACAGGAAATAATGAACCTCACTACAGTAAAACAAAAAGTAACCAAGCACACAAACTTACTCCCACAGCCAACATCAAAATCAAAGGATCTAACAGCCACTAGTCATCAATTTCTCACAATATCAATGGGCTCAATCCTCCAATAAAAACACATAGAATAACAGAATGGATGCGTAAACAAGACCCAGCAATCTGTTGCATACAAGAAGCACACTTAAGTCACAAAGATAGACATTACCTGACGGTAAAGGGCTGGAAGATGGCTTTCCAAGCAAATGGACCCAAGAAGCAAGCAGGAGTAGCCATTCTAATATCTGATAAAATAGACTTTCAACCAAAATTAATAAAAAGAGATGGGAAAAGACACTTCATACTCATCAAGGGAAAATTCCATCAGGAAGACATCACAATCCTGAACATCTATGCCCCCAATACAAGGGCACCCACATTTGTAAAGGAAACATAAATAAACCTTAAACCACACATAGATCTCCACACATTAATAGTGTAAGACTTCAACACCCCACTCTCAACAAAGGACAGGTCAAGAAAACGGAAATTAAACAGAAGAAACAATGTCTCTAACAGAGGTCATTAATCAAATGGACATAACAGACATCTACAGAACCTTACAACCAAACACAAAAGAATTTACCTTCTTCTCAGCACCCCATGGAACCTTCTCCAAAGTAGAGCATATGGTTGGTCACAAAGAGAGCCTCAACAGACACAAGAAGATTGAAATAATACCTTGTATCTTATCTGATTACCATGGACTAAAGCTGTATCTCAACAACAACAGGAATAGCAAAAAGCTTACAAACACATGGAAACTGAATAACTTGCTATTCAATGACCGCTGGGTCAGGGAAGAAAT
>CM053744.1:4203138-4261784 GCA_028658305.1 Pachyuromys duprasi | reverse complement strand
GAAAGAAGTAGACACACAAAAAATGAGTAGATGGCTGGAAATAATCAAACTCAGGGCTGAAATCAATAAATTAGAAACAAATAAAACAATTCAAAGAATCAATGAAACCAAGAGGTGGTTCTTTGAGAAAATCAAAAAGAGAGACAAACCCTTAGCCAAACTAACTAAAAGGCAGAGAGAGACACTATATAAATTAACAAAATCAGAAATGAAAAGGGGGACATAAAAACAGACTCTGAGGGAATCCAAAAAATCATTAGGACTTACTTCAAAAGTCTATATGCGACAAAATTTGAAAATCTAAACGAAATGGACAATTTTCCTGATCGATCCCACTGACCAAAGCTGAATCAAGACCCAGTAAATCAATTAAGTAGTCTTATATACCATAAGGAAATAGAAGAGGTCTTCAAAAGTCTCCCATCCACAAAAAGCCCAGGGCCAGATGGTTTCAGCATAGAATGCTACCAGACCTTCAAAGAAGGTCTAACTCCAGTTCTCTTAAAACTATTTCACAAAATAGAAACAGAAGGAACACTGCCAAACTCATTCTATGAAGCCACAGTCACCTTGATACTTAAACCTCACAAAAACCCAACAAAGAAAGAGAATTTCAGGCCAATCTCCCTTATTAACAGTGATGCAAAAATACTCAATAAAATACTTGCAAACGGAATATAAGAACACATCAAAGATATCATCCACTATGACCAAGTAGGCTTCATCCCAGGTATAAAAGAGTGGTTCAATATATGTAAATCCATCAATGTGATCTACCATATTAAAAAACTGAAAGAAAAAAGAACCACATGAAAATCTCCTTAGATGCTGAAAAAGCATTTGGCAAAATCCAACATCCATTCATGTTTAAAGTCTTGGAGAGATCAGGGATACAAGGCACATACCTAAACACAGTAAAGGCAATATACAGCAAGCCTGTAACCAACATCAAATTAAATGGAGAGAAACTTAAAGCAATCCCACTAAAATCAGGGACAAGGCAAGGCTGCCCACTCTCTCCATATCTCTTCAACATAGTTCTGGCAGTCCTTGCTAGAACAATAAGACAACTGAAGGAGATCAAGGGAATGCAAATCAGAAAGGAAGAAGTATCACTATTTGCAGACGATATGATAGTATACCTGAGAGATCCAAAAAATTCTACCAGGGAACTCCTACAGATGATAAAAACCTTCAGCAAAGTGGCTGGATACAAAATTACCTCAAAAATTCAGCAGCCCTCCTGTATACAAAAGACAAAGGGCTGAGAAAGACATTAGGGAAACAACACCCTTCACAATTGCCACAAGAGACATAAAGCACTTTCGTGTGACCCTAACCAAGCAAGTCAAAGACATGTATGAAAAAAATTTAAGTCTCTGAAGAAAGAATTAGAAGAAGAAATCAGAAGATGGAAAGATCTCCCATGCTCATGGCTTGGCAGGATTAACATAGTGAAAATGGCCATCTCACCAAAAGCAATCTACAGATTCAATGCAATTCCAATCAAATTACCAACACAATTCTTTACAGAACTTGAAAGAAAAGTTCTCAACTTCATATGGAATAACAAGAAACCCAGAATTGCTAAAAATAATCCTTTACAATAAAAGATTTTCTGGAGGTATCTCCATCCCTGATCTCAAGCTGTACTACAGAGCAACAGGAATAAAAACTGCATGGTACTGGCATAGAAACAGAATGGTGGATCAAAGGAACTGAATAGAAGACCCAGAAATAAACCCACACAGTTATGGACACCTGATTTTTGACAAAGATGCCAAAGCAATACAATGAAAAAATAAAGATAGCATCTTCAACAAATTGTGCTGGTCTAAGTGGATGTCTACATGTAAAAAGATGACAATAGATCCATACTTATCACTCTGCATAAAACTAAAGTCCAAGTGGATTAAAGACCGCAACATAAAATCAGACACATTAAATCAGTTAGAAGAAAGAATGGGGAAGAGCCTTGAACTCATTTGTACAGGAGACAACTTCCTGAACAGAACACCAACAGCACAGGCTCTAAGAGCAACAATCAATAAATGGGATCTCATGAAACTGAAAAACTTCTGTAAAGCAAAGGATACTCGCATCTAAACAAAATAACTGCCTACAGATTGTGAAAGAATTTTCACCTACCCTATATTTGACAGAGGGCTAATAGCCAGTATATACAAAGAACTAAAGAAGTTGAAGGGCAGTAAATCAAGTAATCCAATTAAAGAATGAGGAACAGAGCTGAACAGAGAATTCTCAATAGAGGAATATCCAAAGGCAGAGAAACAAAGAAATGTTCAACACCATTAGCCATCAGGGAATTGCAAATAAAAATGACCTTGAGATTTCACCCATCAGAATGGCCAAGCTCAAAAACTCAAGTGACAACACATGCAGGAGTTTTCCTGGAGAAAGGGGAACCCTACTCCATTGCTGGTGGGAATATCAACTTGTACAACCATTCTGAAAATCAATCTGGTGCTTTCTCAGACAACTAGGCATAGCGCTTCCTCAAGATCCAGCTATACCACTCCTAGGCATATATATATAAAAGAGGCTCAAGTACACAATAAGGACATTTGCTCAACCATGTTTGTACCAGCTTTATTTGTAATAGCCAGAAGCTGGAAACAACCCAGATGCCCCTCAGCTGAGGAATGGATACAGAAATTGTGGTACATCTACACAATGGAACATTACTCAGCAATAAAAAAACAAGGAAATCATGAAATTTGCAGGTAAATGGTAGGATCTGGAAAAGATCATCCTGAGTGAGGTATCCTCAAAGGAGAAAGACACACATAGTATATACTCACTCATATAGACATATACTATAGGATAAACCTACTAAAATCTGTACACCTAAAGAAACTAATCAAGAGGGAGGACTCTGGCTAATATGCTCAATCCCCATCCAGAAAGACAAAGAGTTTGGACATCAGAAGAAGGAGAAAACAGGAAACAAGTTAGGAGCCTGTCACAGAAGGCCTCTGAAAGACTCTGCCTGCAGACTATCAAAGCAGATGCTGAGACTTATGGCCAACTGAATCTTATGAAAGAAGTTGGAAATAGTAAGATCTGGCGAGGACAAGGAGAGCAACAAAACCAAAATATCTGTGCACAAGGGTCTTTCCTGTGACTGATACTCTAGCCAAGTACCATGCATGGAGAAGACCTAGAACCCTTGCACAGATGTAGTCAATGAAAGTTCAGTGTCCAACTGAGTTCTGTAGTAAAGGGAACAGGGACTGCCTCTGACATGTACTGATTGGCCTGCTCTTTGATCACTTCACCCAGATTGGGGAGCAGCCTTACCAGGCCACAGAGGAAGACAATGCAGCCATTCCTGATGAGACCTAATAGACTAGCATCAGAAGGAAGGAAAAGAAGACTTCTCCTACCAGTAGTCTTGGGTGGGGCATATGTGGAGAAAGGAAAGAAAGGGAGGGATTAAGAGGGGAACCGGGAGGGAGCTACAGGGAGGATACAAAGTGAATAAAGTATAATTAATAAAAATTTTTAAAAGACCCATATTTATAATTCATATCATAATACATGTGATAAACAATGAAGAAAGTATAATTTAAATAACAAGAGAGAAAGGATGACCACATTGCAAGAATGCATGAATAGCAGTCAAAGTTTACTTGTGAAATGTAGAAGTCTAAAGGCAACTTTGACATAAGAGGTAACAGATATTTGTTGGGGGTGAGTGTGGAGTGAGAGAAGGCCAGCCACACACTGGAAATGAATGGAAAGCAAATATCACAACCTTGTTGGATTCCCCATACTGTGATCAGGAAGTGAATTTCCCAAATCCTATGCCACTAAGTTTCTTAGGTCAAGAAAGCGTCCACCATTTTCCACTCTCAATCTCAAAAGTTGGGAGGTTCAGGTATAATTTAAACACATATGAACACTCTCAAAATATTTCAGTGCTATTTTGTGTCTGCCTGGCTTACCTCTCCTTCCCTTGTTGTTTATATACCTTTTATCTGATTCAGTTTGAGTCAGTTATCTAAATGTACACCCTGGCATTAACTGATTATGGACTCCTTAGCTTCTACTTGATAATTTGGGATGCTTCAGTTTGCAGAACTTGAGAAAAATTAGGGACTGGAAAATTCAACAATAACATTACTGTGCAGATTTTTAATCCTAGATTCAAGTAGTATTTGCTGGTTTCTATGGCACTCTTCAATAAGCTGTTAAATTATTATGCCTCTCCAAGGACTTAGGTAGTTGATGAATACATCTTCTCTAACATCTAAGCAAATATTCATTAGAATATTCCTTCATCCTAACAGATTTATTTTTTATTTTCATATTGTAAATAACCTTGTGTTGGAACTAAAGAGTTTATATGAAGTACTTCATATTGTTTATTACTTATTTCAAAATTATTTTCCATTAAATTATAATATCTATGTAACACAGTTTACTAAAATTATGACAGTTGTATAGTTTAAAGTTAAGTACCTGGTCTTAAGAAAAAATAATTTTAGTTGCTACAAAATTGACAAAATTGGATAGTTTTTACTGTGAAATGATGGCAATAGAGATTAATATAACCTAGACTATAGCATAGTTCTGTACTTCTGCCCTGAATCAAGTTAAAGAAACATTTTTTCCATCAGTGCTTTTTATCATCATAAAAAAAAAATGTCACCACTGGGAAGAAGCCAACTAAGGTCCTAACATTATGAAAATAGTTTAGACTTTGCAGATACTGCAAAGTGTCCTTGAGTTCCCAAGTCTTTATGTAGCATACTTTTAAGAGTGACTCTCAAGAGAAAAGAGATGCTTGCAAATGAAATAATTAGGGACAAGAATGACTCTAACATGGACATTCCAAAGGCAACTTGTTTCTTTCTATTATTCTTCACAAAGATGAGTTTACTTTGCCACCCAGAGAAAGTAATGCTTTCATAACACTTTGTGGTTTTACATTTTTCAGAAATGCTCATTCAAGATTCAGTATCAGATCTCTAATAAACACCTGCCATGTTTGATGCAACCCCTGTTTAATTTAGTTCTATGTTCTCAAATACCTTTGTCTACTTTGACTGAAAAGATAGTTCCTGTGTTTGGAATAAGGACAGCTTGTACTTCAGCTAATAGGAAACATAATTCTGTCTTGATGTTTGACAACTAAGTAATTTGTTTTTTGCAACTTGCACTCAGCCAACACTTAATATATGGCACCAATTATTGAAGATGTGTTGAGTCAGATTTCCCCAGTGTTTGCATAATAATTAAGCAACTCCTGAAACTGGTGCTTATGCTTTTAGTTAAAATTTTAATATAGCTTCCAAGATGCCTAATTTAGAATTGACTATTGGGAAACCAAATCAGTTTATTACTTAAATGGAAGAAGGGAGGGATGAGCACACACAATTGAGTGAGAACGGAGCAGTAGAGCGAGAAGGAAGCAACAATGAGATTTTAATGGAAAGGAAGTTCACCCACTAGACAGTGCAATGACCAGTGAAAATGCGATGTAGAGGACTCTTCACCACCCACAAACAGCTGTACTGGTTCACATCTGGAATGGTATAAACACCACTTCTAGGTACAGCTTCCTTTCCCATGTTCTATTCCCACGTCTAGCAGCTTTAGTAATTTCTATCACCAGCTAAGACATGTAGACAACTATGGAGTTAAATGAAAGAAACACACTTTATTTTGCCCATCGTTAGCAAATGGAAAGTGTTAGCAAAATTTTCTGAAAATAAATCTAATAGCCATGCTCAGATGAACACTGCTTTTTTTGGCATTCTGTTTCTAGAGTAGGCATGGAAAGCTAGCAAGGACCTTATCAAAATGTATTTGTTCTACATCTAGCATGGTAACCCACCCTTTGTATTATCAGTACTATTTTTCCCTGCAATAACTGATGCTACTTTTAAAAAATGCTTGACAAAATAATTGTCCTGATTGAATGAGTTGTCATTTCAGCTTTGGCAATACTTGATTCTGGCACTAGAAGCAGCTAACTATTAATATCCTAGTCATTATCTCATGCTGTTAATAAAGATGCAGAATTCATTTCAATAAACATTAATTGACTATACTTTTTTAAATGAGGGAACAATGTTCCAGGAACAAAGTTTCTCTGGCTCTTGCTAGTAAGGAAGGTATACATACAGCACAGACTCCAAAGTCATCTTGTGGTGAACTCTGTGACACAAATTAAGGGTGTTTGTTGGCACTGCAGAAGATATCTTTCATCTGGAATAACAATTGCATTCTGACAGTTTAAAACGGCAAGAAGAATCATTCCAACGAGAAGATAAACTCGTACAATGACTGAAAAGTTATCATAGTTTGATAGAAATCTCACAGTAGTCTCAAGCACATGTGGAACAGAATGGCACAGGAAAGAGTGCAGAAAACAGCAGTAATCAAGCACAAAGGAAATCAAGGAAGGGACTTCAAATTGTCCCTGTGTGTGAACAAATGTGTATGCTCATGGAGGGCAGTGGTCAACAAAGTCAGCTATAAATGTTATTCTGATACTCCAACCAAGGACCATTCATGGAGATAACCTAGAACCTCAGCACAGATGAAGCCCATGGGAGCTCAGTATCCAAGTGGGTTCCATAGTAATGGGAACAGGGACTGTCTCTGACATGGCTAGCTCTTTGACTGCCTCCCCTGGGTGGAAGAGCAGCCTTGCTAGTCCACAGAGGAGGACAATGCAGCCAGTTCAGATGAGACCTGATAAGTTAGGGTCAGATGAAAGGAGAGGAGGACCTCCCTTATCCGTGGACTTGGAAAGAGGCATAGGAGGAGAAGATGGAGGGAGGGTAGGATTGGGAGGGAAGGAGGGACGTGGCTACAGCTGGGATACAAAGTGAATAAACGGAAATTAACATAAAAAATAGAAGTCATGATTTAAAAAAATGCTATTCTTAAGGCACTGTTCATCTTGGTTAGCCAGAATGAGTCAGAATCTCTCACAGATATCACAGTCTGATTTATTAGGAAAGGCTGACTGGCCAGCCTGCCTAAGGATTCTGCCAGGCTCTACTTCCTTCTCAGCCCTGCAATTGAAGCCATGCACCACATACCCATTTCCTAAGTGGATGCTGTGTATCAGTCTCAAGTAGCCATGCTTACAAATGGAGCCAAGTACATAGTACCGATCTTCTCCCTTTTTACTCATTAAATAGAATTTGTTCTCTCCTCATATATTCAACATAAATCTGGATTAACCTATTTTAGTCTCTTCGTCAAATAAGAAAGTAGATAAAATGGACTGATTTTGAATATTGTTTTCAGGATATTAGCAAACACTATGGAGTGTTTTGTTATGTTTTGTTAAGTTTTTAACTTTTTAATTTTTTTTTACAATTTTTTCATTATATATCCCAATTGAGGCCCCCTCCCTTAACTCCTCTCAGTCCCACCCTCGTTCCATCTTTCCCCCATCTGCTTCCCCTACTCCACTGAAAGGGGGAGTTCTTGTCCTCTGACTTCTGACCATAGCTTATCAAGTCTCATCATCACTTCCTGGATCCTCTTCCTTTGTGGCCTGGCAAGGCCCCATCACTAGGGTATAGTGACCAAATAGCAGGCAACCAAGTTCATGACAGAGACAGCCCCTACTCCCCTTATGTGAGTCACACACTGTGCTAGATACTAAAGATATTAGTTTAAATACATAAAGTCTGTTTTAGATGACATCACAATTCAGTTAAAAGTGTAGTAAATTAACTATGGACATATGCAAATGTAAACCATGACAAATGCTCTGAAAGTAAAGAGTATGCTTATATATAATATCATGCATCAAGAAGGAGAACTCTGGGAAAGATCCTTAATCTTCATTCAGAAAAGAAAACAGGATAGACATCAGAAGAAGGTGAAAACAAGAAAAAACCAGAGACCCTTTGAAAGATTCTAGCAAACAGGATATTAAAGCAGAGGCTGAGGCTCATAGCCAAACTTTGGGCAGGGTTCATGGAACCTTATGAAAGAGATATCTGGAGGGGTCTGGAGCTCCACAAGGAGAGCAACAGAGACAAAAATCTGGGCACAGGGGTCTTTTCTGAGACTGACACTCCAACCAAGGACCATTCATGGAGATAACCTAGAACTCCTGCACAGAAGTAACCTGTGGCACTCAGTCTCTAAATAGGCTCCTTAGCAAGCGACCACAGACTGTCTCTGACGTGAACTCAATGGCAGGTTCTTTGTCTTTGGTCACCTCCCCCTGAGTGAGGAGGCAGGATTAAGAGGCCACAGAGGAAGACTATGAAAGACAGTCCTGATGACATCTGATAGGCCAGGGTCAGGTGGAAGGGGAGGACATTCCCCTTATCAGTGATCTGGGAAGGGGCATGGGAGGAGATGAAGGAGGGAGGGAAGGCAGGTTTGGGAAGGGATAAGGTTGGGGCTACAGCTGGGATACAAAGTGAATAAATTGTAATAAATGAAAATTATATTTAAAATATCATGCATCCTTAGTTTATATTAAGAATTCAAGTTACTATTTACATTAATATCAATGCTGAATATGAATTTCTAAATAAAATTTTATACATATAAATATAGCTGTCATATCTCGGTATATTTTCCTAATACAAACTTGATACCATGATGCTCCAGAAAGAGCCTGCACTGTGTTCTTAGTGATTGAACCTAAAGCAGTTCTTAGTGATTAAACCTAAACCTTCTCACACATGCTTGGCAAGCTGACTACCACTGAGCAATGTCAACTTTGAAGTGTGTACTTTTGGTTAAATTTTTCCTCAAGCTAATTATTGCCTAATTACTTTCATCTAATTCTGTGGAGATAAAACTTCCCACTTTATTATGCTATCATAAGAACCAAATTGTATATGTCCACAGATGGATCTTTTTATATTAACTAATAATAAAAGCTATTACTACCTGTGTTTGTGATTCAGAATAATGTAAGCTATACTTCAGAGTACATATATACTGAATGGGATTAGCTAAAATATTCCAGGAACCAACAGGCTGCTGACCACAATGAAGTCCAGTGCTGATACTTAATCAAATGCTTTCCCTCCTATTTCTCACCCCTTTCATTATTAAAGGGTCAGGCTGAAATAGTCAGAAAGTCAAATACTAAAACTGAGTACCATGATAGAGACTTCAACCAAAAAGGTTTTCAACCACTCTCACTCTAGATTTTTGGAGGATACATTTAGGGCAAGATTTGTGTCTACAAAGCAGACAAATACTGTCAGGAAGCATGGAAGATGGTCATTTTAACTTTTCCTTAGATGTTAATAGAAGAATGTTAAATTTGCCTCATTAAAGAAAAGCATGAACCCTTATAACATGTCTCATACCTATAATCCCAGCACTCAGAAAGTGAGGTGGAAGGGTATTTAAGGCATTGAAGCTAGTGACCTAATGAGTCAAGCTAATCTTGGGTTGTTAAAGATAAGAAAGCATTAAATATCATTTGCATCATTAGCAACTTCATTTTAAGCCATGGATGCTCAAATTGACCTATAGTTTGTCATGTAAAGCTGGCTTTCCCAAACAGTTTTATAAATGAAGTTAGTGTAGGAACTGAATTTCTACATCTACAGCTGACTGGGAGCACAAGGACTATCTATAATTCCTTAATCCAGAATTAAATTTGAGTCCTTTCATGATCTTATCACACCTGCAGATAGTTTCATCCTTGAGACACCAAAGTTTTATTCTCCTATGTCTATACAAAATCCAAGAGTTTGTCGGTTTCTGGCAAAGAAATGGAATGTTCTAAGCAAAAGGCCAGCAAGTGTATCATCCATGAGCACCCAGATTCTCCTTCCCATTGCCTCCTTAACCTCTGTTAGTATCAAGGAGCTGATCCCTTCCCTGACTCTTGGCGGCCTTGCTTCAGAATCCTCTTCTTCACTCTGACCTTCTAATTTTGTCCTTTACAAATATTTAGTCTCCTGAAACATTTTAGAACTTAAAGAGAAAGGGGGGAAAAGCTGTCATAACACATCCTGACTTCTGTTTCAGAATCTCAGCACCTCAGGAGTACAAGAAGAAAGACAAAAGTCCTCTGCAGAGTCTGTACTCTCTCCCCAATACACTTCGAACCATACTTCTCTTATGTCTGACTTTTATACTGCTTAAATATTTTATTGAAAATTTAACTTTAAATATCTTAAGCTGTAAGGAAAGCACACAATAAAATCCGCACAATGACATTTTAGGGTGCAAAGCATAAATGAAGCCATGCATGAAATTTCTGACTCCTCTCAGTTTATTTATGAAACTCACCTATACTTCAGATGGGGTCAGTTTGACTCTAGTGGCAATAATGTGTGTGCGCATGTGTTGATGTTTTACTGTGAGAGATGTATCTACATGAATGATTAAATGATAAAACAACAAATAGAAACATCTGCTCCACTTTATATCAATGACTTATTCCAATGTAAATGTAAATTTCTTTTAAGTTCTCTCTCCTGTAAGAAATCAGCTGATTTAATTAGGTTTCTCTGGTCTGTCCAAACTCAGTGATAACAACAACCAGAAATAGAAACTAAACATTAATAGGCTGGGTAGGACGTAACCTGTAATAGGGCTTGCTGTATTAAGGAACCTTTCTTATTCAGCATTTATATTAATGCATAATTAAATAGCTGTCTCTTTAAAGCCTTTACTAATATCAAAGTCTTATCTGAAGAACACCTCATTTTCCCTAGGAGAGGAAAAGAGAGTCCCTAAAGTATTCACATTTAATGTAACTATTAAAAATGCAGCACAGGAATGGGAAATGTGCCTACATCGTTTAGTAACCTCTCTTGACATTTTCATCACATTTCCTGTTACTGGAATCAAAATGGGAATGAGATTAACTCGGAAGTTCAGAGGAAGCCCTCTGCGTCACTGTGCATATTGTGTTGTGAAACATTTAATTTCATGTCATTGAAGGTTTGTTACTTTTACAAGGAAGAATAGGTATAATTCTTTGCCTTGTCTATCCCTATGCTCAGACCTCTTAGAATATTTGGGAACAGAATTCTCATAAGAAGCTACAGAAGCTGAGAATCTGGTGTTGAAATTGTCTTAGAGGATATTCACGTATCCAGCAGGAAACTAGCCCTGTCACTGAGGAATCTTCTTACCGTTATTGTTACACAGGAAGGAGGTTTGTCCTCTTTGGCATGGTGTGAAGACGCTACTTAATTTAAAAAAAATACTGTAGAGAAAAGGGAATCCTAAATTTTTACGCCCACCAGACAAGTAACCAGATAGCATTTTTATCTCTGACAATTGCTGTGGCCATGGCCTCTATCATCCATGAGCAAAAAGCCGAAGAGTGACATTGCAGAAAGTATGCCATGGCAGAGCCTGGCTTTGTAGTTTACTTCATTACCTAATTTAAACAGTAAGAAAGCCCTATGATGGCAATGCTATTATAATAATAATTTGACATAAGGCAAGCCTTAATTAAAGACATTTTCACAAATGCTAGAAGCAAGACAGTGTGGAAATTGCTGGAGGAGGGAGGAGACAGTAGTAAAGAGTATGAGATTTACTTTATGCTAAAACACACAGAGAAAAGGAAAAAAGGCTCATGAGTAAGTACATCGAGCCATTGGTATGTGCACAGATGTAAGATATTCCCTCTTCATGTAAATTTATTTATTCACAAATATTTATTCAGTGTCTGACAAGTGCCAGTTATTGTACTGATTGATAGAGACAAAAGAATTTGACAGAAAGGCATTGTGCTAAGTGGAGTGCAAAAGGTAAGTAGAACTTGATTATAGTTTGAAGGTTAGGGTGTGGGGAGGGGAGTAGCTTTGTATAGTCTTAGTCATATCATAAAATTATCATTACATTTACTTGTCAGAAACTTCTCAAGGGCTATTTAGCAGGTAATTGATGTCAGGAACAGTCCTTCCTATTGTTGGGGAGAATCTAATCCTCTGGTAATGTGACTTTTGGGCCTTGCCCAAAGCATCTGGCTAAGGCTCTTCCCTGCCCAGAAGCTGCAATTGCTTGGGGAGTGGCTGAGAGAATACCTTTAGCCCAGTGGGCTCCTTCTCTTCTTCATATGTCAGTTTTGTAATGGAGCTGTCAGCTGAGGTGATTTATCTTTGTATCATGTGGTCCTTTAAGAATTTCTTTCTTGGATAATTGAATGTCACTCATCCAGGGAAGCTCCTACTTCCTGCATTAGAATGTCAGGGGAGGCATGGCAATCCTGAGGCGCATATGGCTGTTTCTCCTGCATGAATGAGTGCAGCAGCCAAGCAGCTGGAGATGGCTGAGGACAGCTGGACATGCAGAAAATGCACAGCACTTCAAGATAGTGAATGCACACATCGAAGCAAGCAAGGATACTTATTTATATGGCATTCTTCCAGCTTGACACACATTAGACTCAACAAAATAAAATGCATAGGTAGTTTGTGATATAAGTTACCCAGTACTTGTACTACTGATGATAGACACTGTTCTCTTTCTCATACTGCAATGTTTGATACAATCCTGAAGTTTACTTTAGCTTTTGCATAAATGTCTATACATTACTCAAATGCAAATCTCACAGAGGGGAGTGCACTGAAACAGACAATACAAGATGGAATTGTGATTGTCTGTGTGTATTTGTGTTTATATGTGGGCAAGTGATATGAGTTTACAAAAGAGCAGAATTCGGAGAACAAGTTAGCTCTTATTCCCCAAGTGCAATCCATCATTAATTTCAGAGTCTATCATTGGTTTGGAACTCACTGAGAACATCAAGTTGGCTGGGTATCAATGAAGAGCTACAAATTGTTCTATCTGTGCTTCCATAGTGTTGAGTTTAAAAACACAACCATCCATTCTTAAGGTTTTTATTTTGTTTCTATTTTTTTATTTACTAATTATTACAGTTTATTGACTTTGTATCCCAGCTGTGGCACCCTCCTTCTTCTCTCAATCCTAAACTCCCTCCATCTTCTCCCCCTATGTCCCATCCCTAGTCCACTGATAGGGGAACCTCCTCCTCCCCTTTCATGGGACCTTAGCTTACCAGGTTTCATTAGGACTAGCTGTATTGTCTTTCTCTTTGGCCTGGCAAGTCTGCAACCCCCAGAAGGAGGTGATCAGACAGCCTACTACTGAGTTCATGCCAGAGACAGCCCCTGTTCTTCTTACTAGGGAACCCACTTGGAGATTGAGACTATGGGCTACATCTGAGCAGGGGTTTTAGGTCCTTTCCATGCATGGTCCTTGGTTGAGGTATCAGTCTCTGCAGGGCCTCTAGGGCCCAGTTGTTTTTCTTTTGTTGTTGTTGTTTGTTTGTTTGTTTGTTGCCTCTGTTGTCTCCTTTTGGAGCTCCTGTGCCATCCGGGTCTTTCCATCTCTTTCTTCTTTCATAAAATTTCATGCACTCTACCCAAAGTTTGGCTATGAGTCTCATCCTCTGCTCTGACACTTCTCTCAGTAGAGTCTTTTAGAGGCCATCTGTGGTAGGCTCCTGTCATGTTCCCTGTATTCTTCTGCTTCCAATGTCTATCGCATTTGCCCCTTTGAATGAGGATTAAGCATCTTTCCTTTTTTTTTTTTTAGCTTTTTTTAAAGTGTACAGATTTCAGTATGCTTATCCTACATTATATGTCCAATATCCACTTATAAGTGAATATATACCGTGTGTGTCTTTCTGCTTCTGGGATACCTCACTCAAGATGATCTTTCCTAGTTCCCTGCAAAATTTCATGATTTCCTTGTTTTTAATAACAGAGTAGTATTCCATTGTGTAAATGTAGCACAATTTCTATAACCATTCCTCCATTGAGGGACATCTATGTTGTTTTCAGATTCTAGCTATTATGAATAGAGCTGCTACAAACATGGTTGAGCAAATGTCCTTTTTATAGTTGAGCTAATGTCACATATATGCCTAAGAGTTGTATAGCTGGATATTGAAGTAGCACTATTCCTAATTTTCTGAGAAAGCACCAGGTTGATTTCCAAAGTGGTTGTACAAGGTTACATTTCTGCCAACAATGGAGGAGTGTTCCCTTTTCTCTTCATGCTCTCCAGCATGTGTTTTCATTTTCATGCTTAAGATTTTACATGTAGATTCTGGGTATGGAACTCAGATACTCATGGTTTCAAAGCAACCACTAAATTGAGACTAACGTGGCCTATCAAAAGAACAATATATGAGATCCTAAATAGTGGGATCAATTATTGTCTCACAAGTATGATGTCAAATAATATTATTTACCTAAGTTTTCATAGTTCCTCAAATTGCAATATAAATAAACCACAGCAGAGTATTAAAAGTCGTATAAATTATTTTTATAATCATATAATATTAGGAACTTACTTTTTTATTTGGCATTCCTTTTTGTAAAATACCTCTGTTTGTTAACATATTCAAGTCTTTTTTTTTATAGAACAAATGTGGAATGAAAGTTCTGGGATGTCTATTCATTAACATCCTCCGGCTGTTCACATTTATTAATGAAAGAACCCATCACCCTCCCACCGGCAGAGACTTAATTCCTTCCCAGAATCCATCTGCTTTTCATGAGCTTCCAAAGCAAAATTCCCTTACAAAATCAACTCTAACAAAGGCTTAATTCTGTGGGTCAATTAAATACCAAATATAGCTATTTAGTATCTGATGTTCAGAAAGTGTTTGGAGCCTGTGATTACTGCTTACATCTCTGAAAGTGCAGATGAGAGAATGAGGGTAATTTTTCTCTCTCTTTCCCTACCCCTCTCTCTAGCCTCATTCTTTTATTTTTTCTCCATTTTCCCATCCATAACTTCATTTTTCCTTTACTTGTCTTTTCCCTCTTCCTCTTTTTCTCTTTTTATTTTCTTTAATCTAGTATTTCCTTTTCTACCCCAATACATAATCGCTCCCTTTTTCCCTCTACCCTTCCATCTTAATGACATATAAAACAAACCCTAACTTAGCTCATTTACAGACAGGTTTTAACAGTGTTGGGCAATGTCTGTGACTCAAATTGAATCCAAAGAAGCTTCAAGGACTGGGAAGGGAATGCGGTTGGTCAGTGATATGTTTCTTACAAACATAAAGACCCAATTGAAAATTTTCAACAGCTGCATAAACCCCCAAGGCAGGTGAAAAGTAAACCTTTGAAGTTTATTTGTCTGCAGACCTAGCTGAATCAGTGAGTTCCAGGTTAATATAGATATGAAGTAAACTAGATAGATAAATAAAGGCAACCTGTGACCTACAAACACACACAGACACACAGATGCATAAATTCTTAATGTGGGGATCATTTATCGAAGTTATGAAACATGGAGTTTTTCCATTACAATGTACAATTTCAATACTGAGACTCTTTCAAAAACTGAAAGTTTAAATCTGAATCCAGGTAGGTAAAAATATAGTTTAAACTTTTTAACTGCTGTATTACATGTAAAATATTAGTTACTTTTAATTATTGTGGTAAGACACTATGAATAAGACAATTTATTGAAAAATACATTTAATTGGTCTTAAGTTTCTGGAGGCTATGATTACAGTGTGAAAGCATGATGGCAGGAACAGCTGTGAACTTACTTTTGTAAACATTTTTATTTTATTTTATATTAATCACAGGTTATGTTCTTTGTATCCCATAGTCCCCTCCCGCATTCCCTCCCTATCTCCCCCATCCCTCCTTCATCTCCTCCTTGCTCCTTTGCAAGTCCACTGATAGGGGAGGACCTCTTCCCCTTCCATCTAACTCTAGCTTATCAGGTATCTTTAGGACTGGCTGCAATGTCCTCTTCTGTGGCCTAGCAAAGCTGCTCCTCCCTGGGGGGGAGGGGGGGGAAGAGGGTGTTGAAGAGACAGCCACTGAGTTCATGCCCAAAATAGTCCTTGTTCCAGTTACTAGGCAACCCACTTGGATACTGAGCTACCATTTGCTACATTCAAGCAGGAGTTCTAGGTTATATCCATACATGGTCCTTGGTTGGAGAAACAGTCTCATATAAGGCCCCTGTGCCCTGATATATTTAGTCCTTGTGGAGCTCCTGTCTTCTCCAGGTCATACTAACTCCCCCTTCTTTCATATGATTCCCTGCACTCTGACAAAGGTTTGTTTATGTGTCTTAATATTTGCTTTGATACACTGCTAGGTAGAGTCTTTCTGAGGCCCTCTTTGGTAGGATCTTGTCCTGTTTCTTTGTTTCTCCTACACCCAATGTCCATCCCATTTGTCTTTCTATGTGAGTATTTATCATCTTACTCCAGGTCCTCTTTCTTGTTTATCTTCTTTAGGTGTATAGATTTCAGGATGTTTATCCTATCTTATAGGTCTATATAAGTGAGTATATACCATGTGTGTCTTTCTGCTTTGGGATACCTCACTCAGGATGATGGTTTCCAGGTCCCACCATTTGCCTGCAAATTTCATGATTTCCTCCTTTTTAATTGCTGAGTAGTATTCCATTGTATAAAAGTACCAAAATTTCTGTATCCTTTCACAATAGCCACTAATAACATGAAGTACCTTGGGGTGACTCTAGCCAAGCAAGTGAAAGATCTATTTGAGATCTTTTCAAGTCTCTGAAAAAAGAAAATGAAGAATATATCAGAAGATGGAAAGATCTCCCGTGCTCATGGGATGGTAGGATTAACATAGTGAAAATGGCTATTCTGCCAAAAGCAATCTACAGATCCAATGCAATTCCCATCAAAATACCAACACAATTCTTTACAGACCTTGAAAGAAAAAAAATCTCAACTCCATATGGAGAAACAAAAAACCCAGAATTTCCAAAATGACCCTGTACAACAACAGATCATCTGGAGGTATCTCCATCCCTGACTTCAAGCTGTACTACAGAGCAATAGTAATAAAAACTGCATGGTATTGGCATAGAAACAGAATAGTGGATCAATAAAATCAAATAGAAGACCCAGAAATAAACCCACACACCTATGGAAACTTGATTTTTGATAAAGAAGCCAAATCCATCCAATGGAAAAAAAAGACAACATCTTCAGCATATGGTGCTGGACCAACTGGATGTCTGTATGCATAAAAATGAAAATAGGTCCATATTTATCACCCTGCACAAAACTAAAGTTCAAGTGGATCAAAGACCTCAACATAACTCAATGGCTGGCTCTTCGACCTCCCAGTCCCCCGAGTGAGGAGTAGCCTTGCTAGGCCACAGAAGAGGACATTGTAGCCATTCCTGAAGAGACCTAATAAGCTAGAGTTAGATGGAAGGGGAGGAGGGCCTCCCCTATCAGTGGACTTGGAAAGGTGCAGGGAGGAGATGAAGGAGGGAAGGGGGGTATAGGGAGGGAATGAGGGAGGGGACTATGGCTGGGATACAAAGTACATAACCTGTGATTAATATAAAATAAAAAAGAACTTACAAGTCATAAAAAGACCTCAACATAACACCAGACACATTAAATCAGTTAGAAGAAAAAGTGGGGAAGACCCTAGAATGCATCAGCACAGGAGACTACTTCCTGAACAGACCACCAACAGCACAGGCTCTAAGAACAACAATCAATAAATGGGACCTCATGAAACTGAAAAGCTTCTGTAAAGCAAAAGACACTGTCATCAAAACAAAATGACAGCCTACAGACTGGGAAAGGATCTTCACCAACCCTATATCTGACATAGGGCTAATATCCAGTATATATAAAGAACTCAAAAAGTTAAAAAACAACAAATCAAGTAATCCAATTAAAAAATGGGGTATGGAGCTAAACAGAACTCTCTGTAGAGGACTGTAGAATGGCAGAAAAACATTTAAAGAAATGTGCAATGTCCTTAGCCATCAGGGAGATGCAAATCAAAATGACCCTGAGATTTCACCTTACACCTGCGATAATGGCTAAGATAAAAAACTCAAGTGACAACACATGCTGGAGAGGATGTGGAGAAACAGGAACCCTCCTCCATTGCTGGTGATCACTCTGGAACCACTCTGGAAATCAATTTGTCTCTTTCTTAGTCAATTAGCAATAGTGATTCCTCAAGATCGAGCTATACCACTCCTAGGCATATATCCAAAAGATGCTCAAGTACACAACAAGGACATTTGCTCAAGTATGTTCATAGCAGCTTTATTCGTAATAGCTAGAACCTGGAAACACCCCAGATGTCCACCAGTTGAAGAATAATACAGAAAATGGTGAACTCACTTCTTAAACCACAGCAAACAGCAGAACCTTGCAAGGACTGGCATGAGTCTTCTTAAATGTCAAAGACTATGCAACATCACATCTCCTTCAACAAAGCCAATCCTCCTAGTCCTTCTCAAAAAGTTCTTCTAAGTGGATACTATAAGCCTATAGTATCATTCTCATTCAAACTACCATATTCCATTCCTAGCCTCTATAGGTTACAGGTCTTATTGTACTGAAAACTCTATTTTGTTGAACTTCAAAAGTCCCCACAGTCTTTCAGCCTCAACAATATTTTAAGTCAAAAGTCCAAGGCCTTCTGACACTAAAGGCAATCTGTCAATTCTAACCCCTGTGTAAATAAAAGTAAACTACACACTTCCTATATTCAGTGGCACAGAACATATATTTAATTCCGAAAGGGAGGATGGAATTTTGAGAGATGCTGGACCAAAGCAGGACCAAAAACAACCTCAAAATCCCATGACTTTATGTTGAATTCCAGAGCCTTAGATGCCATTGCTGTTCTAAATAAGGTGCTCACCAGCCTGCCTTTCAGTAACACAGTACCAGCAGCTTACCTCATAAGCTTCTGCTACCAGGTGCAGCACATTTCCACTGGTGCTGTGAGTTGTGTGCTTTTCTGTGCAACGTGTGCCCTCATTAAACAGTTCTTTTCCATATCTCAGCTCACTTTCTCTCTCTTTCTCTGTCTCTTTCTTTCTCCCTCATTTTCTCTGTCCCCCAGACTCTGTCTGACTCCCTGTCTGTCTCTCATCTCCACTCCAAGAGAGCCTTTGGTTCCCTCTCCCCCAATAACCTTTTTGCATTTTATTTGTTGTGTAATGTGGTCTATGCAGCATGCAGCATACCTTGGCTGGACCTGCCAAGTTACCTTTCACTGCCATTCCTAGTACCTGCCATTAGTGCTTTGCTGCCTAGACCTAAAACATCTATTTTGGGTTGGTTCCACTCCCTGTTTTCTGCTCTCCTTGGCAGATAATCCACAGTTCTGGCGTGTCCAGCATCTTTAAGAGCCCTAATGAAAAAACAACTTCCATTTCAAAGCTCCATGCAATGTCTTTTCAGGGCCCCTTGCATTCCCAGGGCTTTCCTGCAGATACTATGTTCAGTTACTTCCTGTCGTCAGCAATTCCCCTTTAATGCAGAGGAAGGCTCCACAATTCCTTTTCACATGTTTCTATCAAAATTCTAAAGCCAGAACTGCATGAACAATGCTGCAAAGTTGGCTGCCAACTTGCTTGGGGTGGATCATAGCTCCATTGAATCACATTCCTAACAGCTTTCCTAAGGCGATTTTTTTAGAAGCAGAAAATGCCTTAGGATCATGCATTTTCCTTTCAGAAATAAGTAAATGAATAAATAGAAGAGCTGGGTAAATTCTTGCCTAGATGGTTCCCTTTCACATGAACGCAGATGAGGCCTTAGTCTTATCTCTTTCAGCGCAAATCTTAATAGAGTTCCCTTTTTCTTTTCCTTTTCCTTTTGTGCTCTTTGCATTTCTCTTTGCCTCAATTATTCATTTTTATTTAGGCCTGCAGGAGTGATTACTAATAACCCCGTGGAGGAATCAATATAAGGCTCTCTTGGAATGTCCTCCATCAAGGAAATTAGTTTATCACTCTTTAGTTTAGCCTCAAGCAGGTTCTTAGGACAAGGCCAGAAATCAACAAGTCTTTTCCAAAATATCACACACACACACAAAAGCCCCTAGTCCTTTTCCATAATCCACATTCTTCTCAGCAATACTGTCTTTGAGCAGCAGGGTGGTAATGGCCCAGAAAGCTCTGCTGCAGTGTTCGGAACACCGTGCTACTCCGGAAGTTCAAAGTCGTCCGTATTCTTCTAACAAGCAAAATGAAAACAGTAACAACAAAAATCCAAACCAAGGAAGCAAACCACGTGGCCCTGTTTTCATGTACATCGCCCATTTCCTGGTACCGAATTCTGCTTCAGTTACTTCTGTCACTGTGATTAAAGCACCAAGACCATGACAATTTGAAAAGGAAAGAGTTAACTGTGGTATCATTACAGGGGATTATAGTCCATGACTTCACAGGTGAAGGTGTGGTGTCAGGAACAAGGGAGAGCCACTTTTGAAGCCACAAAGGCTGTACTCAGTGACACCCTTCCTCCAACAGGCTCTACCTCATGAACTTCCCAAACAGTTCCATCAATTAGGAACCAGGTATTCAAACAGATGAACCTACAGGGGCCATTGCAATTCAAACCACTACATGTAACTTAGATTTTTATTAGCTCGTACATTTTACCTGGGTTACTAATATGGTATTATGTAAAGAAACTTTTTGCTCGGGTACCCTCATAATCTGCTTATTTTGAATCTCCTTACGAATGTACTTTATTCCTAAGACATTTTCTTTTCTTTCTCCAATGCTATTGCTTTTATTATTTCACCTATTTTAAAGCATTTAATGCCTACCCTGAATGTCCTGGATGTTAGACTCATAATCAAATGGCTTCCTTGACATCCCACTAAGATGTCTAAGGGATGTCAAATTCAGTATTTTCAAAGTTGCCTTCATTTGTAATAGGTTTCTTCTACAGTCTTCTTACTTCAAATAGTAGTAACTTGATATTTTGACTTAAGACCAATTTCCTTCATGTTATGTGTTTTTTTTTAATCTTCCCTTTTTGTCCCTATCCTTCATAGCATCAATGAATTATGTTTTCCAAATTTAAAATATATGAGAATATGAACAAATGTCATTTCTCTGACATTTTGTCTTGATCCAAGAAACAGCAACCTTTTCCAAGATTGCTGCAAGGTGTTTGAGCTAGACTGCCAGCCCTGAGCTCATCCTTTGTACTGTACACACCTCAGTACCACCCCCTCAGTGATTCTATCACAAGACAGCACACTGATTGTGCATCAGAGCATCTCACTGGCTCCCTACTTCCCTAGGAATAAAAATTAAGTGTTTCAGGTTCTATCTCCATTATCATTCTTTTACCCATATTATATCCATAGCAACCACTGGTGGCTTTATGCTATCTATATATTTTCTGTTTTTTTTTTATTGAGTATTCTTGAATATACACATACAAGCATAACTGTGATTACCACATGATCTTTTGATACCTTTTAAAAAATTTACATCATCACACACATTGATTATTTCCTTGGGCTGAAGCCATTCCAAAACATGTTTTATTCCCCCAACTTGTTAAGTTATATGCATCTTATTGCCCCTAGTGACTCTAGTGACTGATAGCTCAGAGATTCTCATTCTTCTTCAATAACAATTCAGTGGACATGGGTGGACCTTGCCTTGTGACTCCACTCCAAATTATTAGTCTTTTGCATTTGTCTCTTTGGTAGGACTAAATGTATTCCTACAAAGCAGGACACAGCCTGCATCCCTCTGTTTATTTTGTTCACAGCTTTGTTCACAGAAGAAAGTCCAGAGAACACAGTGGATGAGAAAATGAAACCAAGAGCCAGTGGATACAGATAGGACAGCAGGATCACTGTCCAACCCAGTGCACCCTGGGCAAGCACTTGACTTTAATTTCCATTTTTCATTTTATTCAAAATACTAGTAACACTAGTACCTGCATCACACAGAATCAATAAGGATTAAATGATGGAACATTTAAAAGCTCTTAGGACAGTGCCTAACAGATAGCTCTGTACAAATGTTTGAGAGACAAAAATCACTTTGTAATGAAGCTGTCCGTGACTCTACAGTAAGACTTCTGAGATAATTTTAATTCCAGTCCACTACAGCTCTCTTCACCTGTTATGAAAAAATAAGTTGTTTACTTATTTATTTCCATTATTGCTTGTCATTTTAATGGTCTCTTAATGCTATACAAATAACAAACATTTAATGTTAATTTACAAAAACAGCATCTGAAATAACAGATACCCAGTAGCTCTTTCTTGAAGAAAAATGGAAAGCTAATGGTTTTTATATTTAACCTAAAGCTAAAAATCAATGGAAACCCTCATGTGTATGAAACCAGCATATTATCTCATACCCTGGAGTCTGTGTTTTTAAAGGTGTGTCACAATATATCTTAAAAAATAATTTGGTACATCATTTTACACTTTTGTTCTTGAAGAGTGAGGCTGCTAGTTTTCTTTCCACAGTGACATTTGGGGTATTATCACCTTAATTCTGAAACTATACTAAAGATAAATAGCCTGTATAATTTAGGGGAGGAGAAATCTGGTTATATTATTTTAGCCTCATTCTAAAAGTCATTGTTTTCATTCCATAAGGTCAAGAAATAACATTTAATATATTTTCTCTACTGCCATTCGCGCACACACACACAAAAAACCCCACATTTTATAAAAGGCTTGCCTGTTAGGTCTGTTGATGTGAAATATCTTTTTCCATTCTTTTATTCAGAGGGGATGTCTATTCTTGAAATGTAGGTATGTTTCGTGTATGCTGCAGTAGGATGGATCCTTTATTTGGATCCATTCGGTTAGTCTGTGCCTAAAGAGAGTAAAATATGGGGAACTATACTATTCATGTTAAGAGTGATCAATGAGCAGTGTTTGTTGATCCTTGAAATTTTGTTATGGTGGTGTGGTTTGTTGTTGTTAGTCTTTTATTTATTCCATGTGTTTTCTTTGGTGTGGTTAGCCTCTTCAGATTAGACACTGCTTATATTTAGTTTTGTCATGGAATGTCTTTCTCCATCTATTCTGAGTGAAAGCTTGGCTGAGGAAATCACTCTAGTATGGCATCTGTGTTTTCTTAGAATTTGTAGAACATCTCTCCAGGCACTTTTGGCTTTTAGAGTCTCTAGGAACAGCTCAGATGTTTTTCTAATAGACGTTCCGTTATATGTTATTCGGTCCTTTCCCCTTAAAGCTTTTAATATTTTTCTTTTTTCTGTAAACTAAATGTTTTGGTTATTAAGTGGGGAATTTAATTTTTGGACGAGTCTTTTTGGTGTTCTTTATGGTTCCTGTGCTTTGATAGCCATATCATTGTTCAGGTTAAGGAAATTTTCTGCTAAGGTTTTGCTGAAAATATTTTCTGTGCCAATGACGTGTGTTTGTCTTCTTCCTCTATTGCAATTATTCATAGGTTTGATCTTTTCACAGTGTCACAGATTTCCATGTTTTGTGTCAGGAGATTTTCTTTGACTGAGATATTTATTTTCCAACATCTCTCTCTATCCGCTGCTGGCTGGAGTCTCCCAGATGACAGTCAAGTTAGGGCCCTGTCTACAAGCATAGCAGGTTATCATTTATTTCTTCTACCTTGTCTTCAAAGCCTGAGATTCTCTCCTCCATTTTTCTCATTTTGTAGGGGAAGCTTGCCTGTGAATTTCCTCTTTCATTTCTCTGAAAGTTTCTAAATTTTTCAATGCAAGTTTTACATCAGTTTAAGTTTGTTTTATTGGTTCTATTTCCACTTGCAAGTCTTGAACTATTTTCTTCATTCACTCTACAGTTTTCTTAACATTCTATAATGGATTTATTGTTTTTCACTTTAAAGACCTCTATCATATTCATAAAGAATATTTTGACATCCTTTTTTTATTTTCACTTTATCACATTTTTGAGGGACTATTGTAGGAGGAGTGTTGGATTTAGTGAAGACATAGAGTGCTGACTGCTTTACCTGTATTTTTATGTCAGCCTCATTCCCACTTACCTGTCCCTCCCCTTCCTCCCACCATTCAAATGCCCCCAAAATGAATCCTCTCTTTTCTGTCCCCATCCACTCCTAGTCCTCCTGTACAATCTGATCTATTTCCTATTCTCAGAGAGATCCACGTGTTCCCGGCAGTTATACCAGTGCTATTTGTTAAGGATGCTGTATTTCAGTGTGTATTCCTATTTTTCCTTATCATCTTGCAGCTTTTTATTTACTCTACTTTTGGGGGGTTGATTTTTGCCCCTGCCCTTTTTTAGACAGTGTTTCTCTTTGTAGCCCTGGCTGTCCTTAAGCTCAATAGACCAGGCTGACTGTGAATTCAGAGATTTACCTGACTCTGCCTCCTAAGTCTTGGAATTAAAGGCATGCATCACCATTGTCCAGTTTTCTATGCCACTTTTAGTAATCATTCTTTTTTTTTTTTATCTGTATCTTGCTGTTTTAATCATTATGGGGCAAGGGGATTTTCCTTTCTGTCACAATGTATGTGGTGTTTTCTATGCTTCTTTTAACTTTCATAGACATCTTTTTCTTTAAGTTGAGAATATTTCCTGCTATGATTTTGTTGAAAATATTTTCTAGGCCTTTGAGCTTGGAATCTTCTCCTTTTTCTATTCCTATTATTCATAGCCTCAGTCTTTCCATAGTATCCTAGATTTTCAGGATATTTTGTGGCAGGTTTATTTTATATTTAACATTTTTTCTCATTGATGTATTCCTTTCTTCTATTGTATATTCAACTTTGAGATTTTCTTTTCTATCCTTTGTATTCTATTTGTTAAGCTTGCTGCTGTAGTTCCTGTTTGAATTCCTAAATCTTTCATTTCCAGAATTACCTGTTGGTGTAGAAACTCAAACTTTTCAAGATACAATTTTATGCTGTTAGACAGAAGTACTATATACCATAAGTGAAATTATAATTTAAAAAATAAAGAATACATTATTTTTTGACTATATACATATCTTGCATTTTTGTTCAAAGCTACATTTTTTAAGCAAATTTAAACAAAAAAATAATTTCTTGGTAAGTAGAAGAAATTTCAGTTATTATTATTACATAAACATATTTGTAACATATACATATAAATATATTCACGCAAATATATATACTTAACATACACAAAGACATATATAGCATATATAATGTATATATAATACCTATTTATACCTATGAATATGTTTTCAACTATCTTAAATTAATTTTGACTATCTTAAATTTAAGTAGTAGCTGATTAGCATATGATAAGAAAATCTTGGTAGCCAAATTCTTTGGAAAAACAGCATCTGAAAACTTCTTAGTTTCTGTCTCAGAAGTTCTACCCAATCTGGAAGCAGAAGAAAGACGATTTATTGTGAAATAAAGCTACAGTGTTATACCACACAACTTCCCATTCTCCAAAGCCTTGTTTCAGAAGGGTGCAGCATTTGTTCAACTCATGTGTCTATACTTTTCTATCTTCTTGTGGTTAAAGAACATGCTATGCCACTGGAGAAATTTTGAGCACTTCTCTCTCTCTCTTTCTGTCTCTCTGTCTCTCTGTCTCTCTGTCTCTCTCTGTCTCTCTCTGTCTCTCTGTCTCTCTCTCTCTCTCTCTGTCTCTCTGTCTGTCTCTCTGTCTCTCTGTCTCTCTGTCTCTCTGTCTCTCTGTCTCTCTCTCTCTCTCTCTCTCTCTCTCTCTCTCTCTCTCTCTCTCTCTCTCTTCAAATCAAGTGCCAAATCCCAAATGCAGTTGCTTGTATTCTGGAAATACTATAATGACTTCTGTTCTCTATGTGCTGTTCACAAGCCAGTATGATTCTAGGACAGGGGCAATGCATTTCAGCTAAAAGGTGTCTAGAAACAGACTCTCAAACACTAATAATCCTTTGGGATGACAAAATTAAGAGGGGAATAAAAGTAACCAATCACAACAACAGCAAAAATGTCAAGATCTCTGCAGCAACCTTCACAGCATAAAGGAAGCAAAATCAAACTTCCAGGCAAATTAATACAACTTCTCACTATACACATGCATTTGCTTCATTTTCTATTAGCCTGTACTAACAGATAACTTTTTGCCAATAAAACTTTCATCACCCATGCTACAACAGTATGGGGAAGATATGTGTGAGTTGATTTAAATATGGAAACTAGAGAATTCTGAGATGATATTGTTTTTAAATAAATTTTATTGCCCTTGAGATTTATGGCAAAATGCTAGAGAATAAAAGAAAATAGTAACTATAGTGAAATCTTTATTTATATTCAGTCATCATTGCTTTTTGTAACATACGTATTAACATATGTATTTTTGAAATATATGTATTAAATGGATTCCCCTTATACTATAAAATTTTAACCATAGTCCTCATGACAGGCTTTCTCTTATTTTTTAATTTAAATTTAATTTTTATAATTTATTCACTTTACATTCTGATTGTAGCCCCTCCCACACCTCTTCATGGTTCCTTCCTCCTTTCTCTTCTCCCCTGTCCCTCTCCCCTCTTCCTCAGAAAAGGGGAGCCCTTCTCTATCATCTTACTCCAGCCTACCAATTCTCATTAAGGCTGCCTGCATCCTCTTCCTCTGTAGCCTGGCAAGGACTCCTACAAGGTGGAAGTGATCAAAGAGCAGGCAACAGAATCCATATCATGATGGGATTTCAAAGAACTTATTTAATGCATTGTTTAATAAGCTTTAGTTTCTGTAGACTGCTATACAAAAATAACTCATTACAAAGCTGGGGACACCAATAATTTGTTTCTTATAGACCTGAAGACTGGAAAGGCTAAGTTCAAGTCATTGGTGAATTCACAATCGGGTGTGGGCCTTTACCATAGCTCACAGGTACCAGACCTGTGCTGCAGCCACATTGCTGAGAGAAGTAAAGCAGCTTTCTTGTCCACTTTTGAATGGACATTAGTCCTCATATAAGATCCCCATTCAGTTAATTTAAAAAAATTAAAACTGACATTGGAAGAGTGAGAAAACAGGGAACAGGACAGGAGACTACTACAGAGGGCCTCTGAAAAACTCTATCCAGCAAGGTATCAAAGCAGATGCTGAGACTCATAGCAGAGTGCAGGGACTCTTATGAAAGAACGGGGAGATAGAAAGATCTGAAGGGAACAGGAGCTCCACAAGGAAAGCAACAAAACCAAAAATCTGGGCACTGAGACTGATACTCCAACCGAGGGCCATTTATGGAGATTACCTAGAACCCCTGCACAGATGTAGTCTATGGCAGCTCAGTGTCCAAGTGGGTTCCCTAGAAAGGGGAACAGGGACTGTCTCTGACATGAACTGATTGGCCTGCTCTTTGATCACCTCCCCCTGATGAGGGAGCAGCCTTATCAGGCCACAGAAAAAGACAATGCAGCCACTCCTGATGAGACCTGATAGGCTAGGGTCAGATGGAAGAAAAGGAAGACCTCCCCTATCAATGGACTTGGGGAGAGGCATGAATGGAGAAGGCGAAGGAGGGAGGGGTTGGAAGGGAAGGAGAGAGGGAGCTACAGGGAGGATACAAAGTGAATAAAGTGTAATTAATTAAAAAAAAACACAAAGAACCTAGATATTTGAGGAAGAAGCTCGCAATCATGTTGTTATCAAAACTGATCTATCTAACAAGGGCAGAATGCGCACTAATCTCATGAACACATGACACATACACTCAAACATTATAGGCATAATATAAGAGCAAGTACATTTTAAATACTATGGCCACTGGGTAAGATGGTCTATGCCTGTATTCCCAGCATTAGAACTATGTAGCAGGGGGAGTTAGAAGTTTAAAGCTGGCCTGGTGTACACAGTAACTTTCAAGTCAGCCTTTGCTGCATGAAAGAGCAAGATTCTTTCTCAATAGCCGTACCCAGATCCTACTGCCTCCTTATAAAACAACTAAATAAGCCAATTCTACAGGAAGTAATAATTTAAAACCTTGTGGAAAAATCATTTTTTTTATTTTAATTTTTATTAATTACACTTTATTCACTTTGTATCCCCCTGAGGGATCATTTTTGAATTTAAGCAACTGACCTTCCAAATATCATCCTTATAAAAGTTAAACAAGCACATGAAAATAGAAGACTAAATAAAATAGTCATTGTATTGAATTAAATATAAGTGAAAATAAAAATGATCAATATTTGAAGATACATTAAAAGCAGTAGTTTTTTATAGGAAACTTATACTGTATACATTTTGGTCTAAATATATTATTTAAACTTTTAATTTGAACACTAAAGAAAGAGGTTTAATTAATGTGAAATGAAAATATTCTAAATTTATAAAATATATGAATAACATTGAATTTAAAAACTATACAAAGTCACCAAAACAAAGACAAATTTTCCTTCAGTATTAACACAATACATTAATCTTTTGCCAGGCTAATATAAAATGAAGACACAAATCATCATTATTTTAAAGATTACTAATGACCATATGAGTATACAGACATTAAAAGCAATCTAAACAAACAAAGATATATTCTGCATTAATAGCCTTGAAACTAAACATAGCTTAGTTGAAAGCCAGTGTTTACACAACTTGTCTATTTCTATACACTCCTAAGCTGAATCCCAAAAAGCTATTTTGTAGGTATGAACAAAATAACTCAAAAATTTGTGTGAAAACACAAAGAACAAGACAGAAAAATGATACTGAAGAGAATAACATTCTTCATACTTATTTTATTATTACACTCTATAAATGCCTAACCAACAATTGCCTAACAAGGTAATAAAGATACCACGATTTTCTTGAAAATAAAGAACAATAAAACAGCACGGAAAGTTGATAAACACATTATACAAATACAGTTAAGTGGATACAGGATGTTTTCAGCAAATAGACATGAAAATTCAAAAACTTCAAACATACGGATATACAGAAACACACACACATACTCCCCAAACAATCAAAATTTTCAAACACAGATTCTCAGATTATATACTATGCATTTACTTATCTTGGATATTTGCTCTTAAATTAGTGATAGCTAGGCTTTAAAAAACAGAACCACAGAAGGCAGGTATAGTGCAAGAAACTAGAGGGAACAGATAGATTTTGTTAGGAAATGGAAATAAAATTGATAAATAAGGATGGAGGGGTGAAATGAGACAATCAAGTGGAGAGAGGGGGTAAAGGAAGAGGGAGTTGTGGGAATGAATATGAGAAAGGACAGCTAAAATTAAAGGGTGCATAAGGGGTAGATTGAAAACCTAGCATAGTAGAAACTTTCTAAAATATATACATATATGAAGAAAATGTAAGTTAAATCACCAAATAATGGGGACAGAATCACAACTGTCCATCTCTTGTCAGCCAACAAACCTCCCAGTACTATGATTGTGTTATATCCAGTTGAGGTGTTGGTCAAAGGAGCCCCAACAAACAACCCAACAACCTAAATTGTTGCTAAGATTCTGGTTTGCCACATTCCTGAAAACCACACCTATACTGAACATGGAGACAGAAGGCTGGTGCCCACATGGAGCTTTCATCCCTACATTCCAGTGTCTTTGAAATAGGAAGGTACTCTGTATGCTATAAAAAGCATAGCATAAACACCAAGCCAGATGCAAACCCTTTACTTATAACGGTATACTACCAGCAAGATTTGATAGTGTAATGATGGCCAAAAGCTTCAGGGAGTAACCAACCAATAACTGATTTGTATTTGTCAATTTTCTAAATTTTATAAGATACCATATCGAAATTAATAAAATACTTTTAAAATGCATATTTGAGGAATAATTTATGTTCAAAATATTCAGAGAATATAAAGCTATACAAATGTTAAGTAACTGTCGAAACAATACTCAGTGCAATTTCTAAGTGGTGAATTTAAAACTAAAGCAAAAATAAATGGTTAGCAAAGATTAAAAAGTCTGATGATGTCAGCTGCTGGCAGGGAGAAAGATCAACAAGACTTCCCAGTCATTAACATTGGAAATGCAAAAAAAAAAAAAAAATCATAACGGCTTTCAACAGCAGAATGGCATTTTCTGGGAAACTTATGTAGCTTTTTCCATAGAATAATACACTGTTGATCCTTCACACTTGTGCAACTGAGGGGAAAAAATCTGTCCACACAAAAACTACACATGAATATTTATGTCAGCTTAGTTGATGTTACGTTAGTAGTAGCCAAGTTGTCCATCTAAGGTGAAAGCTAAAATCAGTTTGTACATTCATAATGTAATAATATTCAGTAACAAAAATTACTGACCAGAAAATCAAGGAAAGTACAGATGAACCTTATCTACATACTTAGAAGGGATATAAGTCAACTAAAAAGGTAATATACATTTTACCAATAGTTCTTAACAGACGGGTCACAATCTTTTTAGGACCACATATCAAATATTTACATTATGATTCAAAGCAGGAACAAAGGTATACTGGTGATGTAACGAACAAATAATTTTATATGCTGGGGTCACCACCAACATGAGGAATTGTATTGAAGTGCTGCAACTGTAGGAAGGTTAAAAAACAGTTGCTCTACGTCAATTTTACAGTATCCTGGAGACCTATGAATAGTCGAACATGAGTATGTAGAGAACATAATTAAGTGATTCTGGAGATTTATAATGTGTTATGGGAATGTTGAAACAATAAAATACATCATAAGTTCCAGGGCAATGAAACCACCATGTATGACTGTATCATGATAGACACATGACACACATACTGGTAAACTTTGAATTGAAACATGGAATGTCATATATGAACATAATAGGCAAATATGCAACATAGCTTTTAATAGCCATTAAATTTCAGGTTAGAATGCAGAATGTAAGAAATTCAATGGAATTATGAATTATGATCTAAGTTTGCCAGTGGAAATAAGAACAAAGGCCTGACTTCTACAGTCTATGTATATATCAGTGGCTGTAAAACGTAAAGGAAGAGCAGACAGATCTAAACCATTGTGTGGGTGCTGGGAGCTGAACCTGGAACGTATGCAAGAATAGCACTTGCTCTTAACCAATCCTATCAGTTTCTCTATGCAGTTTTTGATTAAGCATTTTCTCTCTATTTTGTAGAACAGAATATTCCTATTATTTCAGTGTTGCTTTTCCAGAGACTGGGAAATAAATTCTCCCAAACTGCTCAAGAAGAATGAGTTTTCAGCGTTTTCTGTGTCAAGTTTGTAGATTAGACATCTCTAGGATGCTAATTGTGTTCAAATCTGAAAACAGACCAGACTACGAGCATAGGTAACATTTAAAATAATTCATTATAATCTTTATTATGAAATGTTTCCTTTAAGGCCATGGGCCAGGAAGTCTGTAGCTACATAACAGTAGTCAGTGAAGGCCAGAGGATTTGGATCACATCACAATAGATATGGTGTCTATACATTTCCTAGAAAGGCATGTCTGAATTTAAATATTGATGACTTGATTATGTGACATTACTGTTCTCAGGAAAATTGTTGGAGTCTTTTTTTTTCTTGAGTAGTAAAATTTACTTAATGGAGGTGCATTGTTTGTTTTTCTGATACACTTATAACTGTGTAAATAGTAAAAACGAAATTCCAGTGGTGTCGGTAATTCTTATCATTGCCTAAAAGTAGTAACTTAAATATTTGCGTGGATATATTTTAAGTCAAGGAAGTTGACCTAGAATGTCTTATATTGTATGATACAGTGAAAACATCCATGAAATATCAGAAAGAAATATTGTAATTGAATGCTTTGTTTGGGTAGTATGTTTATAAATAGCATGCCTTAATTCTTTAAAAACTTCTGTAAGTTTACATTTTTCTTTATTTTTTAACAAAGAAGAAATATTAACCAGTGATTTCTTTTACATTTTAGATATTATAATACTAAACACAAAGTATTTCTCTATATACTCAGTTTAAGCAGCACACTTTGTGGAATAAGTACCAGTGATAAATAAGAAAAAGCTTTGGTTGGAAATGGACATATAACAGCAATGCAAAATGCCTGGGAAGTGTATTGTGAAAATCAGTAAATCTAAGGATATTTTAATAACCAAAAATGAAGGACCTATAAAAATGCACTGCTAAACATCACAATGTGACTGGCACTCTACCAACTGGTATGCAAATCTCAGTCTTACCCTCTGGGGCCCATCCATCCACCCATCCATCTATCATAGGGATATATGTGTTGTCAGGTTAACCTTTATGACAGCCTTACTTGGATAGGCAGTGTTATTCCCCTGTGATAGCAAAGAACTCAGAGATTATAAAGGTGACAAAACTAGCCAGGATGCCACAGTTACCAAGGTGTGGAAGAGGAGTAAATCAAAGACCTGACACCCACTCAGCTAATTGTCCCTTTGCTATTACCGTGCTTCTACACTTGAAGTTTATTGACACAGAATGTTTAATATCTGAGGACCATAGTTTTAAGAGAAGTGTTTTAGCTTATTTATTTTTAGCCTCTAATTTAAAAAAATATATTTTAATTAAAATAGAGACATCATTTTTTCATCTCTCTTTTCCTTCCAGATCCTCCATATAACCCATCATACCCTCTCAAATTGATAGCCTATTTTTCTTATTTTGCTACTGTTACACATATATGTAACACATATATGTAATATATGCATTTACACATGCATACATATATACATATATGAATGTAACATATATAATATATTACATATATATGTCTTTACATATGTATGTATGTGTATACACAAATATAAAAATAAACTTGCTCAGTCCATTTTTGTTGTTGGTGGTGTATGTATGGTGTCAGGCCTAACTACTTTGTATTAGTAAGACAAGAGGAGAGCTTATCTCTGGGATAAGCTACTTCTCCCTCTCCCAGCAAAAAAAGTTGCCTACAGTTATATTTTTGTCTAGGTGTAAGACCCAGTAAACTTCACTTCCGCATTCCTAAGTGTAGTGATGTTGTCTTTGCTCGTGCAGCCTTTTCTAGGCTGCTGTTTCACAGCTGAATTCTGGATATTCTTGCACGTACATCGTACATCTTTCTGCTCCTCTTCTCTGAGCCATAGATGCAGGAGCAGAGACAGGTGTACCAACTGGGCTCCCAGTGGTGCATTGATATGCTCATTGTGTTCAGTGGTGGTTTTCTGTGATGCTGTTCATTTGCTGTAAAAAGAAGATTCGTTGACTGTGGGTGATAGGTACATTTATCTCTGGGTACAAGAATAAGATTTATAGTATAGCAAGAAATTTTGTTGATCTAGAAAAGTGGAGTTACTAGATTCCCTCTAAGACGTATGACTTCATTAGCCCTAGAAATTTGGCTATACTTCTAATATAAGGCATAATTTCCCTACTGCTGAATGGACCATACAGCGAGACAGCTATTGGTATGGCCAACCTGTGAGGGTTATTTATTGCACATTTACAGATATATTTCCATGCTGGCTTTATACCAGAAATACTGGGTTTGATCAAAATATATGTCAAAAATATAATAAAACGTATATTTGAACTTAAAGGAAAGCATCCTGTGATCATCTCAACAGCTGCAGAGAAAGATTTGGTACCATGCTTTCATGATAAAATTCTTAGAGAAGTTAAGACTGGGAGGAACATACCTCAACAAACAAAGGCCAAAACAAACAAACCTCCAGCCAACATTATCGTCAATGGTGAAAAACTCAACTCAGTCCCTTTAAAATCAGGAAGGAGACAGGGCTTCTCACTATCTCCTCTCCTTTGCAATATATTTCTGGAAACATTATCTGGATCAAAAGGGCAAGAGGAAAAAATTAAAGGGACACAAACAGGGAAAAAGTCAGATTACGTTTATTTGAAAAGATCAGAAGGAGCTTTTTCACCCTTCCATCATATTAAGATAAAGCAAGAGAATGACATCGGGGAACTACAACTTAAGCCTTCACCTGACTCTGAATGTGTCTTTGCCTTGACCTGGGACCTCCAGATCAGTGATTTCCAACCTGTGGGTCTTGACCCTTTGGGGGATAGAATGACCCTTTGATAGGTGTTACCTAAAGCCATCAGAAAACAGGTATTTACATTATGATTCAAAGCAACAGCAAAATTAGAGTTATGAAGTAGTAATGAAAATAATTTTATGGTTTGGGGTTATAGCATGAGAAACTGTGTCAAAGGGTTGCAGCATCAGGAAGGTTGAGGACCACTGTCCTATATGTTCTGTGACTGTGATAATTAATTTGGTTTTTCCTAAACTACTTTGTCCAGTTGACTAAAAGGGATTACTTTTGTTTATGATATGGGCATTTTCTTTGTTTCTTAGCCTGGCAGATGATAAGCACTATATAAAGAGACTCTGATCTTGTTATCAACGCTCACCAAACATAAATTGAAATACATATGTATATATACATAAAATTATAGTATTATATTTGTGTTAAGTTCTCATGTGTTAATAGACCACACTGGATTCAAACTTACTGTGTAGCTATGAAAGTCCCTGAACCCTCCTGCCCTCACCTCTTAAGTGCTAATTACAAGTCTATGCCATCACATCTCCCTATACTATGCTATTGATTGAATTCTAGAGTTCTGTCCTAAACAAGCACTAATAACTGAGCTAGAACAACAGCCTAGAACAATTAATGATTTTCAGGTGTGTTGAACTAGTGAGAAAATGTTGAAATAGATGGAAGTAAAATATTGTATAATAGGAAGTTAATTTTAAAAGCAAAGGAGTGTGATCTGGAAAAATCAGGTTGACTAAACACGACAACGTGTTTCCACAGTAGGAAAAAGCAAAGCAGTGTTAGGATTTTTAAAAAATGAAGCTGAGAGCAACCATCTACAAAAAAAGCAGAATACAAAATGCATGAGGCAAAGGGGACTTGGCAAGCAATATGACGATAAAAGAAGTTGATTCTTCTAGAGTACCATGACTATGAATACAGCGGTGTGAAATATGCATTATAATTTATCATGAATGCTGGTAGAGTTTGAAAAGCCACTTGACTATCCAATGGAGGGAAATAACATGAGCTAGTTATATTTAAATGATTACTTCAGAGGCTGGGCTTTAGGGTATAGAGTAAAAGAAAAGAAAATGTTATGAGAATTGTTTTTATAGGATGATCTTAGCATTGTCTTTTAAAAATAAAGACAAATTGAACAAAATCAAGATATCTATTAAATAAATTGATGATTCTCTCAATATCTGTATTGAAGGAAAAAGAAAAATCATGTATGATGGAATGGGCTGTTTGAATAATGGGTGAAATACCATGCAGTCATTGATCTGGGGGAGAATAATGAAAAGGAGGTTTAGGAACCAAAAAATTAACTATTTTTGTACATTGATTAAGAAAAATAATGTATTAATTTGAGATGTCTATTAAATGAATGAAATTTAAAGGCTGCAGTTTAAGAAATACTTTCACTGAACACATAGCTTAGATTTAAATGCATGGCTTTAGGTGGAGCAGCTATGGAAGTGGTGTAGAAGATAAAAGAGATGATCCATAAGTTAGCTAATACCTAGCAGTGAGAGGCAATGGATGTTGAAGAAAAGTCAGGATAAGCAAGAAGATGAGAACTGTGCAATACTATGGAAGTTCTGCATAAAGATAAGGGCTGGGGAGATGGCTCAGCGGATGGGGTATAGCAGAGAATTCTCAAGAGAGGAATATCGAATGGCAGAGAAACACTTAGAGACATATTCAACGTTCTTAGTCATCAGGGAAATGCAAATCAAAACAACCCTTAGATCTCACCTCACACCCTGTAGAATCTCAGTTTTTGAGATCAAAAACTCAAGTGACAACACATGCTGGAGAGGATGTGGAGAAAGGGGAACCATCCTCCACTGCTGGTGAGAATGTAAACTTGTACAACCACTCTGGAAATAATCTGGCACTTCCTCAGACAACTAGGAATAGTGATTCCTCAAGATCCAGCTATACCACTCCTAGGCATATATCCAAAAGTTGCTCCAGTACACAATAAACACATTTGCTCAACCATGTTTGTAGCAGCTTTATTTGTAATAGCCAGAAGCTGGAAACAACCCAGATGCACCTCAGCTGAGGAATGGACACAGAAATTGTGGCACATCTACACAATGGAATATTACTCAGCAATAAAAAAACAAGGATAGCATGAAATTTGCAGGTAAATGGTGGGATCTGGAAAAGATCATCCTGAGTGAGGTATCCTAGAAGCAGAAAGACACACACGGTATATACTCACTCATATAGACATATACTATAGGATAAACCTACTAAAATCTGTACACCTAAAGAAACTAATCAAGAGGGAGGACTCTGGCTAAAATACTCAATCCCCATCCATAAAGGCAAAGAGGGTGGACATCAGAAGAACGAGAAAACAGGGAACAAGGTAGGGGCCTGTCACAGAGGGCCTCTCAAAGGCTCTGCCCTGCAGACTATCAAAGCAGATGCTGAGATTTATGGCCAACCCTTGGGCAGAGTGCAGGGAATCTTATGAAAGAAGTTGGAAATAGTAAGACCTGGAGAGGACAGGAACTCCACAAGGAGAGCAACAGAACCAAAAATTTTGAGCACAGGGGTCTTTCCTGAGGCTGATACTCCAAACAAGTACCATGCATTGAGATAACCTAGGACCCCTGCACAGATGTAGTCCATGGCAATTTAGTGTCCAAGTGGGTTCCATAGTAATGGGAACAGGAACTGTCTCTGACATGAACTGATTGGCCTGCTCTTTGATCACCTCCTCTGAGTGTCGAGCAGCCTTACCAGGCCACAGAGGAAGAAAATGCAGCCACTCCTGATGAGACCTAGTAGACAAGGATCAGAAGGAAGGAAAGGAAGACCTCCCCTATCAGTGGACTTTGGGAGGGACATGCATGCAAAAGGGGGAGGAAAGGAGGATTGGGAGAGGAGGAGGGAGGGCTCTACAGGGGGTATACAAAGTGAATAAAGTTTAATTAATAAAGAATTTAAATTGAAAAAAGAAAAAATATGAAGTCAGAATAGTGGGGAACAGAAATAGGATTGGAATGGCTTGAAGAGACAATGAAACGCTGTTTTGAACCAAGCAGTATGCAGATTTAAGGGTTTTGCACATCTACTTTTTAAAAGATGAACATGATTGAATTATATAATTTTTATGCATTTAAGGCCCCATAACCCAGAAAGAATGAAAGGATCATCAGTAAGAGAAAAAAATTAATGCAGACTTTTGAAAGACCGCTGGAAACAGAAACATGTTTGGAAACGATGCTGACTGTGAGGGTTACAACTAGAAGTGAGTCGGTGGGAGCAGGGGAAGGGCTTGACAGCCTCAGCTATTTGAGGGCAGAGGATGCGGATAGAGTCAGCGCAAGGACAGTGGAAGGGAGGTATCATAGTCCACCTTCTATTGCTGTTATTGATTAACACAGATGGGGGCTGTTTTGAGGCAAAGAGGCTTAGCAGGTTCACTTAGTAGGTTCTGAAGATTGGAAAATTCAAAGTGTAAACAGCCAAATCTATTAAGACCTTCCTCCTGGCTGGAATTTCTGCTAAAGCCCTATGTGAAACAGGGTACCACGCTTAATTATAATCATCTCTCCGAGTTCTCATCTTGAAATGTCATAATTAGGTTACACTTCCATCCTCTTAATGCCTCACAGTATGTATGTGATTTCAGTGTTATTTAGGCAACAGCAGCACAGCTGTAAGATAAGATGACTAATAAATGTCACAGTGAGAAGACTTCCCTAGCCTTTTCCCTGGAATACACTTCGTAGCAAGCAATTGTATTTCTATTTTTCTAGATAGTTGCAAGATGATGAAAGTGCCTTAGTAAAAATAAAACAATTCTCAATGTTCAAAGGCATGAAAATTATCTACATCCTTTGCAAAACAACCATTCTGACTAAAACTAGGATGCAACTGGAAATTTCATGTTCTTTAATATTCCAGGTAATGTGACACTTGCTATACAAAGTCCTTAGAAGACAGTATTTAGCAGAGAAATTGAACAATGTATTGCTAAGTATATTATCTTTAAAAGGTTGAAAAGCAAATAGCCTTCTTGTAGCCCTCTATCCCTGTAGTTCTGAATAAGAGCAGTGAACATGTTTTATTGTTCCAAAAGCTCTTCTACAAACAAACAAACCCCAAACAAGAAAGAGAGAAAGAAAGAAAAAAGAAAGAAAGCTCACCAAACTCAACCACTAAAACAGAAAATGTAATTTATTGATATTTTAATTGTGCCTCACTCAGATTTCCAGGATTGGGCAGAAGACTACCAGAATGTGACATACCTAGCCTGTGTGATAGGAATGTATCTATTCTTAAGAGACACTCATGTCTCTTACATTGGCCACAGTCTGTTGGAATAAGAAATTTCATAGAATAGAATTTCCACCAACAAGCGCTTCCTCGGAGGTAAAAAAAAAAAAAAAATCCTAGAGCAATGAAGTATATAAAAGATGGATCTTGTTTGCCAGAATAGGAACTTGTCCCCAGGAAAGACCAACAACTTGTCAGAATTGCTTGAGAGAAAGACTTGGCATTTAAATAATGTGGGTCAGAACTACACCTTGTTTTTTTTTTTTTTGTTTTGTTTTGTTTTTCCCCTTTTCCCTTTTAGTTTAGATGGTAAGTCATTTCCCCATCCATTTCCAACTGTTAGGGTAGCCTGATGTGTGTACAGCCAGTGCCAGCTAGTAGACCCAACTGCATTGTGAGCTCATGATTGTCATGGTAATGTTGCGCCCCGTATCCCTATCTTCAAGCTCTCCCCCCCCCCACACACACACACACTCTTTTACTGCCTTTACTTCAGTCATGTTCTCTGAACCAGAAGTGGTAGTATAAATCTTATTTAGGGCTGACCTCTTAACAGTCTTTTTACTCTTTCCTTTTTTTTTTTTCTTTTTTTCTGAGACAGGGTTTCTCTGTGTATTCTTGGCTGCCCTGGACTGACTTTGTAGACCAGGCTGGCCTCTAGCTTACAGAGATCTGCCTGCCAGAGTGAGTGCTGAGATTACAGGCCTGTACCACTGATGCTGCTTTCTGTGCATTTCCTAATTTCATCAAGCTGACAAACAGAAAATCACAAATTAGCAGAACTCTTTAAAACCCTGACATATTTCCTTCAACTAATTTTAATGAAAGTGAAATTTTATACTTGTATGTTGGTCAATTTGAAGGTCTTTGGTTATTCTATTGTAACTTGTTTTAAATTAGCATTACCACAGAGCAAAATAAAGCATTCTGATAACAGTATGAGAATTTATTAATGGATTATTCTTCATGATATTCTTACAATTTATGGCTTGAGGCAATTACTCAAAAGAGCTTTTAAACCTAATATTAGTGAAAGAATTCAGATAGCTTTACCTAAGGAGAAAATCAACACAGTGTGAATAGACTTACTCCATTATCTGAATTGATTACCTCAAGCGAATATGTAATTTTTACCTATATTTTTCATTTTATGTGAGAAATAATATGAAGGCATCACCCACAGCTAATGAAAATAGCTGAGTATTACTTTTTTTCCAAAAAATAAATGGAATCAAATGGATCTTTTCATTCTTATGTGATGTATAGTAATGGAACTATTAGAATCATACTTTCATACCTTTATACTTAACTAATTTCTTTAAAAGGTTATATACAAACTTAGCTTTCTCACTTTATTGTGTAGTGGTGAGTTACATATTGTGAGTCTGAGAAAGTGGCTGGAAAGGCATTCTATCTTTCTAAAAAATAAGAGTTCTGACTTAGTAGTGCATAAAAGAAATAATGACATGTAATAATAAATGTGTTTTCTCAATTAGCAATTTAGTTTAATCACCTGATTTAGAAAAGTTCCAAAAGGGAATAATTTCCTATTTATCAAAGTTGTCTAAAAACCTGAATTGAACAGAAGTGTCTGTTTTAATCCACAGTACAAAGCCCTCTATTTGGCATTTTGTTCTATCTATAATTATTAAATAGCATTTGTTCTGGATCTTACATCTTGGTAGCATTTATGGGCAAAGTCAAGAATTTTTAAAAAGGCTAACATCAGGGAAGAGAATAAAGTTTTATATACAGGTACTCACTTCTTAGAAGTTAAGAAAAGTTCATTGAATTTGTATTTTTATTCTTCAAAGCCCTGAAACAGCTCAAATTTAAATCTCAAACAGAGAGACTTACTTTATGCTCTTTCCATGATGTTATGTTGAAAATAGCACACCTATCAGGAGTCTAGTTTTCATGCCACCCTGTCAAAGATGTTGCCTTTAGCTATAAAAGTGCTCGTAGCCTTGGTATCACCGTGACCAAGTTTAATTGACTTCAAAGGACATCTCTTCACTAAAGAAATCTCATGTTGGAAGGGAATCATCCCATAGTAAATCAGTAAGGATATTTGGAGGTCTTCGTGATTGAGATTGAGTTTCTTATGAAATATTCTCTTACAGTCACCCAATGGTGCAACGCTTTTATAAAATGTCTAAGTTTCTATCATCCTTGCTGCTTGTTTTGTTTGTTCAAAATATATGTGTGAATATGAGTACATATTTCTTTTATTTTAAAAGGATAGGTATGGTTAATTTGAATTGCTAAGTGTATTATGGGATTACTTTAACTGAATTCTACTTTGAATTTAAAAGGAATTTCTTTTAAAAGTAGCTTTTATAGATTTTTATGTTGTGATAACAGCAAGTTTTTTTGTTTCATAAATTCAGAGTAAATAAGAATAAAATGATCTTGTTACCCTCCACACATTGGTCAGTCAGACCCAAAGAGAATTGTCTTGTATTAATAAAATACTTTCAGTTTGAGTCATGACACAAGATAATAATTCATTATTTTTGGAATCTTAAATATTCACATAGTTTATAGAAGTCAATGGTTATAAGTCTGTAGACGGAAACAAAGTCTTGTCAAGTCCTATGGATAGCATTATTTAGATAGCAAGTGACATTAGGAGCAAAAATTAAGTCATTCCCATAGATTTGTCAGGAATTATAAAACATAAGTTAAGTCAACTCTCAATATAATTTACTAAATTATAGAATGGTGGTTCTCAATCTATAGGTCATGACCCCCTTTGGGGTCACAAATTAGGTATAGTGCATATCAAATATTTACAATTCATAACAGTAACAAAATTACAATTGTGAAGTAGCAACAAAATAATGTTATGGTTGGAGGTCACCACAGTATAAGGAACTATGTTAAAGGGTCACAACATTAGGAAGGCTGAGAACCACTGATATGAAAGATTTTGATTAGTGTGCTATTTCAGTAATTATATTATATTGTATGGTCATTGTGTAGATATGTATATTATGCATGTATACATATATATGTATGTTTGTATATTTTATGTATATGTATGCATAGTGTTTGTATGTGTCCATGCCTGTTTTCAATTGTATATAAATGTATGTATATGTATATGTATATGAATTTATGAGTATATACGTGTTTCGTGTGTGTGGTATGTATTTATGTGATATGTGTTTATGGCTGTAGTATCTATATGATATGCATGTATGTATGTATGTATATGCATGATCATTGTGTGCATGTATGTATACGTGTATATTTGAAGATACACATGAGTATGTGTGTGTGTGTGTGACACTTAAGGGAAGGGAACCCCCAAGTTTTTCTCCAATGTACTTACAGTTCCTTAAAGACAAATTGTTCTTCCAAAACAATGCACATCACTAAAGTTCATTATGGTGAAATGGTCCATGCAATGAAAGTGGCATTTTTCTATGTCATATTATAGGATTTTGCCTTTGAAGTGTTGTTTTGTTCTTAAGCCATAAGCTTAACAGCAAAGAGAAAGTCATAGTAACAGTGAGCTTTAATGTCATATTAGATTTTCTTAAACTAAAGGATTATTTTAAAATATCATATTAAGCACTTGATACCAATGTGTTTTCTGAAGACTTGAGTCCCTTCTAAGATTATAATTGATGTTCTGAAACCATGAAACATGCTTTACATTGTGTATGTAATGAAAACTCAAAAAAAATTCCTAGCAATCACATTGAATTTTGCTTTATTTTCCAAATGTCAATTCTGATGGCTAATTTTTCATGTTGTATTCCAAATGGAATATCTAAAGACGAAGAGTCCCTTCCACCTCTTATTCTAAACTACCCATCTCTGAGAGGGGACTACCTCATTTTGCAGAACTGTAGTTCATTTTCTCTCCGCTTGGTTCACACAGAGAGAAAATTCTTTTGCTTATACATTTTTACACAATGCCTTGTATGCAAATTTCAGAGCTCAACATGAGGACCTTTTTTTTTTTTTTTTGTCTTGTGAGGCAGGTCCTTTATATGTCCGATCAACCATCAGCATCAAGTGACCTGGATCCACAGCAGGGAGAGGTATACTTTCCTAATGCTGCCACAACAAAGCACCACAAACCGGTCATGAAATCCAAAAAGGACACGTTGCTTTCTTTAGGGCTTCCAAGGTTCCTGACATCCAAACGGGATATGTAGAAAAGCCAAGCTCACGTACTCTCCTCATATCACCTTCTTTTTACAGAGTCCCAGTTATTAATCCATAAAGAATGTCTTTCTCACTGTGTCGCCTCCGTCTTCTGTGTTTCTTTCCACCTATGGCCCTGAGTTTGAACTGTCTTTCTCTATCTTGAGAAATGACAAAAAACAAAAACAAAAGCAAACAAGCAAAAACCTTTCATTTTACAGCAGTGCCTCTTTGTCAAAGGATGCTGCATTTCGTCTCCTCTGTTTTGTCCACCATTGCTGCACTCATGTTTGGAATTGCATCACTGTTAGAGAAAGGTCCATGCACACGAAGCATTGTTTTCATGTACTGTAAAAGTCATTTTGCTAGAAAGTGTCATTGATTTACTTGTAGCAATATAGAATTCCTTGATTAAGAGTTTGACAAATCTCCATTGAAGCTGAATAATAAATCAATCTTTTACTGGAAAAGCCCAAGACAGGGGTAAGTGAAGATGCTATACATTAATACCTGAGGGAGAGTTACTAACCTTTATTCTCTGGTGATCAATCACCTCGGCTGGGTTGTGCTGACAATGTCTGCAGGTCATCTGGTTAATGAGACAGCACTGGAAAATTCCTCCCCTGGATGACATTGTATCAGTTAATCATTAACGCCCACATTAAACAGCAACAGTCATTTGCAACTTTTAGGAGAAGAGTCTATGAAAACTACCCAGAGCAAATTAATGATTATAAATGGATTATAAACAAACAATTAAGAAAGAATACTTAGTTTCTCTGAGGAGATTTCCATTAGGAAGAATTAAAATAAGTTCATAGGAAGTGGTGGTATATTTTTATATATTTTTTTTACTGTCTTTCTTGAACACACATTTTTATTGTGCCTCAAAATAGGAGAACATTCACTGAGAGAGTATATCAACATTAAGAAATCAACCAATAATGTAATATAAACTTCTGATTAAAATGCCATGGATATCTAGAACACAGGTGTTAGAAATCCTTATCTAGTTAATATCTTTAAATCAGAAATATAAAATAAAAAACAATTAATCTTGCAGTTTGTTCTCTTTGTTTTAGCCTGCAAGTACTAAAATTATTATTGTTTTAATTAGCAAACAAAAATGGAGGTGGCCTTAAAAATTTAGGATTTTTTTTTAAAACTGATGCCAAATATAATGAATCATTTTTTTAGTTTCTTTGATTCAAGTACAATAGAGAACATTCATTATTTTATCATCAATAAATAGAAATTCAAAAAGTAAATACATTTTTAAAGGAATTTGTTTTAAATAATTGAGAATATGGACTATATTTGATGTTAGTCTAATGAGAAAGAAGGTAAAAGGATGAAATAAACAATTCTATATCACATCCTACAGGAAATGTGAGGAACATGTTTTCTTCAGCAATACAGTCTTACTTTCAGGATTCTGAGGGCAAACATGACGATGCAAATGTAAATGCAGTCGTCCTAAGGCCCAACCCACCATGTGAGGAGCTACAGGTGTTCAGCAGCTACTGAGAGAGGAAAAATCAAGTTTCTGCAGAGATGTTCACTCTGATTGCTTGGTCAATTTCCTATGGTCAGGCCTAAACACAAGTACATGTGAACAATGTTAAAAGGTTATGTGCAAGCATGAGTGTGTGAGTGAAAATGTGTGTGTTTGTGTACAACATGTATTATACACACAACATGATAATAATAATAAAAAAGAAGTAGTCATGACTTTAAGAGGGGCATAGCAAATAGATATGGATGGAGAAGAATGAGTAATAGAAATAACGTTAAGAGAATACTCATGTATGAAGTTCTTAAAAACTTATATTAAAAACATAAAGAAATTGAGCTATCACAATCTTTCCTAGCTTTTCACACGAACTTGCTGTGCAATGCTTTTCTAGTTTATTTTTTTCTTCTTCTTGAGAAACTTGGATGGTGCAACTATTTGATAACCATCTAGTTCTGTATTATATTTATATGAATCTAACCCAACTCCTTCAACATAGTTTAAGTTATAAAGTGTGTATATTATGTTCAGAAGTAGAACTGATTTGTAATTAATTACAGTTTTTTGTGATATGTATTACATGTCATTACATATCCCAATATTATAAAATACATCTTAATCTCTGATGCTGATAGCATTTACTATATTTAAAATATTTTAAAAGGCACTTCTTTATGATGATATAATGTATTTCTAATTGCGAAGTACTGTGAATTAACCTCAAGTTGAATGACATTTAGAAGTTATTCACAGGAACTTTTATCAATATGTTCTACCGCTACAAAAATTTTTAATATTCACTAAGTAGGATACTTTATATATCTATTTAAACATTCTGAGTAGCTCATTTAACCTGAAGTGGACTGATGTACCCTGTGCATTATACACTCACTGTGGCTAGGGTTTTAATGCAAAGATGGCTGCACTGATATCAGCCCTTACAAAGGACTTCTGCCGCCAAACCTTTCCACTTCCCATCGAATGGTGAACTGAAATTGTCTAGTCTTTCAAACTCTCTGACTTTCAATATCATTAGTGAAGTGGACACACTTCAAACTCCTAGTCTGAGATGATTTCTTTTTTTTTAAGTTCATATATTTATTTACTTACTTCAGAAAAATCTGTGACTTCATTTTTACATTTCTTCCAAGTTAAAATAATTTGCTGCTTCTAGACTTATGTCTATATAATGTAACAAGATTAGTTCAATTACAAAATGTAGTGAAAAAAATTCTTTAACAGATGGAAGAGGAGGAGGACATCCCCTATCAGTGGACTGGGGGAGGGGCATGGGAGGAGAAGAGAGAGGGAGGGTGGTGTTGGGAGAGGACAAGGGAGGGGGCTACAGCTGGGATACAAACTGAATAACCTGTAATTAATAAAAATAAATCAAAAAATGAAAAAGAGATAGTAAATTGTCATAATTAATAATTTTTAAAAATTCTTTAACAACCAAAAAATAACATTAAAACATAAACAAAGAAAACAGAGTTGACTAGTTATTTCCCCTTATATATGGGTGAAATTTGACCTATGAATCTTTCTTTTTTCATGTTTTTTTAATTTTTAATTTTTTAAATTTTTATATTAATTACAGTTTTTTCACTTTGTATCCCAGCTGTAGCCCCCTCTCTCATCCTCTCCCAATCTCAACCTCCCTCCCTCTTCTCCTCCTATGCCCCTCTCCCAGTCCACTGACAGGGAGGTCCTCCTCCCCTTCCCTCTGACCCTAGCCTATCAGTTCTCATCAGGACTGGCTACCTTGTCTTTCTCTGAGATGACTTCTTAAAGCCTGTCTGTCAGCTTTGGAAACCTTCATATTTGCTGGTTTCCTCTTTGGAGTTCTCCTGGAAACCAACTACAACTTTGTGATAATAACTCTTTGATTGTCAACTTGATTAGAATGAGACAATCTAAGATTAGTAAGGCATACCCTCAGAGGCTTCACAGGAGAGTGCTCCCAGGAAGGATGAAATAATGACAGCTTTTCCTTATATATAGTACAGTCCATTGGTGGATCCAAAGTTTGAATGGGGCAATGGAACCAACTGGACTAGAGAAAATGTGGCCTTGCTAAAATTGGGTCCTGTGTTGTGCTTTTGAAAGGTGTATATTGGTTTTGTTCCCTCATTGCTATTCCTTCTTTGCTTCTTGTCTGCTAAGAGGTGAGCAGTTCTCACTTCTCAGATCCCTGATATCATTGTGTTCTGTTTTACCATAATCCCGTAGTAATAGAGGCAGCTAACCATTAACCGAAACCTCTTAAGTTATTACCAAATAACGTCATTTATCTTTCTATTCTCATTTTATATTTTGTGACAAAAAGGGTCCCACATGCTTTGACTAACCCATCTTGTGGAAGTAAAACATCTTAATTTTTTTGCAGCTATGGTAAAATATCTAAGACGCTTCAGTTTATAAATACAATAAATTTATTTATCACCTTTCTCGAGACCCGTTCTTAATGCATCAGCTAGATGTAAAATACAAATAAAGCAGATATGCATGTGAGAAATGATTGAAGGTCAAAATGGTTAGTTCTCTTTTATGAAGCATTAATTATTAATAAGTGTCAACTAATCCAACAATCTTCTGGAATTTCTCATAAAAATACTTTTTATTCTATATCACTAAAAGCAGGTGGTTTATTACAAGTTATGCATATTAAAATGATTTCTAGCAAATTAATTGCTGATTGTTTCAGACAGGCACATCTGTAAAATGTTATGACTAAGCCAGTGGATTATTTTGATGCTAACATAGGAAAACGTTTAATAAAGTAAAATATAATGTTAGTTAAATGTTATTGTAAATTATAAGCACCCTAATAAACCAAAATTAAAAATAATATAATCAAACATTATTAAATAAAATAACTCATAGTTAGGTAAATTAACTTCCTAGTTAGTAAATTCAAGACTTCTACACATAAAAATAAATATATACGCTAAAGATTTTTTTACATCTTTAAATCTTCTCTAATTAAAATTATGAGCCATGTTTATTATATTTAAATTAATAGCTTTTAATCTATAGAAGCATACTGACTTCTAATTTTCTATATTTGTTATGCTGCTCTTTTCTTAGCTACATAAAAACCAATGTTCTTCATCCATTATTGAGGCTTTCTCAAGAAAGGAAAGCTTCTTTCACAATATTCCAAGTGTACTTTGTTTAACTCAGGAATAGCCAAACTGACTTTATTTTCAATGTGGGTGTTATAGTCAGTGATAGCACTGGTCCTTTAATTATGTATGGATCCTGGCAGAAGGCTGCAGTAAAGATCATCAACAGAATTCCTACTTTTGACAAGGCAGCTCTGGAATTCATTGTTTATAGCAGATATGAGAGTATTCTACTATTGTAAGACACTGTTTCTATTCATTTTCCTTCCTTCTTTTTGATGTTTCTTGGGGCAGTGTTTCAGTGTTTAGCACAGACTAACCCTAACTTGTAGCAGTTCTTTCATTGGATTCCTGAGTCCCAGGATTTCAGGTATGTGTGTGACACCCAGTTTACCTTCATCCATTCAACAAGACATAAATTCGGGTAGTGTTTGTTTGCCTTAGTTCATTGAACTGGAAAGGTGTGAAGCTAGGATTCAAATTCAAGTCATTTAACTCCATGAATTTAGCCTCGGAAAATAAAGAACAGCAGCAATCAACTAAAAGGACTTGGACATTCCAGTTCCAGTACATACACAGATAGCCCAGGTTAAACTGACTGAGTCAGGCAACGCACCCAAAAGGCATGAATCTAAGGCTCTATGGATGTAGAGGCAGCAATGATAGGAACAAGAGGGATGACTATAAATGGTGGTAGAAGGGAGAGAGTAAGGAGAGTACATTACATACATGTAGAAAATTATCAAAGAACAAATTGATTAACAAAAATTTTATTTAAAGTATTAGTAGATTCCTTTTGCACCATTCTTCACATTTCAGTTTTAATGCTATTTTCACCTAAAAATTAGTTCATGTGTTAAACTGATTTGCGATAAAGGAAATAATTTAAAATCTGCAGTTATTTTGTGTATAAAACAAATATGTATGTATATATATATGTATATATACACACACATATACTTCTACAGTTATGCAAAATACTATTTAGTTTAGTGAATAACGGAGCCAATGTTACCTTGTGAAAGACAAAGAAACACAAGAGACAGCAAATACCCAACATTCATCCTTCACATGAGGAGCAGCTGTGCTTGGAAAGCACTTGCATTTGATTCCAAGGAGCAGGATGGGTGACCTGATCATTATGCGGCAATTCAATGGCCAAGAATGCATGCACCTGAATGCCTTTCTAACTGATCCCCACTCCACAAGTACTTCACCTTGTAGGAACAGCTTCAGTGATTCCTGCACTATCAGCATGAAGAATCCTCGTGCAAAGGGTTAGAACAACCGTATGCTACTACTAATGTTGTTCCTCCATATCCTTTTATTGACTATGCTAATGGCACCCTTTAAAACTAATCTTATATCTTTAATAGGTAATATACAATTTTATATTAAAATGTCCATTTATGGTATTCATTTAGAAAAATAAATTTTAGTCAGTCCCTGACACTTCAGAAGAAAAAAAATGAAATTCAAACTAATGCAATTTTAAAACTGATTTTAAAACTAATTACATGAGGGCAATGTGTAATATTGATAATCTCAGTCTATCTACCTGAAGATTTTTTTTAAAGTTTGATGATTGCATATTTTTCTCTTAATCTCAGTACTTTCTTAAACTCATTTTCTTCCACATCACTCCCATACCACAAAACCTCAATTTTCTGAAAACATCTTTTGGAAGAAGAGAAATCTGCAAGGCTTGATTAAGTCATTTGAGTAATGCTTTTCAGAAGTCAGAAATGATTCCTGAATTTATTAACCACACCAAACCTCTAGAAATGAATACCATGCCTACCAGCAAGGATTGATTCAGGCTACCTAAGGAAATGGTGTTCCACTCATTCTTTCTATCCTTTTCTCTTTTACTGAATGTTCATTGGGAATGAGCCCACTTATCTTTAATTCCCTAGAATATGGTATGCAATTCCTGGACTGCCACATTCATGGAATTTAACTAATTACAAGCATAATAAATTTCTTTTAATTTTACTTTAAACTTTCATGTGTTTCTATAACCTTGTTTTAGTCCAGTGTGATAGAAACAAACAAAAATCTCCAAACAACCAAACCAAACCAGAACAACAAAACAAGCAATTTATTGATGTTTGCAGCTGAGAAGTGTGTCTACATTCTAGGTCAGATGCCTTCTTATGACTTCAGCAGGCACCATCCTCACATAGACTACATGCATACATGCTATAACATACTGACACACAGAAGCTATAGTGCAGAAGTATAATGGGAAATGAGTTTGGGTTTAGCACATATTGTTTCTTTAGATATGATAGTAGGATATTCTAAGGTAAATAATCCCAAGATTATCCTAATATATATTGCTGACTTTTAATATAAATATTAGCTTTAATACTTCAATATTGTAGACTCATATTTGAAAGTGAATTAGTATTTGTTACTATTGATACCAAAGAGTATTTTCATGTCTCTGGTGGGAAATGTACTTACTCTCTGTGTATTTAAGTCAAAGTTTTATATAGAGTACTTAATTATTTCCCAATGCTAGAGCTTTAAATGTACATTTAATGAAAATTAAGTGATGATTTCTGAACCTATATTTAATTTCATTAAGAAACACTGATTAATTGAAACTCAGAATTTGAATGATTAGAAAACTATAATATAATGGTTATTTTTTTTCTATAATGATTAGGGAAAAATACAATGATACCACATTGTAAAGTGAGAATAAATACTTTAAAATTAATGTATAAACATATATATGTGTATAAACATATATATATATATATAAACATGTATATGCATAAACATATACTTTAATAACAAGTAATATATTTATACATGTCCATATATACATATATTACTTGTTATTAAATATATATATAAATATATCTTAAATATATATTACTTGTTATTAAAGTACAACAAAATCTGGTCTATGTCCTATGAATGTCAAATTAAAGTAACACACATATTCTGAAAAATGTTGTAGATCCTCAAAGTCTGCTAAAAAACAAACAAAAACCATGATCAAGTTCTCAGCACAAAAGAGATTTATTTGCCCCACAGGTACAAAGCACCTGGATAAATGCTTAAGATACAATGTATAGAAAGGGGAAGAAAGGGAACAGAACAAGGGAGAGGGAAGAAAAGGGGCAAGGGAGAGGGAGGAAGGGATATTTGTCCCAGGAAAGGGAAAAGAAATGCTTTTGGATACAGAGGCAAATGGCAGTTTATAAAGGTAAAAGGGGAAATGCTGTGTTAGGATGAGGTGTTTAATTTTAATGCACATGTTAATTAGGAAGCCAAAGGGGGCTTTTGATTGCTGAACTTCAATTCTTTGATAGCTAGACATTGACAGTCTAGTCTCAGGAGGAGGAAGTGGCCGAATAAGGGAATGGCCCTTGAAGGGTAGCTCTAGGAACCTAACAGTTTTAAGCAAAGCAGATGGAATTGGAGAGAAGGGAAAGGAGTGTCAGAGCCATGTTTGCTCAGGGTGGCTAGTTGTATTTTAGCGTTTTTACCTAAGTATTATTCATCATTATAAAATGTAAACATACTTTCTAATGGAGTTTGGCAGTGTGAGAGAACATCTCTAATTTGAGGAGTCAAGTCTCTATGATAAACAGCTTTCAAGTTGAAGCTTTGTAAATAGCAGTGGGTAATTTGACTAATGCTGTCACAACATATTTTAACAATCTATTTTATTACATTTTGTTTAGATGTGTGTGTGTGTGTGTGTGTGTGTGTGTGTGTGTGTGTGTGTGTGTAACGTATGTAGGTATGCACAAAGGCCAGAAGAGGGCATCTGGTTCCCTAGAGTTAGAGCTATCAGAGTTTTGTACCTTCTGGACTAGGGTGCTGGGAACCAAACTCAGGTTCTCTGGAAGAACAGCAAGATCCCTTAACTGGGGAGCCTTCTTGCCATTCAGGGGCATTTATTTTTAGATTTATGATACTTAATAGCCTTGAGTCAATTATGTTTACTAACTGGTAGCACCTCATGTTGTGTAGAACTTTATTATATCCTTGAAAACAAAACAAAAATATAAGTCAAATAAGTTTTGTTTGAGAATTTGTGTTGAGAGATGAATATTATATAAAACAATCCACATGAACTGTGTTAGAACCACACTGTTGTTTACCCATTTTTTCCCCTCATTTGTATCTGCTGACCTGTTTTCAGAACCATAATTTCTTAAGAATTACCTGTTTCACATTTCTATTGCAAGCCCCTGTCTTAAATGCATTTCTAGTTTTTGTGGAATCTGGGTCATAGCTCATGCATTTGCAGAAAATCCTGACACTCCTTAAATTCTCTGGCATTTGATGGTTGCCAAAGCATGGAGGCAGAAACGAGGTGAAGAGACTGAAACAAAGGGAAGCCTTTGCCAGCTCAATGGAGGAAGGAGAAGGGGGAGCACCTCTTTAACCCAGCAAGTTTCTTACTTCTGGTTACCCAGTGCCTGAAGAGAGATGAGAGTGTTATGCTAATTCAGATCAACTTCTGCAGAGGTTAGATTAGCTTTATTTATATGTGCAAGGATATCAGAAACTAATACAATTTTCCATTAAACTGATATAGTTTCCATAATTTCATATGACATTTTGTTAAATTGGATAAATGAATGCAGGTAAGTAATCATATACAAAGGTAACAATTAGCAAGAAAGAATAGCCATGAAATAAACAGATCATCATCAAGAGAACACATATGGATTTAGGAGACATTAATATATCTAATAATTTCTAATACTTATGAGGGTAGTGATGGGTCACATTAATTTATGTTGTTGCTATGACAAAAGAAACATCTTTCAAAATGTACTAAATGTCTTCTCCCATTCTTCTTCTTCTCCCTTCCTTGTCCTTTCTACCCCTTTGTCCTCTCCTCTTCCACTTCCTTTCCCTGTTCCTACTTTCCCTCCCCCCCTCCTTTCCTCCTCCTTCCTTTCCTCCTCCCACTCTATTTTCCTGTTTTTACTAATCTTTTGAAATACTTTTCATCTTGACTTTGCTTCTAGTATTTGGCTTTATAGAGTATTTTTCAAGAAGCATGCTATCTTGAAAGATATTAAATCAGATAAAAAGGTAGAGTCAGGATTAAATTTGTAGTTTCATGAATATTTTAGTGTAAATATGCTTCAAATGTAGCACATTTTGGCCACTGTATATCAATATGCATAAAATATATGATTCAGTATAATCACATATTTGTGTAAATGTGCATACATGCTGGTACATGTACATGTCTGTTAATGCATGAAAAGATAAAAATATAGCTTGATTTGCAATCAAAATAGAAATTGTGCTAGTTTGTGGTGGAGGTTTGAAGAGAGAGAAGCAGACTCTAAGACCCGAGAATGGTCAGCCTCTGACTAGAGAGATACAGGTATAAACATGCAGGAGGGAAGGAATTCAAGTTTCGCTGTGAAATTCCACTGAGTCCATCCTCCTAACCTCCATTTCTAAACCTCATCTGCAACCTCATCTCCTGGGATACGGGCAAACACTGAAGAAAAGTGGAGATTTGTCAAAACACTGTGCTACAAACAATGCCTTCCAAGGACCACACATAAAAATAGGATTATGAATTTAGATGAAAAGAAATGGACTGAGGATGAAATCTGTATTTGATGTAAAAATGCTTCACATATTATACTTATATGTGTGAATATAAATACACACATATATTTAGTGTAATCATATATCCATATGTATGTTTTGTATGTATACATACAAGAATATTTAAAAGTACATGCGGATGTCTGGGATTACGTGCATATGTATACAAAGATAATAAATATATTCTCATTAACCTATGAAAACTAAAGTTGAGATGAAAATGAATACCTTTTGTATAAGTGTTAGTCAAATTTTTTGTTGTACAATGAACTGTTTACACTTAAGATTTAACCAGCATCCTGTGTTTTGTTTGTTGACATATTTTAAAGTACATGTGTATATGTACATATGTATACAAAGATAATAAAAATATTCTCATCAACCTACTAAAACTAAAGCTCATATAACAGTTAATACCTTCTATATAAGTATTAGTCAAATTTTTATTACAGTGAGAGATTTGATATGACAATGAATTGTTTACACCTTAAGGTTTAACTAGCGTCCTGTGTTTTGTTTGCCAACACTACACATAAAACATTGGGTGTTTTCCTGCTGGCTGAGAAAAGAAAAGAATGTCAGCTGACTGCTGTGCAAGGGAAAAGCTGTAAAACACCCAGCAGAAGAAAGACAGTGCTAGCAGCAGGTGTCAGGGCAGAGGGATCAGGAGCTTGAGAAGAGGCTTTGATTACATAGTCACACCCCTGGGCCCCTACCAATGCTCCAAACAAGGTCAGGCAGATGGACTGTCAAAAGCAGACTGAGAGTAACAGGCTATTTATTCAGAGCTTGGGAGAGCAAGTCATCCAACACCTTTTTTCCTCTCTATGGTAGAAATCCAAGGGCAGACAGAATGTTAACAGTGTTTCATAAAGAAAGGAGGGAACACCTTCAGACATGCTGTCATTGGAGGTCTTGTCATGGGAAAGCTAGCAGCGTAATTAGAAGCAAGTATCTCTGTTACTACTTAGGAGGGGTAATTACCATTTCTGATTGGACAAGTGAAAGCCAAGTGAACACAGAAAAAAAAATGTCCCAGAGTATATTGTTCAAGTTGTGATTGTTCTAAGGCAAGGGTTGTGTACACTGTTCAGTTTTCTGACTGATCACTGTAGGATTTGAGGGTCATAGTTCTATTATCTGTTGCTTTGATCATTGTTCCCTTGTATATTTAGTCTCTTAATATGAATAACATTGGCAACTCATTCAAAGTATTTGGGTACTGTGAGGCACAGCATAGATTCTATAGGGCAATGTGTTAATATCGATAATAGATGTGGTTAGCTTTATGCTTTAAACACATCAAGAGTACCTAAATGCCTAGAGACAGTGAGTATGTAAAGCATTGTTTTCTGTCAATGGCATGTCAAGTACTTGTAGGAAAACATGGGAAATTGGATTTTTGAAGGTCAAAAATGGTTAAACAGCTATACTTTAATCACTATACTAATCACTCTGCCACTTAAAATCATTTAGAATTTATGGATTAATGTACATAATTAAAATTCAATGATAGACCAGTGTACCTTCAAAACATTGTTAATAATTTTATACTCTTTATACTGACTCAGTCTAATGTTTAATTCACCAAGGTATCTAAGTTTTAGAAATAAGATGTACACAGAAAGGAGGGGTGATAGTAGTTATATAGAATGATTAACACAGAACGTGTTTTCCTGTAACTCAACAAACAAAAGGAAAAGTTCTTTTGCCTAAGATCTCTGTTGCTCCTACAGCTTAATAACCCTCACAGAAGCAGCACGCTTGAAAGGCTGACACTTACACGCTGTGTTTTTGTGCAAAGTGTGCTCATAAAGAAATTATGCAAAAAATGCATTTGTTCCTCTAAGAGACTTAATTTGCTACAAACCCAATGGGAACTTGGAGAACTCTTACTCTGGATCTAGGTTGCTTGCTTTCCGATAAACACTAGTATCTAACAAAAGTAGACTCCGTTATTGCTTACTTAAAAATTTGCATCTATCCACCAGTGTTATATGGTGATGTTGTAGGTAGGACTATTTTTATGTAAATGAGAGACAGAAAACTACAATTTGAACTTGAATACATTGTTTAGGTTATGCGTCTAATCATTCTCATTATCTAGTTCACTTTCACACAATGAAGTAAACTGGGTGGGGTTCAGGTCTGCAGATATCACCTTAAACCTGTGTTGAAATTCGAGCTAATAGATGATCCAGCACCATTAACCAGCCATGACTTCAATAATCAAGTGTATTGGCTGTGAAATGAAGTAAACATCACAGGTTGACTGCAGGTTCCTCTCCCCAGACGCCATCATTCACTGTTATTGATGATGAGAATTGCCAGAGGGATCAATTCAATCCATCTTTTTCACACATTGCAAGTATATAATGAATACTCAACCTGTCTTGCTACTCATTTTTACAAAGAAACTTCTGCTTTCTGATAGCTGTAAACATGTATATTAGCAGTGGGTGAACTTGGATGACAGAGGTACTTTCTTTTGAAGGTATAAGAAAAATTCTACAGGGTAAATTTTTATTCATTATCATACAGTTATTTCTTCTACACTATTCCTGCTTCATTATTCTAACAATACAGGCTTGATTATTTTTGCATATGTTAAGATTACTATTAGGCTTTTCTATATTTCCTATATGAAGAATAGTGTAAATTTCTCCACATTCAATTAGTGAAGAATGTCTCCTTAAAAAAATTCTGATCTTAAGAGAATTATTTGGCATGAATACAAATATCACTGAAAATTTATTAAAGTGTCTTTTACACTGCAGTATTTTTAAATATAATCAGTATAGAAGCCAGCATGTATAGAATAATAAATAACTAATGTCTTAGGCATGAAAATGGATATCTGCTGTGGTTACAGCCAACCAGAATTAGTATCTGCCAAGCAGATGGATTCTTAGCTCTTTGGATAAAGCTACCACTTTAAGAGCTTTAGGAAGGAAAAAAAAAAGGCCTGAAAACGGTGTTTCTGAAAACATTATTTTTTTTCTGTTGTCATTGATTTCTCATGAAATAACTGAAATAACTTGTTATCTAATTGCAAAGATTCAAATTAATGTAGAGCACACTAATTAGGAGGTGGTCATGATACTTTTTATCTGCTTTCCATTTACTCTTCCTTGATTTTATAATCACAATTATAACACCGGGTGTAGTGAATATAAAACTTAACTACAGAACTTCTCAGGATTATCTTCCAGGCATTTAGCAGCCTTTAGCCATATGGGTTTCAAATATGTAGTTCCAAAATGGCTCTTATCCATATACATTTACGGATAAAGTTTTTAAAAAGGAATATCTATTTGGGTGAATTTAAGGATAAGTGTTAACAACTCTTACACTGAGTGTGCCATGGACCAGACAGTATCATGTGCACAGCCAACCAAGTACAGGATGGCCCTTTTTTAGTGAGTTCATGTTACCAGAAACAGTGGTAAATATCAACAAAATGGTGCTTCTTATCTTTCTACTTTACTATCAAATTAAACTCACTATAACATATTTTTAGAACAAGTACGGTTTCTTGTTAGGGCCTCTGCACCGCACACCATGCATGCTGCTCTCTGACACCTGAGTTCCTCCTTTAGCAGAGGCTCTGGAATGTTCTCCAGCCCCATGGGCCCTACTGGGGGCATCAGAAGATATTTAGCTACTTGATGTAGCCATGCTTCGCACTGAGAGCAGCAAGCCGGGGAATTTACCATTTTATTCTGTAGCCAGACCAGAAGCTGGGCGCTGACTGCTAGCCTCAATAACTAAGCATGGAAAGGAGGAAACATCAGTCTTCATGTCTTAGAGAAGACTGCTCCAAAGCAGAGGTTAGTGAAGACAGGCTGAATTTGGGCCTTCTTCAAATGTCAGTTTCTCAGCTACTTAATCTCCTGCTTCCTTCACTACTTTTTTGCTCCAATCTTCATCTCAGATTCTGAGTATCAGAACAGAGCAACAGGCTAAAGTAATTTTGGCTTTTCATATTGTGTTGTATATTTTAAGGGTTGTGGAATGAATGAACACTACGAATGTGAGGAACCCTGAGTTCAGTGAATTTAAGTAACTTTTGGTCATTGCACAATTTCTTCTTTTCTCACTTCCTTTTGAAATAAAAAAATACAATTTGATAGTTAGAACTCAAAATGTAGTGTCAGTGGCAGAGTCACAAATTCTATGGTAACATTTTATCATGTTAAGCAAATCATAATTCCCACAAGTCTACACAATACACTCATTGTAAGTATTTTCTGTTGCTGAATCTAGTAATCATAAAATGTCCTCCTGAGACACTTTCTACTAAAAATGTTATTGTAAGGACTTCAGTTATCACAGGAAAGAGTGTCAGGAATGCACTCTATGAAAATCTGAATAATGTAAATTAAGATAACTCAGAAAAAAACAGAAGAGTGTTTTTTTTGTTTTTTTTTTACTGCAAAGTTTTAACAATTAAAGGTAAGATGTTAGTACAGAAACTTATTTACCTACCATTGTGATGGAAATCAACAACTTTCTACTGCATAATTACATTCAGTTTTATATGAGCTATGAGAAACTTGGAGCACAAACATAATTAGAATACAGAAACTTTACAGTCTTGTGCTATGTCATTATTAATTTGTACACAGGAGATGGACTCTTTGATCTGTTTTTCAAGGGATATATTTCATTTTAAAAGAAAACAACATCTTCAAATAACTATGTATGAGATTTTTAATGATTAGATTTTCTGTCATAATTCTTGACTGCCGTCAGTAAGCTACAATAATTAATGAATAAGTTGGTTGCTTTTAATGTTCCACTGTTTGGTGATATACAACTTGCAGTATCTGAGAATCTCGTAGAGTTATGCCTAGATGAACAGTCTTCTGATATATTACCTCTTTGGTAAGAGTATAATAGCCAGAGAACAATTACAGGCTTTGTGAGGATGGCATTTTATCAATGGAACTTCCATTAAGTTAGCCTTCCATCTTGTTAATGTCATGCTCTTTTTTCAGGACCTTGACATCATTATAATGTGTCAGTGTATGGGAAGAAATGTACTTTTTAAGTACCAGAGATATAAATGTGTATTCTCATCTCTGGCAATTTTGTATTCAAAGTTTCCTTACTGAAGTAATTTTAAGGACTACAGAGGAATAATAAAGATATAAAAAGTATATCACTTGAACAGGAGAAATTCTAGCTGCCCAACTACTTGTTAACATGCACTCTACACATAGGACATTTCTTTAAAAAAGTAGTTTATTACAGGATTTCTTATAGTACAGTCAACATTCTGTTTTGCTTGCCCTAACGGGAGATCTTAATATGAATTAAAGAGAATATTCATAAAGATGGCATTTTAAATAGCAATTTCCTGTATACAAAGAGTCATCTTATTAGTGAAACATGAAATGCTTTAAAAAGTGAAGGGCACTTTATTCTTATGTGATTTGATTGTTAGTGAATTTTGAAGGAAGCAGTGGACCAGGAAGTCTAGAATGTAATAACTCTATTTTGTTGAATAAGTATAAATGCAAATGGAAATGGCTGTGTGTACATGATGCCAGAAAGAAAAACCGAAAGTTGAAATTTTCAGGCCTACTAGTTTTATAAAGCTTAAAAAAAATCTATCAATACTACAAGTGATATCTTTTTTTTTAATATTTTTAATTTTCATTTTTTTATTTATTTATTTTTATCTCAATCACAGGTTAGGTACTTTGAATCCCAGGCATAGCCCCCTCCCCCATTCCCTCCTACCCTTCCACTCCCTCCCTCATCTCCCTCTTCCCCAACCCCTCCAAGTCCACCATCAGGGGAGGACCTCCTTCCCTTCCATTCCACCCCAGCTTATCCTGTCTCCTCAGGGCTGGCTGCAATGTCCTCCCCTGGGATCTAGCCAGTCTGTCACTCCCCGGCTTGCATGGGGGAGGGTCAAAGAGTCAGCCATCAAGATCATGACTGAAACAGTCCCTGTTTCCCTGAATAGGGTCTTCAGTCCTACACCAAGTTATCATGGGCCCCATCCGTGCGGGGGTTCCAGTCCTCATCCACACATGGTCCTTGATTGTAGAAACCGTCTCATACAAGACCCCTGTGCCCTGCTCAGTTTGGTCTTTGTGGAGCTCTTGTTCTCCCCAAGTCTAAACAACCTCCCCCAGATCTATCATTACTTCTCGCCCTCTGTCAGAGGCTGGATCTCGAGTCTTAATATCTGCTCCCATACATCGCTACATTGACCCCCCCCCCAGAG
>CM053744.1:4191572-4202638 GCA_028658305.1 Pachyuromys duprasi | reverse complement strand
CATTTCTTTGAGGGCCTTGTTCATTTCCTCTTTTTGTCTCTCTTCTTTTTCCTCCAATAACTGCATAATCAATGCTTTAAGATAATTTTCCTGTGTCTCCGCTGAGTTAAAATCTCCCCTGCTTTCGGGTGTTTCTGGTGAGGCCATGGTGTCCTGATTTTTGTTGGGTGAGTTCTTTCGCCGATTTCTGGGCATTTGTTTATATATAATCAGGGAGCTGTTTGTGCTTTAAGGCTGTACTTCAGTCTGAAACTGTCCGTCTCTGTGTCAGGAGTATTCTTCAAGAAGATCAGGGATTTCCGGTGGTTTGTTATTGTTTGTTGTTGTCTCAGTTGAACTCTATTGTGGGCTCTGTGTGCCCAGCTTCATGCTCTGTGCTAGAAGCTGTGAGCACTGCAGGCTGGTCACCCCTCTGGTCTGGGGATCTAGCTCCTCAGTCTTTAGAGATGTCAGCTGGGGTTTTTGTGCTCAGCCCTGGAGTTGTTGCTAAGGGCTCTCCCCTGGAATGTAGATTTGGCGCCCCCTTCTGTGCCAGGGGCTGTGCACCAAGGTCTGAGATGATATTTGGGGCACCCACAATGGGTTTGGGTTGGTATGCCTCCGCTGAATGCAGGCCTGTCTGAAATGGTGCCCGAGGCCTTCTCTGTCTGCCCTGTAGACACATACAGGGACTGAGGTTTTTGCTGGCGGATGCGTGCAGTGTTCGCCCTCAGTGTGATGTCTGGTCAAGATCGTCCCAGGATCCTCTCAGTCTGCAGTGGCTCTGGCGATCGGTGCAAGCCAGCTGCACACCCGTGGATTGAAGCAGAACCTGGGTGCAGTGTGCGCTCATAGTGTGTGGGTCAGTGAAAATGGTACCCGGTTCCTCCTCAGACTGCCTGAGAGACTGTGTGATCCAGTCTATTATGGCAGATGTGGGCACCCAGTGTGGCTGCTCGTTCAGTTCAGAGCTGTGCACCTCCAGTCACCCGGAGATTTTTCTGGGGAATAACTGGGTGTCCCTAGGGTTTTCCCACTTGATTTTCTCACTGTGGGAGTTCTGCTCACCTGGCAATCACGAATGCTGGCGTTTTAGGTCGCAGAGTTCAGTCTCCTGGTCGCTGCGTTGTTTCTGCTGTAACAATTATCTTTTATACACAAATTAACTACTTCTACTTGAAGTTTATACAGTGTTTCTAGCTTTTACATCATTATAGGAAAACATTATTGCATGAACCTTATATGTGAATAAAATCATCAAAAATAAATTTATTAGTTTATGACTTGAGTTTAAGATATATCCAAGAGATGATAGGCTGCCTCAACTTGTATGATATTTTTTCTGAGCAGAAATAAACAAATAAACATACTGTAAAAACAAATATTATGTGTATATATGCATAATTAAATTGAGAGACCTGTAAATGCAGAAATTTCCAATACTTGGATATAATGTGATAACACTGGATAGTTAGAATGACCAAAAATGTAATAGATGGTTCTGAATAATAATCCTAAGATATAGTATTTAAAAGTCATGTGTTGTTAGAGTTGGTAATGCGCCGCAGTGGTTAGCTATTGCTTGGTAAACAAGTCCTTTGTTTGATTCCAAGCACTGAAAAAAAAATGATGACAGTTACACATTTACAAAATATAGTTGATATGAGTTTAAGATTTGTCAATCCAGAGACATAGAGTATTGAATAAAAACTCCAGTAACAAGTGTGTTGAGAAACTTCATTTTGTGTTATTGGTCAGACGAGTCCAAGAGACTCCTAAGTCTCTCTCACTGAAGACAGAAAATTTTATTTTAGAGATAACACTCAGAAAATTGTGCTGGATATGACCTGAAAGTATTGTTCCTATGGAATAATTATCGTAGTACAAGAAAATGTTATCTAAGCTGCCAAGGACAGGGAACAAACGGGAATCTTATCCAGTTCTAATACCTATGACCCACAACAATAATCAGCATGGTAAGGGGCATTGGTGGCTATGGAAACCAATAGCATTCTAACTGGAAGTAACGCCTGCTCAACAAAAGAGAACTCATTGGTGGGACTGGAAACTGTACCAAATATCCATGGCTAGCAAGGTTACGGATATTAGCAGAGAATTTACTACTGCCACTTTCCTAAATCGGCATAATTATTTACTATTTCCCAAATACTCATCCTTGTCCCCACAGGTAAATGTGGTTTTCACAGTTTATCAAAGAAGCTTCTCTTTTCAGTAGATAGAGATCATTAAAGCAAATCACATCTGGTCAAAATAAAGACAATAACTCACTGTGGTGTTTATACCCAAATCAATACATTCCTGCCACAACTGCCTCACCTAATGCTCAGGAACACAAGAAAAGAAGGTGCAGAGTAATTTGAAGTTGGACAGGGGACAAGGATGTGTACTGTGAGATTGCAACTTGTAGAAATAACAGAGGGGCTACACCCATGGAACCTCAAGAACACAGCTGAAAATAGAACTTGTTAACGTGGAAGGAGAATCCACCCACAAAGAACCATATGCAATTAATGGCGACTTAGTCTTCCCTGGGATTAGTCCTTTTAATTGGTTATCCAGTACCAAGTTTATAGCTCTGAAATTATGCATGCAAGGGACACTAAACATACTTACCAGACAATATTTACACATTGTTGCATTTATATATGTATGAAATGATAATAATTAAAGAAAGAGGCCAATCAACGGGAGGAATGTGAGAAGGTTTGGAGGTAAGCGAGTGAAAAATGGCGTGAAAAAAGGAAAGAAGAAAAAATGATAAAAGACAGAAAAAAAGAAAGGAAGGAAGGAAGGGAGGGAAGGAAGGAAGGGAGAAAGAAACAAAAGAAGAAAAGACTTCCCCCCTGTTTTTTTTTCTGTACAATCAGAGCTATCTTGACATTGGTTTCCAGTCACTCCAATGCTACGTCTCTTAATAAATCCTCAAAAGCATGTTGCTAATATTTTCAGAAATATCTACAAGAAACTTTATGAAATTTGACTTTCCCTTTTCCAACTATTCAAATGCAGCATTTGAATTCTATCTTACGCAGCTGTCAAGGATGTAACTGAGTGATGACTTAGCAAAATGAAACTGTGGTTTATGATATATTTTTTCTGCTTCTGGGTTACTTCACTCAGGATGATCTTTTCTAGTTCAATCCATTTGCCTGCAAACTTCATGATTTCCCTGTTTTTAATTGTAAGTGTACCAGTTTCTTTATCCATTCTTCAGCTGAGGGATATCTAGGTTGTTTCCATTTCCTGGCTATTATGACAGAGCTGCTATCAACATTGTTGTTGAGCAAGTGTCCTTGTTGTGTGGTGGAGTTTTTGTATTTACTTTTACAACTTAATTTTATTAGTAATTGAGTCCACTATGCTTTCATTTCTAAAACAGCATAATTTCTAATTACCAGTATAAATGCTGATCAGACATGCTATAGAATTTTAATTTTTATGTTAATTACAGTTTATTCACTTTGTATCCCCAGCTACAACTCCCTCCTTCATTCCCTCCCAATCCCACCCTCCCTCCCTCATCTCCTCAAATACCTCTCTCCAAGTCCACTGATAGGGGAGGTCCTCCTCCCTTTCCATGTGACCCTAGCCTATAAGGTTTCATCAGGACTGGCTTCATTGTCTTCCTATGTGGCCTGGTAAGGTTGCTCCCCCTTCAGGGGAAGGTGATCAAAAAGCCAGCAACTGAGTTCATGTCAGAGACAGTCCCTGTTCCCCAGTCCCTGTTCCCCTTACTAAGAAACCCACTTGGACAATAAGCTGCCTAGGGCTACATCTGTGCAGGGGTTCTAGACTATCTCCATGCATGGTCCTTGGTTGGAGTATCAGTCTCAGAAAGACCCATGAGCCCAGATTTTTTTGGTTTTTGTCGCTCTCCTTGTGGAGCTCCTGTCCTCTCCAGGTCTTTCTAGCTCCCCCTTCTTGCATAAGATTCCCTGTACTCTGCCCAAAGTTTGGCTATATGGTAGAATTTTTATACTATTATCATTTTATAGTATTTTACACTACTTATACTATTTTATACTATTATCATCATTTCCCTATTTAAAACACAAAATAAGACAATATCATAATGCAATTGTGGCATTGGTTTTATTCCAGAGGTAGATCTAAAATCCTCATCTTGAATCATAATGAACAGAGTTGAGTACTTGCAAGTGCAGATATGGATATTTTTCAAGAGAATATAGGAATAGCTAATTTCTGTGAGACCTCATTATGTTTAATTGTATTAATATAATTCTATTTAATTATAGAGAATGCTTAACAAACAGTGCTATTTGGCTTTTGGTATATATTTAATAAGCAAAGACTAAAACAGAAAATTGAATTAACCAAAGAAGTCACTTCATATGTTATTCATGTTAGAATGGGTTTTAGCTGATTTAAATATGATACCACAAGTTACCTCAATTGGACATCTGGCCTCAGGTCCTTTTCCAAACAGAAAAAGAAAAAATGGTAAGTTTGCCATTTTTAAGAAGCAAGTATGATGTTTAGGGAATAAAATTGCTTAAAAACTAGGAGAGGCATCTCAGTTTAAGATAATAGCACTTGCATTTACCATGGGCTTGACTTTTCACTACATAGCACTAATTTTAGTGAAATGAAAAACTGACCATAAATTGGTAATATTAAAAGCAAGAGTAGGAGAGACAAACATCTTATTTATACTAACCACAGTAAAGAAAACAATATGTTTCCAAAGAGAAACTTGCGCATAAGTTTATTAAAAGGAAGTTATCCATTGAAAGCTAACAGAGATAAGAGTTCACTTAATAAATGAAGGCTCACGTTCATGTGGATTTTTTTTAATCTATAAAGAAAATCCTGAAGCAATTTATTTCTCTTTAATTTGGATGTCAAATATGGCTTTCTTTTTCCTTTTCTCTGCCTGGTAGGAAGACTTTATATGCTTATCGATAGATAAAACTTCAAATATCTCTATCAACCCCATGTGAACATTAAAAAAAAAAAAGCCAGCGAGATCACAAATCTTAATAATGGTGAATCTTGCAGAGAGTAGTTTTAGGAATTTGATTGGTGAGATTATTCTGATTTAATTGTTACATCAATAAGGGAAGGGACACTACATTTGTCAGGTTCACAGATTTGTCTAAGTAACTCTCTGTGATACTGTTAACAAGCATTTTGTCTGAAATTTGAGATGATGCCCACTGTTCATTGGGTTTTCTCTCAGACATAACAGCAGGAACATCCCTTATCCAGTCCAGCAGCAGCTTTGTGATGGAAAATACAAGCTTAGAGGATGTAGGTATCGCAACTGCTTGAGATGGCCAAACTAAACAATATCTGCAGATGTTGATTTAATTTCTCTTTGGGGTAGATTATTGGCACAAATTGTCTCGTTAAGCCTCAAATCTTTTCTTGGTCACCACTTGTAGGCTCTTTAAGTAGCACATGTACAACATGGACCTGGTGTCCTGACTAGGACTCAGGGCTGATTCATCTTCATACTACATGGTGGTTAGCCTGAGTTTCTCTCTAGATAGTTCTGAAGATAAAGTGTGCTTCAGACACAACCATAGCCTGTCTGAAAAGTTAACCTACACTTTTCCAATTCCTGTGACCCCACACTGAAAAGGAATGAGATATGGTCAAAGAATGGGTTACTAATGGCTGTCAGGATCTGGTCAGGATGGTCCAGGAAGTATCTTTCAGCCATTGTTCTAGCTTCTCACAGTTTATGACAGATTGCCTAATAATGCATCTTGTCTTTCACAGTTTTGCTTATGTTATTCTCTCTGCTTTGAAAAATAACACGTTGTTTCCAACATATCTAAATTTGAGTTGTTATTTCAAAGGGAAGTGGAGAAAAAATTTGAACAAATGCCCAGCATTTCAAGCTAAATTAGAGGCATTTTTTGCATACTCTCATGGTCTGCTGAACATTTCTCTATTAATGTCTATGACACAAGGTTCTAAAGTTGTTTGAATTGTAGTATTTCTAAAAGACTGAGAATGACTCAGGTACAAGTGCCATGTATGTTTAACATTATCACTCTACATTAGTCCGTGTTCCATGGACATAATAAAATAATTAAGGCTGAGTATGTTATAAAAGATGAGGCTTATTTAGATCATCATTTTGGAGAATGAATGTCTGAAAAAGGTAAACTCATTAATTTGACTTCAACTCTTTTCTGGGAATCCAATGGTAGGCTATTTTAATAGCACTTTGAAGAACAAGGAATCTAGTATCCTGACCAGGCTCAAATCAAATCCATGCTCATATTGCATGGTGAATCAGACTTAGTTTCCCTCTCCATGGATGGATCATATCATGGTTAATAACGTTATAGTAAAATCATGTATATAAAAGAGAATACCTGATGATCGAGGAAATTATAAGAGAAAGAGTGAAGGAGATAAAAAATAGAAAGAAAGAGATGGTGGGGCTGGAAACAACCTGCCTCTAGGTCCTATTTTTAAAGATTCACTTTCCTCTTAACATTACCCACTGATGCCCAAACTAGCAATACTAGAACTAGAGCAGCACACGAACAACAGCTGAACCACAAGCAATCCCATGCTCTTTTATTTAAATATATTTTTATTAATTATGGTTTATTCACTTTGTATCCCAACTCTAGCCCCCTCCATTCTCTCCCAACTTCACCCTCCCTCCCTCTTCTCCACCCATGCCCCTCCCCCAAGCCACTGATAGGGAGGTCCTCCTCTCCTTCCATCTGATCCTAGTCTATCAGGTATCATCAGGACTGGCTGGTTTTTGTGTTTTTTTTTTTTTTAATGGTGATTTGTCTAAGAATTCTTTGACTTCTATACAAGTACTATGCAGACAGTAAAACTACAGGTAAATAACATTTCAAATAAAAGTGAGAGGAGGAGGGTAGCAAAAATGAATCACACTTAAGTGGCAAATAGGTAGACTTGGTCTACTTACTAGACTTCTCTAGAGAAACACCCACTGGAAAGTACATATCTTAGACTCGTTGAAGACAATTGTGTAGTGTAAGACATTTGTTTAAGCACAGTCTCCTGAGTCAGTTCAGGAATTCATCTGCATGTCTGGAAAGTATAAGCTCTGTAAAACAAATTTAAATAATTACAGGGTAATTTTCTTTTGTTTCATGTCTTTTAAAAATAATTTAATTTTATTTTATTTATATATTTATTTATTATAATTTATTCACTTTGTATCCCCTTGTATGCCTGTTGCAGCCTCCTCCCTTGTCTCCTCCCAGTTCTACCCACCTTCCTTCTTCTCCCCCTATGCTCTTTCCCTAGTTCCTTGATAGGGCACTCTGCCCAAAGTTTGGCTATGAGTCTCCGTATCTCCTTTGATACCCTGGTGGGTAGAATCTTTCATAGGTTCTCTGTGGAAGGCTCCTGTCCTGTTCCTTGTCTTGTCTATACTGTTTGGCCTTCTGAATGAGGATTAAGCACCTTCCCTAGGATCCTCCTTGTGGTTTAGCTTCTTCAGGGTTATAAATCTTAGTACATTTATCTTCATGTCTTTCTACTATTTTGGTTTGATAATCTCCAAATGTTATCTAAACCCAGTAAAATGATTTTCTAATACAGTACTTTTCTCGTATATGGATTAATACTAAGCATTCTGTGATATCCAATTACTACATTACTACAATACATTACTACTGAAATTACTACATCTCCATTTCTGAAATAATTGAAAATCCCCATCCTTCACATTTCTATTTCAAAGTGCACCTTCATCATTTTCCAGTGCGATATGGGGAAATGCAGAATGCAGTTCTCTCTTTTGTAAAATTCTCTAAGGGGGGGGGGGCTATGTAAGGTAAAAGACAGGGAGAAAGATCAGGAAGTTAAAAATCTCAGGCTAATTAAAATCGGTCACTTTCATTTTCTATGACAGATAATAACAAAACAGGTAAGAGGTAAAAATAGGTAAATACTTTCACTAAATATTTTTGTAGCACCATATTCAAAAGTATCATCCCATCCCTCTGGGGAACCTGCTTTCCTAGACTACACTTAAATCGGAGATAATTAGGGCTCTCAGGAAAGCAATGTGGTGATCAATAAGACTTTCCAGTCATACTTATTTTATAGTGATATCCCAGGAAGCCCCAGGGCAAAATAATGATTCTTGTGTCTGATGGATCCATACCCTCCAGCATGTCTCTGCAGCCTCTTTGACATTGCCTTCTGGTGGCTCTTCGTTAGGGCGTAGCATCTCCCAAAATTCAGGATGTGTGCTGTTCATACATTGGAGGTGTTGGGGGATAGCTGCCTTGAGACCACGGCAGGAGCATAGCTGTGAAGAATCCAAACACCCTGCACACTGTTCCTGTATGAGCGAGTTGAGGCGAACCATCGGCTTGCCCCACCCTGTCCTCTGCGTCACAGCTCTCCTTCCCAACCCTTTTTCAAAGCACAAACAGCAGCTACTGAGGATTAAACAATGAATGCATGCATGTGAGGTGGTACTCCTGTGTATGAGCACATGCGTGCCTCTATGCATGTGCCTGCATCCATGCATATGTGTCTGTGATGTGTACATATGTGTACACATGTACAAGTTTGTATGTACATGTTTGTGATCATGTACACAAGCTCATGTATGCATCTGTGCATGTCCCTATAACTATGTTCATGTGTATATGTGAACATACGTGTGTTGTGTGTGTGTGTGTGTGATAGCAGGGTTGATTTTGCAAAATTGTGAGGAGTATACAAAGCAGGAGAAAAATTCATGGCAGGAAAAATGAAGATCAATTCAAAGAAGAGCGTTCTTTTTGCAAGTTGTCATTAAAATGTCACCTTATAACTGTGTTAAGCTAAGTTCCATCTTTTAATAAGAAATCTACTAATTTTAATCAGCTGCTAACATTTCTTTAATATACCACCCTATGATTTGAAAGTAGACTCAATGAATTCAGCTAGAATTAATCAAGGAAGATGGAGGGGAAAGGCATGTTTAAAGGGATTAAATCCTTGTAACTGCAAAAGAACAGTATGACTGAAAATGTCAAGAAAAGGATTGAAATAGTTTAAATTTGTCATACGGAAACCTGGTGTTTCTAATCATCTGCATCATTCTATATGCATCTGTATCTGTTTTTTCCTTAGTGTAAATCCTACGTTTTTCTACCAGAAGACTCTTAGAAAGCCTGATTTTAAAATGTAGAGGGCCTTATTATTTTTTGTGTAATGGTGACCTACAATTTCTTAATGAGATATCATGTCTTCCTTGAGATATAGGACAGTTATATGTGTGTGAGAGAGAAACATTTAATTGTAAAGGTAGCGAAGATGGTTATACAATGTCTCCATAAGACTTTTCCCTTTATGCCATAATTATACAGAGGTCAAAATCTTATGATTCTGCTCACCCTTTGAGAGCCTGTCTTCCTTCTCATGTGATGAATTTATACTGATGCCATTTCCAGGAAGAGACAGACAGATTGATGACATCTTTACTCCTACCTTCAATTCAGGAACTGGTCCAAGAGGCCCACCACCCCATTAATGACTTAAACACAGGGTCATCCTTTAAAAGCAAAAGCCAAACCTCCATATTATTTTATGTCTTCCCTTAAGGTCAGAAAATTTGACTCCCTTCTATCACCATTTAATGCTGCATCCAGCAAAAAAATTGTCTTTTCTGCTGATTGACAAGAGATGATGGCATAAGATAAATGGTCTATTTTGGCTTTCTGTAATACTTTTTCTTCTTGTTCTGTACTAACTGCCTCCACATTTAGTACCTCCACTGTACTCTCTTGTCTCATCTCGCTCCCATCTTGCTTCAATTTAGTTACAAATCCATACTGTGCTCAAAATATAGCATGGACAAATCCTGAAATAACAATAATTTTTATGGAGAGCAGTTGCAAAGCCTGGAACAATTTCAGAAGAATCAAATGGAAATATTTAAAGTACATATAAAAGGGAAACGACCATGGGTAAAATCATATGTAAGCAAATTTGTGCCTTTAAAAGGCTAAGATAACTCCATTCAACAATCAAAAGAAAACGCAAAGCTTAAATAAGAAGTCGAAGTAAGAATGTAGGCATCATTAGAAAGGGAAGCAACCAGATGTGAAAAACTGACTACTTAAAAATGGGTGGACAGTGTCAGAAGGACTCTGCTTCTGAGCTGCAGAACAACATTTTCGGTACAGTGACCAAGAGCCTGAACTCTGGGCCCTAAAACAACAGCGATTCTGTTTTCCAGATAAGAGGAAGCCCCAAGGTGCAAGAACCAGCCCGGTCCATTCCCAGGACACCCAGACAGAACCCAGAAGAGATCCTCTGTCACACAGGCACTCAGTGGCCAGAGCCACAGGCCTGCGTGTCCTGATCACCACCCCAGGCTGAACCTGAGTGAATGGTGGTGGGCACAAACAAAACAAAACAAAACAAAACAAAACAAAACAAAACAAAACACCAGAGACCAGGAGTCTCAGTCAAGAGAAAAACCCACAGGGAAGGAAGGAAACAGGATTGACCTAGGTCACCCAGTCTTTCCCGTAAAAAGATCTCTAAGAATGGAGGCCCGCACTGCCATCTCTGAACTAGACTCCACCCCTGAGCACAGAGACTTGCTGCATGCCCAACTCTCCACCACAGAAGAATTGCGCCCCAGGTCATGAGAGCCTGGGTTTCCCTGTCGAATCAAGGGGCTGTGGAACCCAAAATAACAGTACATAGACATCTCCGTGGACTTTTCCTGGGGAATCGATTCCTAGCCACTTCCCCAAAATGGGCAGAGGGAGCAGCACACTTAGCCAAGTCTGCAGTAGAGGAAGCAGGGAAGATACCACAGCCAGGAAGGCAGCAGCAGAGGCACCCCAACCAGCATTGAAGCAGAGAAGGCAGCCCTCAGTCCACACAGCAACCTGCAAGGAGCACAGCACTGCACACTCCAAGCATAGATCTCCAGCATTCCCCCACAGCCTCATCTGAGGGGGTAGCAGCTGAGGAAGCAGATAGTGCTTTCCAACTCAGGGAGCAGAGTGCAGCCTGGCGGGCTCACAGCTTCCAGCTCAGAATTCAGGGCCGGGCTCAGAGAGTCCAAAACAGAGTATGTGTACCAC
>CM053744.1:4181106-4191472 GCA_028658305.1 Pachyuromys duprasi | reverse complement strand
CCACACATACACACACACACACACACACACACACACACACACACAAACATGCTTTTGATTCTGCACCAGAGGCTTTTTCTCCCTCAGGAACAACTGAAGCAACAACAGACACTCTCAAACCTCTGGACCTCACTGATCTTCCTGAAGAATTCGACAGACACCAGAGTAAGACTGTTCCAGTCTGAAGTTCAGACTCAAAGAACAAAGAGCAAAGTCTCTATGTAAGCAATGTCCAAGGGTTAATTTAGGAACTCACCCAACAAAAATCAGGACACCATTGCCCCAACAGCAACACCAAAAACTAATGGATATTTTAATTCAGCAAAATGATTTTAAAGCTATGATTATCCAGCTACTTCAGGAACAAAAAGAGGAAACGAACAGAGCTCTCAAAGAAATTCAAAGGATTATAATGGCCCACATAGAGGAACAATTAGAAACATAGAGAGAGGAAACAAATAAAAAATAGGAGCTACCTTCAATCAGATGAAGGAAATGGTGCAAAGCATGAAAAGAGAATTAGAATCTATAAAGAAAACATCAACAGAGAAAAACCTGGAACTGGAGAACTTAGAGAAAAGATCAGGAACCACAAAGGTAAGCATCACCAATAGAATACAAGAGATGGAAGAGAGAATCTCTGGAGCTGAAGATACACTTACTAAAATTGATTCCTCACTCAAAGAAAAACTAAAATCAGAACAGGCCCAAACACAAAACATTAAAAAATCAAGGATGCCATGAAAAGAAGAAACCTAAGAATAATAGGAATAGATGAAAAAGAAGACTCCAGGCTCCAAGGACTGGAAAATATTTTTAAGAAAATCATAGAAGAATATTTCCCTAATTTAAAGAGATGTCCATAAACATACAAGAAGCCTACAGAACTCCAAATAGACTAGACCAGAAAAGAAATACCTCACTTCACATCATAGTCAAAACACTAAACCTACAAAACAAAGAAAAAAATATTAAAGGCAGCAAGGGAAAAAAGGTCAAGTACAATACGAAGGTAGACCTATCAGAATCACACCAGACTTTTCATCAGAAACTATGAAAGCCAGAAGGGCCTGGGCAAAGGTCATGCAGTCTTTAAGGGAACACAGATGCCAACCAAGACTACTATACCCAGCAAAACTTTCAATCAACATAGACGGAGAAAACAAAATATTCCATTACAAAACTAAATGTAAGCAATATTACACAACAACCCAACCCTACAGAAGATATTAGAAGGAAACCTCCAATCCAACAAAAACAACTACACCAAAGATAATATAGGATACAGATAATCTCCCAGCAAAAATTAAAAGCAGTAAAAAAAAAAAAAGCAATGAATCATAGTAAGACCACCAACTCCACAATAAAAGGAACTAACAGTCATTGGTCACTATTATCTATCAACATCAGTGGACACAACTCTCCAATAAAAAGACACAGACAGACTAACAGAATGTTGCAGAAACAGGATCCTACATTCTGCTGCACCCAAGAAACACACCTATACAACAAAGATAAACACTATCTCAGAGTAAAGGGTTGGAAAATGTTTTTCAAGCAAATGGACCCAGAAAACAAGCTGGGGTAGCGATCCTAGTATCTAATAAAATAGACTGTCAACCAGAGTTAATCAAGAAAGATGAGGAGGGGCACTTCCTTCTCATCAAAGGAAAATTCCAACAAGAGGTCATCACAATTTTGAACATCTACACCCCAAATACAAGACCACCTACATTTGTAAATGAAATATTATTAAAGCTTAAATCTCACATAGATCCCAACACCTTAATAGTGGGAGATTTCAACACTCCACTCTCACCAAGGGACAGATCAGAAGCAAAACAGGGAAACAAGGGAACTCACAGAGACCTTAAATCAAATGGACCTAATAGGTGTCTACAGAACTTTTCACCCAAACTCAAAAAACTATAACTTCTTTTCAGCACTTCATGGAACCATCTCCAAAATAGACCATATAGTTGGTCACAAAGCAAGCCTCAGCAGATGTAAGAAGACTGAAATAATACCTTGTATCCTATCTGACCATCATGGTCTAAGGCTGGACCTCAACAACAGCAGAAACAGCAAAAAGCCTATACATACATGGAAACTGAACAACTTGCTACTCAATGTCAGCTGGGTCAGGGAAGAAATAAAGAAAGAAATTAAAGACTTCCTAGAATTCAATGAAAATGAAAGCACAACATACCCAAACCTATGGGACACAATGAAGGCAGAGCTAACAGGAAAGTTTATAGCACTATGTGCCTTCAAGATGAAATTTTAAACATCTCATACAAGCAACTTAACGGCCCAATTGAAAACCCTAAAAAAAAAAAAAAAAAAAAAAAAAAAAAAAAAAAAAAAAAAAAAAAGCAGATACACCAAAGAGGTGCAGATGGCCAGAAATAATCAAACTCAGGGCAGAAATAAATCAATTAGAAACAAATAAAACAATTCAAAGAATCAATGAAACCAAGAGCTGGTTCTTTGAGAAAATCAACAAGATAGACAAGCCCTTAGCCAAACGAACAAAAAGGCAGAGAGAAACTATCCAAATCAGCAAAATCAGAAATGAAAAGTGATACATAACAAAAGACACTGAGGAAATCAAAACAATCATTAGTTCTTACTTCAAAAGTTTATATGCCACAAAATTTGAAAGTCTAAATGAAATGGACAATTTTCTTGATAGATTCCATCTACCTAAATTAAATCAAAATCAGGTAGAAAAATTGAATAGACCTATATCCCCCCAAGGAAATAGAAGCAATCATCAACAGTCTCCCTTCCAAAAAAAAGCCCTGGGCCAGATGGTTTTAGTGCAGCATTCTACCAGACCTTCAAAGAAATGCTAACTCTAATTCTCTCTAAAATATTCCACAAAAAAGAAACAGTAGGGACATTACCAAATTCGTTCTATGAAGCCACAGTCACCTTGATAACTAAACCACACAAAGACCCAACAACAAAGAGAACTTCAGACCTATATCTCTTATGAACTTTGATGCAAACATACTCAATAAAATACTTGCAAACCAAATCCAAGAACGCATAAAAGATATCATCCACCATGACCAAGTAGGCTTCATTCCAGGCATGCAGGGGTGGTTCAATATATGGAAATCCATCAATGTGATCCACCATATAAACAAACTGAAGGAGAAAAACCACATGATCATCTCCCTAGATGCCTAAAAAGTTTTCAACAAAGTCCAACATCCATTCATGTTTAAAGTCTTGCAGAGATCAGGGATACAAGGCACATACCTAAACATAGTAAAGGCAATATACAGCAAGCCTATAGCCAACATCAAACTGAATGGAGAGAAACTTAAATCAATCCCACTATAATCAGGGAGGAGACAAGGTTGCCCACTGTCTCCATATCTCTTCAACACAGTACTTGAAGTCCTAGCTAGAACAATAAGACAACTAAAGGAGATCAAGAGGATACAAATCAGAAAGGAAGAGGTCAAAGTATCCCTGTTTGCAGATGATATGTTAGTATACATGAGTTACCCCCAAAATTCAACCAGAGAACTCCTTCAACTGATAAACACCTTCAGCAAAGTGGCTGGATACAAAATAAACTCAAAAAAAAAAAAAAAAGAAGCCCTCCTGTACACTAAAGATGAAAGGGCCAAGAAAGAAATGAGGGAAACAACACCCTTCACAATAGCCACTAATAACATAAAGTACCTTAGGGTGACTTTAACCAATCAAGTGAAAGATCTGTTTGAGAAAAACTTCAAGTCTCTGAAAAAAGAAATTGAATTAGAAAAGATCTCCCCTGCTCATGAATTGGTATGATAAACACAGTGAAAATGGCTATTCTGCCAAAAGCAATCTACAGATTCAATGCAATTCCCATTAAAATACCAACACAATTCTTCGGAGACCTTGAAAGAAAAATTCTCAACTTCATATGGAGAAACAAAAAACCCAGAATTTCCAAAACTATCCTGTACATCAGATCATCTGGAGGTATCTCCATCCATGATCTCAAGCTGTATTATAGAGCAATAGTTATAAAAACTGCATGGTATTGCCATGGAAACATAATAGTGGATCAATGGAACCGAACAGAATACCAAGAAATAAACCCACACACCTATGGACACTTGATTTTTGATAAAGAAGCCAAATCCATCCAATGGGGGGAGGGGAACCCCAGCATCTTCAAGGAATGGTGCTGGACCAACTGGATGTCTATATGCAGAAAATGAAAATAGATCCATATTTATCACCCTATATAAAACTAAAGTCCAAGTGGGTCAAAGACCTCAACATAACACCAGACAAATTAAATTGGTTAGAGGAAAAATTGGGAAAGACCCTAGAACTCATTGGCACAGGAGACTACTTCCTGAACAGAACACCAACAGCACAGGCTCTAAGATCAACAATCAATAAATGGGACCTCATGACAGTGAAAAGCTTCTGTAAACAGAAGATACTGTCATCAAAACCAAATGACAGCCTACAGACTGGGAATGGATCTTCACCCACCCTGTATCTGACAGATGGCTGATATTCAGTATATATAAAGAACTCTGGAAGTTAAAAAGCAAGGAATCCAGTAACCCAATTAAAAAATGGGGTATGGAGTAAACAGAGAACTCTCTGTAGAGGACTGTAGAATGCCAGCAAAGTCCTTATCCATGAGGGAGATGCAAATCAAAACGACCCTGAGACTTCACCTTACACCTGTGCGAATGGCTAAGATAAAAAACTCAAGTGACAACACATGCTGGAGGGGATGTGGAGAGAGAAGGAACCCTCTTCCATTGCTGGTGGGAATGTAAACTTGTACAACCACTCTGGAAATCAATTTGGCGCTTTCTTAGACAATTAGGAATAGTGATCCCTCAAGATCCAGCTATACCACTCCTAGGCATATATCCAAATGATGCTCAAGTACACAAAATGGATATTTGCTCAACTATGTTCGTAGCTGCTTTATTTGTAATAGCCAGAACCTGGAAACAACCCAGATGTCCCTCAGTTGAGGAAAGGATACAGAAATTGTGGTACTCTAACACAATGGAATACTACTCAGCAATTAAAAAGGAGGATATCATGGAATTTGCAGGCAAATGGTGGGACCTGGAAAAGATCATCTTGAGTGAGGTGTCCCAAAAGCAGAAAGGCACACATGGTATATACTCATATAGACCTATAAGATAGGATAAACATACTGAAATCTATACACCTAAAAAGACAAACAAGAAGGAGGACCTGGGGTAAGAGGATTAATCCTCACTTAGAAAGACAAATGGGATGGACATTGGATGTAGGAGAAAACAAGTTGCAGGACAGTAGCCTACCACAGAGGGCCTCGGACAGACTCTACCTAGCAGTGTATCAAAGCAAATATTAAGACACATAACCAACCCTTTGACAGAGTGCCTGAAGAGTACAGGAACTCTGCAAGGACCAAATATATCAGGGCACAGGGGTCTTTTATGAGATTGTTTTTCCAGCCAAAGACCATGTATGGATATAACCTAGAACCTCTGCTTGAATGTTGCAAATGGTAGCTCCAAATCCCAGTGGGTATTTTAGTAATGGGAATAGGGACTATTTCTGACATGAACTCAATCACTGGCTCTTTGACCCCCTGACCCCCCCTGAGGGAGGATCAGCCTTGCTAGGCCACAGAAGAGGACATTGCAGCCAGTCCTGAGGAGACCTGATAAGCTAGAGTTAGATGGAAGGGGAGGAGGTCCTCCCCTATCAGTGGACTTAGAAAGGAGCAGGGAGGAGATGAGGGAGGGATGGGGGAATAGGGACAGAATGTGGGAGGGGACTATGGCTGGTATACAAAATATATAATCTGCGATTAATTTAAAATAAAAATGTTAATAAAAATAAAATAAAATGGGTGGGCACATTTATTTTCCAGGGAAAGAAAGTCTCAACTCACTGTACTAGTGAGAGGATATGGGATGTCAGTAGTGGAGTCCTATAAGAGAACTTCCTGCACATAGTGGTGAGCTCAGAGAGGATGAGAGCCAAGTAGGAGACTTTGTGAAAAAATGAAAAGCAACACAGGTAAGGTAAAGTATGAGAAAAATCTCATGAGAAAATCAATTGCATGGCCTATAGGCAGTATTTTTTCAGTATTGGTGAAAGACGAGAACATTCCATCAAAGGACAAGCATTACCTGTAAGTTAATAAATACCTGGACACATGGTTCCTAATCAAGAGTGTCACATGGTCACAGACATACCTTATAGACATTGAGAACAACATCATTTGTGATGCTGGGTGATGTTGTGAAGCTGAGAGAAGGCTCAGCATTTAAGAACACTTGCTGGATTGCAAAGGACCTTGGTTCAGTCCCAGAAGGCACATGAAAGCTCTCTGTAATTCGAGTTCCAGGGGTCCATCAGCTCTCTTCTGGTACCTGGGAGCACTGCACACATGGTTGTCTGAGACCTTATGATTTTTCCCAACCAAGTTGGGATGTCAACTGGAGTTGTCATTATTCAGGTCTTCTTTATGTAGTCATATTGTTGAGATTTCAAGAACACTGCTTCCCTGTGGTGTCTAGAAGATATTTTCCAGCAGGAGGAATCTTTAGCTCTAGCCCTTAAGTCTTTCAGATTACTCTTCCATAACTTTCCCTGAGAAGCATTCAGCTATATTTTTGAAGTAAGACCTAATGATTCTTTGGATTTCCTCTGTGTCTATCCCTATGTCCCCCTTTTCATTTTTGATTTTGTAGATTTAGATAGTGTCTCTCTGCTTTTTAGTTTGTTTGGCTAAAGGTTTGTCTATCTTGTTGATTTTCTCAAAGAACCAGCTCTTGGTTTCATTGACTCTTTGAATTGTTTTTTGTTTTTCTATTTTTTTTTTATTTCAGCCCTGAATTTGATTATTTCTTGGATGTGTCTTCTTTTTTTTTTCTTTTTGTTCTTTTTCTAGAGCTTTCAGGTATGCCATTAAGTTGTTTGAATGAGATGTCTTAAACTTCTTTCTGAAGGCACTTAGTACTGTACACTTTCCTCTTAGCACTGCTTTCATTGTGTCCCATAGTTTGGGTAAGTTGTGCCTTAATTTTCATTGAATTTTAGAAAATCTCTAATTCCTTTCTTATTTCTTCTCTGATCCAACTGTTGTTGAGTAGAGAGTTGTTAAGTGTCAATGCGTGTATAAGATTTTTGTTATTTTTGTTGTTGTTGAGGTTTAGTTTATACCATGGTGCTCTGATAGGATACAAGGTATTATTTCAATCTTCTTATATCAGTTGAGGCTTGCTCTGTCCTGGACTATACGGTCAATTTTGGAGAAGGTTCCATGAGGTGCTGAGAAAAAAGGTGTACTCTTTTGTGTTTGGTTGAAAATTTCTGTAGATATCTATTATGTCCATTTGATTTAAGACCTCTGTAAGTGTCATTATTTCCCTATTTAGCTTCTGTCTATGTGATCTGTCCCTTGGTGAGAGTGGACTGTTGAAGTCTCCGGCTATTACAGTGTTGGGATCAATGTGTGATTTAAGTGTTAATAATGTTTCATTTCAAATGCAGGTGTTCTTGTATTTGGGGCATAGATGTTCAGGATGTTTACAGATGTCCTCCTAGCGCATTTTTCCTTTGATGCGAATGCAATGCCCTTCCTCATCTTTTTTGATTAATTTTTGTTTAAAGTCTAGTTTATTAGATATTAGGATAGCTACCCCAGCTTGTTTTCTGGGTCTGTTTGCTTGAAAAACATTTTTCTAGCCCTTTACTATGGAGTAGTGTTTATCTTTGTTGCAGAGGTGTGTTTCTTGGATTCAGCAGAATGTTGGATCCTGTTTCTGCACCCATTCTGTTAGTCTGTGTCTTTTTATTGGAGAGTTGAGTCTGTTGATAGATATTAGTGACCAATGACTGTTACTTCCTTTTATTGTGGAGTTGGTGGTGTTACTGTGTTTCTTTTTTATTAATTTTATTTTTTATATTAATCATAAGTTATTTACTTTGTATCCCAGCCATAGCCTCCTCCCTCATTCCCTCCCAACCCACCTTCAATCCCTCATTTCCTTCCTGCCCCTTTCCAAGTCCACTGATAGGGGAGGACTTCCACCCCTTCCAGCTGACCCTAGCTTATCAGGTATCTTCAGGACTGGCTCCAATGTCCTCCTCTGTGACCTAGCAAGGCTTTTAATCCCTTGGCAGGGGAAGGGAGGTAAAGGAGCCAGTCATTGAGTTCATGTCAGAAATACTTCCGGTTCCCCTTACTAGGGACCCCACTTGGTTACTGAATTACCTTGGGCTACATCTGAGCACGGGTTCTAGATATGTCCATACATGGTTCTTGGTTGGAGAAACAATCTCATAGAGGACCCGTGCCCTGATATATTTTGTCCTTGTGGAGCTCCTGTCCTCTCCCAGTAATATTACCTCCTCCTTTTTATGGTATGATTCCCTACATTCTGCCAAAGGTTTGTTTATGAGTCTCCACATCTGCTTTGATACACTGCTAGGTATAGTCTTTAAGAGGCCCTCTGGGGTAGGTTTCTGTCCTGTTACTTGTTTTGACTTACTTCCCATGTCCATCCCATTTGTTTTTCTAAGTGAGGATTAATCATCTTACCCTGGGTCTTCTTTCTTACTTATCTTCTTTAGGTGCACATATTTCAGTTATGTTTATCCTATCTCATAGGTCTATATAAGTGAGTATACACCATGCATGTCTTTCTGCTCCTGGGATAACTCATTCAGGATTGGCTTTTCTAGATCCCACCATTTGCCTGCAAATTTCATGATTTCCTTGTTTTTAATTCCTGAATAGTATTCCAGTGTGCAAAAGTACCACTATTTCTGTACCCATTCCTCTGTTGATGGACATCTGGGTTGCTTCTAATTTCTGGTTATTACAAATAGAGCTGTTACAAATATAATTGAGCAAATGTCCTTGTTGTGTACTTGAGCTTCTTCGGTTATATGACTAGCAGTGGTATAGCTGGATCTTTAGGAAGCACTATTCCTAATTGTCTGAGAAAGCACAAAATTGATTTCCAAAGTGGTTGTACAAGTTTACATTCCCATCAGCAATGGAGGAGGGTTCCCAATTCTCCATAACCTCTCCAGCATATGTTGTCACTTGAGTTTTTAATCTTTGTCCTTCTGAGGGGTATAAGGTGAAATCTCAGGATCATTTTGATTTGCATCTCTCGGATGACTAAGGATGCTGAGCATCTCTTTAGGTGTTTCTCTGCCACTCTATATTCCTCTACAGAGAATTCTGTTTAGCTCCGTGCCCCATTTTTTTAATTGAATTGCTTGATTTATTGCTTTTAAATTTCTTTAGCTCTTTAAGTATTCTGTCAGATATAGGTTTGGTGAAGATTCTTTCCCAGTCTGTAGGCTATCGTTTTGTTCGGAGTACAGTGTCTTTTCCTTTACAGAAGCTATTCAATTTCTTTTTTTGTTTGTTTGTTTGTTTTGTTTTTAAAATTGTTCCTTTAATCCTATTTCTCTTTTTAAAGTAATTTATTTGTTTTTATATTAATCACAGGTTAGGTACTTTGCATCCCAGGCATAGCCCCCTCCCTCATTCCCTCCCACTCTCCCCATCCCTCCCTCATCTCCTCCCTGCCCACTCCAAGTCCACCTACAGGGGAGGACCTCCTCCCCTTCCATCCAACCTCAGTTCATCTTGTCTCCTCAGGGCTGGCTGCAATGTCCTCCCCTGGGAACTGGCCAGGCTGTTACTCCCTCATGTGTATGGGGGAGGGTCAAAGAGCCAGACATCGAGTTCATGACAGAAACAGTCTCTGTTCCCCTTACTAGGGTCTTCAGTTGGACACTGAGCTACTATGGGCCACTTCTGAGCGGGGGTTCTAGGACATATTCATACATGGTCCTTGGTTGGAGAAACCGTTTCATAAAAGACCCCTGTGCCCTGCTCAATTTGCTCTTTGTGGAGCTCTCGTTCTCCCCAAGTCTTACTAACTTCCCCTATATTCATTATTATTCCCAGCCCTCTGCCAAAGGCTTGGTTGTGAGTCTTAATATATGCTTTGATACATTGCTATATCTATTCTTTCAGAGGCCCTCTTTGGTATGCTCCTGTCCTATTGCTTGTTTTCTCCTCCATTCAATGTCCATCCCATTTGTTCATCTAAATGAGCATTGATCATACCAACCTGGGTCCTCCTTCTTGTTTATTTTCCCTAGGTGTATAGATTTCAGCATGACCTTCCTATCCTATAGGTTTATATAAGTGAGTATATACCATATGTTTCTTTCTGTTTTTGGGATACCTCACTAAGAATGATGGTTTCCAGGTCCCACCATTTGCCTGCAAATTTCATGATTTCCTCCCTTTTAATTGCTGAGTATTCCATTGTGTAAAAGTACCATAATTTCT
>CM053744.1:4068668-4180606 GCA_028658305.1 Pachyuromys duprasi | reverse complement strand
TCATGCTTTGTATCGTTTCCTTCAACTGATTGTGTCTCCTATTTTGGTTGTTTCCTCTCTGTTTATCTTTGATTGTTCCTCTATGTGGACAGTTAAATTCTTCTCCATTTCTTTGAGGGCCTTGTTCATTTCCTCTTTTTGTCTCTCTTCTTGTTCCTCCAATATCTACATAAACAAAGCTTTAATATAATTTTCCTGTGTCTCAGCTGAATTAAAATCTCCCCTGCTTTTGGGTGTTTCTGGTGGGGCCATGGTGTCCTGATTTTTGTTGGGTGAGTTCTGGGTATTTGTTTTTATATAATCAAGGAACTGTTTTTGCTTTAAGGCTGAGCTTCAATCTGGAACTGTCAATCTCTTGTGTCAGGAGTATTCTTCAAGAAGATCAGGGATTATCAGTGGTTTGTTATTGCGTGTTGTTGTCACAGTTGAACTCTTTTGTGGGCTCTGTGTGCCAGGCTTCATGCTCTGTGCTAGAAGCTGTGAGCACTGCAGGCTGGTCACCCCTCTGGTCTGGGGATCTAGCTCCTCAGTCCTTTGAGATGTCAGCTGGGGGTTTTATGCTCCTGCCTGGACTTGCTGCTAAGGGCTCTCCCCTGGAATGGGGACTTGGTGCCCCCTTCTGGGCCAGGGCTGTGAACCACGGTCTGAGATGATATTTGGGGCACACACAGTGGGTCTGGTTTGGTTGCAGGCGTTGCAGAGAGTTGTGCACCCACTGTATGTAGGCCTGTTTGAAGTGGTTCCTGAGGCCTTCTCTGGCCCCTGGACACACATGGACCAAGGTGGTTGCTGGAGCCCTGAGCAGTGTGTGACCGCAGTGTGCAGTCTGGTCAAAACAGGTCCCCAGTCCCTCTCAGTCTGAGGTGGTTCCAGTGGTGATCGGAGTGTGCCTGCTGTACACCCACTGGGTGAAGCAGATCCCTGAACCTTCCCAGACTGGCCCGTGGACTCACACACTGACTGAGGTTTTAGCTGGCGGATTTGAGCAGCGTGTGCCTGCAGTGTGCAGGTCAGACAAAACGGTGCCCAGGTCGTCCTCAGTCTGCCCCAGAGACTATGTGGTCTAGTTTAGTATGGCGGCTGCTGGTGCCCTGTGCAGCTACTCACTCTGATCAGAGCTGTGTGCCTCTGGTCACAGGGAGATTTTTCCGGGGAATAACTGGGTGTCCCTAGGGTTTTCCCACTTGATTTTCTCACCATAGGAGTTCCGCTCACCTGGCAATCACAAATGCTGGCATTTTGGGTCCCAGAGTTCAGTCTCCTAGTCACTGCATTGTTTCTGCTGACCTAGTCCTCAGACACAGTGTCCTCTCCTGGCAGCCATCTTGGATTCCTGCTGAATGGGTTCTTAAATGGAGTTGGACCTGTAATTTCCCTAAGGACGAAGAGACATTTCTCACTAGAGGATTTAGGAGTCTTGGATTCCCAGACAGAGAAGAGGAACCCTCACTGGTAAAGTAAGTCCCCCATTTTCCACTGAGCTCAGGGCTTTCTGGTAATGGCAGACAGCAACTTAGCATCAGGGTTTCTGACAAGTTCCTGTTGGCTGATGCAAAGAAACCCGAAGATAAGAGAAGGCCTCCTGCATTCGACTTGGCATTTTGGAGACAGACTATACTGTAATCTCTAAATTTAATTTGTCAGAGTCCTTGCAAACACCGAGAGCCTCTTCATTTAGCTCTTGTCAACCAAATTGGAAGTTAATTAACCAATTAAAGATAAGATTTAAAAAATGCTTGCATTTAAAGATTATAAGATGATTTTTGTTCCAAAATAAGCATTGAACATTTTGCTGTAAATAGCCCAACAAAGCTCCACGGGAGGATTTCAAAGCAAAGAGGAGGAAAACTTTTCTGTTCTTGAGCTAGTTTGATATGTGCCAGAGAGAATCTATAGGAGTGCTCATGTAAAATGTAAAGATCAGGGGTAGGGGAGATGGATCAGCCTTGATAACTGTCCTTGTTCTTTTAGAGGATCTAGTTTGGTTCCTCACACCTACACTGCCCAGCCCACCTTACTGCCTGTAACTCCAACTCCTGGCCATCCACATCTCCCTTCTGGCCTCTGTAGGCACTGAGACACATAGGACATATATAAACAGATGCACACATTGTTCTGACTAGTTTTCGTTTTTTAATCTAAAATGTACTTTTCTCTCATACAGTAAATCATTACCATAGTTTTTTCCCCTCTACTCCTTTCAGCTCCTCCCCACATCATCACTCCCACAGATCCACTTTTCATTCACCTCCCCTCCAAAAAAGAAGACAATAACTAAACACAACCAAACAAAATACAACACAACAAGGCACTGGGGCTGGATGAGGCAAAGAAACAGGAGGAGTAGAGTTCCACTTGCAGGTAAAAGAGTTGAAAACACACCTGCTCTCACAAAGAGAAATCATGTAAAATAATGCCAAGCTAACAGTCACAGCATACATGCATAGGACCTAGGGTAAACCCATGCTTGCTCCTTCAGTCTCTGTGAGCCCATATATGTCTTGCTTAGTTGAATCAGTAGTCCCTGTTCTCCTGATGTCCTCCTTCTCTTACAAACTTTCTTCCTTTTTTCTGGTGGGTTCTTCAATCTGCTAGGGGAGGGACCAGATAGAGATGTCAAATTTAGACTCTTCCCTTCCCCACTATGGGTTGTGAGTCTCTTCATCCTTTCCCATCTGCTGCTGGAGGAAGCCTTTCATATGATGATTGGACAAGGAGCAGTCTGTGAGTCTAGCAGATTATCATTAAGAATCTTGTTGATTTTGTTGTTGTTGTTGGGGCCATTTGTGTTTGGTTCTAATCTAGGTCTCTGGGCTATTCCATCTCCAGTCCCTGGCTTCCAAGCAGTGTTGGGCATTGGCTCTCTATTGTAGAGGGAAGCCTCAAGTTAAATTAGACATTGTTTGGTGATTCCCACAAGTTCTGTACCACTATTGTCTAAGCACATCTTGAAGGCTGGACAGATTGTGGGTTGAGAGTTTTATTATGTAAATGGTGTCCAGGTTTCTCTTTCTGTACCCTAAAAGATACCTTCCTGCACCAAAGAGACTAAAAAAATATAGAGGTGATGCCTCCATTTAAGCAATAGCCTAACCTTTCCACATTCAAGGAGCTTATGGAAGTGGTCCCCAGCAATGAGTCCCCGCTATCAGTTTTTGGAGAGAAACCTTGTGTGTCCTAGCATCAGCTTGGGTTGTTTGGAGATATCCATGTAGCCCAATAGGTGAAAAACCTCAACTGAATGCAACCCATTTCCCTTACAGGGGCCTTGCCTGACTACAAGAGATGTTCAATTAGGACTTGATATGCCACATTTTTAGAAGTCTTTACTAGGGTTCCCTTCATAGAGTCCAGGAATTTTTCCACTACACTAGGGTTCCACAATGCTCCCTCAATTACAGATGTCTCTCCGAAACTCTGACCATCAATCCCATCCTTACAACCTAGTTTTATGTCAGGTTGACACAAATTATAGTCATCAGAGTAAAAGAAACCTCCATAGACCCTGCTGTAGGCAAGCCTCTAGGGAAGTTTTTTTTTTTTTAATTAGTGGTTTATTAGGGGAGGCCCAGCCCATTGTGGGTGGAGCCATTCATGGGCTAGTTGTCCTGGGTTCTAAAATAAAGCAAGCTGAGAAAATCATGAAGAACAAGCCATTAAGCAGCACTCCTCCATGGTCAATAGGTTGGTTCCTGCTTCTGGGGCCCTGTCTCGACTTCCTTTGATGATGAACAGTCCTTTGGCAGTCATAGTGTTTTTGTCCCGTATATATATGTGTGTGTCCCATAGATAGATAGATAGATAGATAGATAGATAGATAGATAGATAGATAGACAGACAGACAGACAGATAGATAGATAGATAGATATGTCTCACATATATGTGTACATATGTATACATATATACATATATATATATGGGAAGGATTTCAGGAAAAGAGAAAATGTCATAGCTTCAAGCAATTGGATGGATATATGCTCTGGGATTGAATTATTATATTGGCTTAAATTTGAAATGTTCCTCATAGGCTAAGGATTTGAATACTTGGGCGCCAGAATATGCTATTGTTTTGGAAGGTCTGGAATCTTGTAGAGACAGTGGGCTGGTGGAAGTCTACATCCAAAGAAACGAAAATCAACTTAAATTAATTTCCCTATTTAAGATATTTTGAAACTGATCATTTTATCAGCCTTAGAAATATCACTTTAATTCAGCCTTTGGGCATTTGCCTCAACTCTGATTTCAGCTTCTATTGTCTGCTTCCTGGTGGGTACTAAGAAGCCTCTATTCTATTCTCCTTACTGCTGTCAACTGAGACTATCTGCCAAGGTCTACAGCTAGGATGTGCTGTGGTCTCCCTACAGCGGAAAGGCAAAATGGTTATTTTTCTCCTACAAGTTGGTTCTGTCAGATACTCTTCCCCTGTCTTGGGAAAAGTTTGTGATACAACTATTTTTTCATAACAAAATATTATACAATTAAGTCATTTGATAGTTCATTAAAATATTTTTATTTATTTAAAATGAGAACCCAAAATCTAACCTCATAGGCCTCCTTGTTTATAGCTTATACATCTGATTAAAATAAGTCATCTTTCCCAACTTTCAAAATTGATGTCAACTGCTAATTGTCTTTCTCAGTTTATTCTAAAAATGTCTCCTATATTATTCAATTATACGTCTTCAATTCTAGATACTTCTATTGAACAGTTTTACACTCTTCTTTCTTCCTCCTTCCTTCTTTCCTATCTTCCTTCCTTCCATTCTTTTTTCTTTATTCTGTGGCTTTATTTGTCTATAAGACTGCATGTTTCATTTTTTAATATCCATACTTAACCAATTCATAATAACAAAGTTTCTTGAAAAATGTATGCTGATTTAAAGTGATATTTCTAAGGATGATAAAAAGATTGGTTTAAAGAATCTTAAATTAAGAGAGTAAGTTAAGCTGATTTTTTTCTTCTATTGTAGACGTAATAGTTATGATCTAGTAGGCATATAAATACATCAATCACAGCTTCCCAGATATCTACATATGCCCGTGTTGTATGTATACTTGTGCAGCTAAACACACAATGAATGCACATTCTTTCTAAATGTACATACCTTACATATTCAGACCTATCTTTATTACAGGTAAAATATTAGGCAATTGTTAACTTTAAATTTTACTTTACTGCTTTATGTTACCTCCTAAACATGCAACATTAACATTCCAAAAAGCTAGCAAGAAATTGTTAACAAAACATCCATTAACTTACCAGCACAAAAAAAGAGAAAATAATAAAAACTAAAATAGGATAAAATATCTTATACATATGAATGTTTTACTATAAGAAATGTAGATTTGTTTCAGTTGCTCCTGATTACATCTTATTTCCCAAACAGCATATATTAATGTAAACAAGAGTGATGTGTAGGAAATAATTTCCATGTTTTAAAATTAGATAAATTTCATCCATGAGAGGAGATCAATCCAAATATTATAGTTTTGCTGATTTGTAATGCATCCACTAGATTTGCATATAATTTTCACAACCTGTTCCTGAATTTATTTCTCCCCCTACTTTCTCTCTCTGAATTAGTTTTTTCATTGAGTTATTTACATTATTTTGGTAGGTAGTAGGCAGAATAATGAATGTCCTTTGAAAAATGTTCCCAGCTTTACTCCAGCAACTTAAAATATATTATGGCACAAAAGTAGAGATCCTGCCATTATGTTTAAGATTCCAGAATTTGAGGTTGAGAGCTTTCCTTGAACTATCTAGATAGACCTAATCTATTCAAAAACCCTTAATCATACAGAAACTTTCATGACTGTAGTAAGAGAGATTCAGCACCAGATAAAGTTTTCAGGGACAGCTGAAAAGTGGAAAATGGGATGCTTATTGCTGATGATGAGACATGTGACCCAGGGACAAACACTGAAAGAAAGATGTCAGGTTCTTGGGGTGTGGTAGGTCCTCTTCTTGAGACTAAAAATAATTAAAGAAAGGAATTCTGGGTCCTACAGACAAAGGACTGCCTAAATAATCAGCATTCGAATGAACATGAACATGCTTTCTCCCATAAAACCCAGACAGAAGCTGACAGACTTCATGATTCCAACCAGGTGAGAAACTTCATTGAAGCACCTTTTCAGACCAAAATAGTAGATAATTAATTTGTGCTTCTTGAAGCCATCAGATTTGTCATAACCTAACAATAAGAACTATGAACACCATGCTTCCACCGATAGCCCTCCTCTTTACCTAGCCTCCTGGGTCTGTGCTTTATAGGTAGGTTATCATTTACTTAACAGCTAATATCTACTTAGAAGAGAGCATATATATATATATATATATATATATATATATATATATATATATAATATTTGTCTTTTTGGGTCTGTGTTACTTCATTCAGGATAATTTTTTCCCTAGTATCATCAATTTGCCTGCAGATTTCATGTCATTTTTTTTTAAAATTCCTGAGTAATACTACAGCTTCTTTATCCATCTTTTAGTTGAGGGACATCCATGCTATTTCCAGTTTCTGTCTATCCCTGTGAAGAGGAAATAGAATAGATCCTGTGGGTGGACTAGGGACAGAAATGGGGAAGATGGATGAAGGAAAAATAGCATGGGGATACACAGCTGGATTTAGGAAGCATTTCGAGAATGGTGTGGAAACCTAGTGCAGTGGAAACTTCCTGGAATCTATAATGGTGACTTTAGTGTGCACTCTTCGGAATACAGTCAGAAATGGCCAATCTTGTAGCCAGACAAGGATTCCAGATGTGGAACTGGGATATATCTGGTTGAGTTGTTGGCTGAGTAAGTGCTATGGAATCCCTAAATAACCCATGCTGATGCTAGGACAGATGGTCACCCTCTGAAAACTGACAGCAGGACTACATTGCTGAGGACAGCTTCTCCTCAACTCATTGAACATAGAGAGATCAAGATTCCAAGTGAGCTACAGAAAGAGAAGCCTGGGCACCAACCCAAGTAAATACATCCTGCTTGCAGGATGTGCTTTGGGAAATGGTGGTAGAGAACTGGTAAGAGGAGCTAACCAGTATTTGGCTTAACTAAGGGCCCATGCTACGATAGGTAGCCTGTCCCTGACAGTGCCAAGAGCAAGACACTGAAGATCACAGAGACCTAGGGTAGATCCAAATGGAACTAGTTTAAAAAAATGTCAATGAAATGAACTATGCTATATTTGTAGATCAGATGGGTGCTTGGTCCAGATGTCCTCAGAGAGGATTCCTCATCAGCATATGGGTACCAAGACACATATCCAGACATTATGAAGAGAGAAAGTCTAAACTGGAGGTCTCCAGTGGGTCCCTCCCCTTGGAGATCAGGGAACCCTGTAGAACAGGGACAGGAGAGTCAGAAGTCAGAAGAGATGGAGGACGTCAGGAAAACATGGCTCAACAAATCAAATAAGCATGGCTCACACTGGCTCACAGACACTCAAGTAGAAAGCATCAGATTTCCATGAGGCTCCAGGAAGTTCTCCGTAAATATGTGGTGGCTGTGTGCTTGGTAGTTTTGTGGGACTTCTACTAGTGGGAGCAGGTTTATCTTTTGACTCTTTTTGTATCTTTCTCTTGAGACTATTTTCTCTCGTTAGGTTGCCTACTCAGCCTCAACATGAAGGCTTTTGCCTTCTATTATTGTGTCTTGTGTGGCTGTTGTCTCTTGGAGACCTGGTCTTTTCTGAAGAGGAAATTGAGGAGGGTAGATCTTGGGGAGAGAGGAAATGAGGGAAGCTAGGAGGAATTCAGGTAGGGGAAACTGTTGTTGAGATGTACTGTAAGTGAGAAATCTATATTCAATTAAAAAATTGCTTAAAATAGAGATATGAACACCCTGATTTTTAAAATCATCAAAACTAACTTTCTATTTGTGGGTCACATGTACTAAGCTTTTCAGTGTAATATTTTATCAATTTTGAAGAATCCATGAATTTCCATAACTATTTCCAAACCTCTGGAATAAATGACTGACAGGTACTCTCTCCAGTATCCATTTTTATCTGGTTTTAAAATTAGTGGATTTTTCAGAATATACCATCATTTGCAACTGCATTGCTCTATGTTTTAAGATGTTTCAGTTTGCACCCTATTCCCAAGAACCAACTAGATCCACCAGTAAGTGTGGTGAGTTTCTTTAATACAAGTAAAATAATCCTAATTAAACACCATCATTTTTTTGTAACGTGAAAAAGAAATGGTTTCCCTCTGTTAGAAACTTTAATCTGTTAAGATAATAGGTCCATTAAGTAAGAAAGTAAAATACTTAAATACAAGAAATCTGATAACTTGTCAAAGACCCACTGCAAAATACCTTTTAAAATGCCATATCTGAGGTAGAGGGATGTTAATAAGTATGGGGAATGCTGGAAAATGTTGATAAGATTCTAGCAGAAAGTAAAAAGGATCTTGGTGAAGGCTGTCCTTTTCTGCTCCTTGGGGAGTCCTTAAAGGTAACTGGGTATGTTGCTGAAGGACAAGGATCCTTTGTGTTTTCATATAAAGTGAGTGACTGAAGATTAATAACTATCATCTAGTGCTTATAAAATTGTTGACTGAAAAACAAAACAAAACATGACATCAAGTCTATTTTGATCCTTAAGATGAGAAATAATCTTTAGGATATTTGAAATTGTGCTCAGATGAATGAAGCTATGTACACAGTAATTCTTTACTGAACTTTTACTTGGATTTATGTGCTACATTTTCAATCGCAAATTGTATTTTATAGAAGCAATTATTGATAATAAACTTATATTTTTAAAATTATTTTTGTATGCAGAGGAGAAATTCTCTTCAATTATTTCCATCATGCATAACAGAATTTTTGTAAGGAATGACAAAAATTTCAAAACTACCATATCTTTATATTATTACATACTGCCTTGTGTCACAAAAATGTTTTAGTAATAAATGAAGTATAGATGGTTGAAATATTTGAACAATTAGAATTTTCAGCATATTTAGATTTAAATAATGCTGATAAAAGTTGTAGGTACTAAATATGTGCATTACATTTACTTTTACCATTATTTCATAATAATAATGAATAATTTTGCATTGGTTACTTTTATGCTGCTATGAAAAAAACAACATGACCAATGTAACTTGGGAAAAGAAGAACATTTATTTGGACTTATTATTTCAAAGGTTTAGAGTTCAAGATGGTAGAGGAAAAAAAATGTTTAGAACATCTGAGACCTGACATGTTTTTTAAATTTTATTTTTATTAATTACAGTTTATTTACTGGTATCCCAGCTGTAGCCGCCTCCATCACCCCCTCCCAATCCCATCCTCCTTCCCTCCTCTTCTCCTATGCCCTTCCCCTAGTCCACTGATAAAGAGGTCCTCCTCTCCTCCCATCTGATCCTAATCTATCAGGTCTCATCAGGACTACATTGTCTTCCTCTGTGGCCTGGTAAGGCTGCTCCCCCATCAGGTGGAGGTGATCAAAGAGCCAGCCCCTGCCTTCATGTCAGAGACAGGCCCTGTTCCCATTGCTAGGGAACCCACTTGGATACTGAACCTCCATGGACTACATCTGGGCAAGGGTTCTAGGTTATATCCATTCATGGTCCTTGGTTGGATTAGCAGTCTCAGAAAAGACCCCTGGGCCCAGATTTCTTGGTTCAGTTGCTCTCCTTGTGTTTCTCCTGTCTCCTCCAGGTCTTTCTATCTTCCCCTTCTTTCATAAGATTCCCTGAACTCTGCAAAAAGTTTGGCTATGAGCCTCAGCATCTGCTTTGATACCCTGGTAGGTAGACTCTTTCGGAGGCCCTCTGTGGTAGACTCCTGCCCTGTTCCCTCTTTTCTCCCTCTTCTGATGTCCATCCCATTTGCCTTTCTTCATGAAAATTGAGCATCTTACACAGGGTCTTCCTTCTTGCTTAGCCCCTTTAGATGTACAGATCTTAGTATGTTTATCCTATGTTATACGTATAATATCGACTTATAAGTGAGTATTTACCACGTGTGTCTTTCTGATTCTGGGATACCTCACTCAGAATGATCTTTTCTAGTTCCCACCATTTACCTACAAATTTCATGATTTCCTTGTTTTTAATTTCTGAGTAGTAGTCCATTGTGCAAATGTACCACAATTTCTGTATCCATTCCTCAATGGAAGGACATCTGAGTTGTTTTCAGGTTCTGGCTATTAAAAATAAAGCTGCTACGAACACGGTTGAGCAAATGTCCTTGTTGTATACTTGAGCATAATTTGGATATGTGCCCAGGAGTGGTATAGCAGGATCTTGAGGTAGCACTATTCCTAATTGTCTGAGAAAGCACTAGATTGATTTCCTACGTGGTTGTACAAATTGACATTCCCACAAGCAATGAAGGAGGATTCCTCTTTCTCCACATCCTCTCCAGCATGTGTTGTCACTTTCCCTGATAGATAAGGATATTGAGCATTTCTTTAAGTGTTTCTCTGCCATTTAATATTCCTCTAATTGAGAGTTATCTGTTTAGCTTTGTACCCCATTTTTTTAATTGGATTACTTGATTTGTTGTTTTTTAACTTCTTGAGTTCTTATATATCCTGGATATTAGCCCTCTGTCAGATATAGTGTTAGTGAAGATCCTTTCCTGGTCTGTAGGCTGTCATTTTGTTCTGACAGCAGTGTCCTTTGCTTTACAGAAGCTTTTCAATTTCATGAGGTCCCATTTATTGATTGTTGATCTCAGAGCCTGTGCTGTTGGTGTTCTGTTCAGGAAGTTGTCTCCTGTGCCAATGAGTTCTAGGCTCTTTCCCACTTTTTTCCTTACACGTTTTATGTGTTTTATTTTATATTGAGGTCTGTGATCCACTTGGACTTCACATCTTGTTTTACAAGTAGGATGCACAGGGTGAACTCCTTCAATGATGAGGCCTTAAAAATCTCAAAACTCACAATAATGACACACTTCCTTCAACAATGCTACACCTCCTAGTCTGCCCTCAACAGTTACATCTACTGGAGACCAATTATCTACATATACAAAACTATGTGGGGCACTCACATGCAAGCCACCTGTTTTATTTTAAATTGCATTATAAATTAGGTCATTTAAAGTATATAATATGATTGCGCGTGTTACATACAAATAATACCACTCCCTATTATACAATACATTAGAGCCCTTTGGGATTTTCTTGTGCTTGAAATTTTTTAAGGTAAGCATATGGAAAGGGGACATAAAACAAGGAGACCAAGGAATCAGATGCTTCATAACACATAATGAATGAGAGAGATGCATGAATGTTTGCATCACCTAACTGTGTCATAGATTCTGAACAAATGAAAAGTATAAAATATTTGTAACTTCACATACAACTGAGAAAATCTTTTACTATGACCCGTTTAAAAAAAGGAAATGTTTTATTATTAAAAAGTAAAGATAAAGGAGATTAGGAAACTTATTTCAGCCAACACAGCATGAACAGTTTTTTTTTTAATGTATAACCTTAAACTCACAATTTACCATGATTTATTTTAATGCTTAAAAAATTAAATTATAAATTATTGTTCTTGATAATAATATGCCAGTAAGAGACATACTTGAGTTCCATGTTCCATGTTATTATTGCTATGATGGGAAGCAACTTGCAGGGAATGGTTTATTTGGCTTATGTATCCTAAATCACACCCATAGAGGAAAGCCACAACCAGCACTAAAACTGGGCAGGAACCTAGAGGCAGGAGCTGATATAGGAAGCATGGAGGAGTGCTGCTTACTTGCTTGATCCCTACACCATGATCAGCCTTCTTTCTTATAGAAAACAGAACCATAAGCCTAGAGATAGCAAGCATCACCTACAATGGGCTCAGCCCTCCCCTTTAATCACTAATTAAGATTGTATATGCATGATCTACAGAGACAATATCTTAATTGAGGTTTTTCTCTTCTCAGAAGACTTAAGCTTGTGTTAATTTGACAGAAGTGCTTATGGATTAATGGTGAAAGGAAATTCTGCCTTAACTGCCATTGGATGCCTGTAACTTTCTGCTGTGGGAAGTTCTTTTCCCAAACTTAAGACTAATACTATGATTGAATCTAATCATACAGTCAATTATATCCTTCATTTCTTGTTCTCTGTCATTTCACTAACATAGAAAACTTATTTTTGGTTTTATGATGTTGATTTGTTGATTTAGAAATAAGCGAGACAGAGATAGCAATCTGTCCTGTAAGAGAAAGGGAAAGAGAAGAAAGGATGAAAGAAAGGGGAAAATTTAAACTGAAGAAAGACTATATCTTCGATACTTATATTTTCTGTTTTGTTGAAATATGGGTGAAAATTGCTTTGTTTGTTTATCAGCTCTAAAGTAGCAATAAGTAATCTGAAATTCATGTAAACTGACAAAATTGATGTGAATTTTGCACTAAGTGAAAACTATCTAAGACATTGGAAGAAAGATTTAAAAAACAATCAGGAGACAAATAATAAATTACTACTTAAAAGTACTCCTTTATACAAAGGGTTTATTTTATGTACTGTTGAGAGAAGATAAATATTCTCTCTAACTTTTCTGATGCTGGTAAGTGATTAGGACATCATTTAAATTTTTTATATCACAATGCTAATAAGGAATAGATTCTACTTTTCTTCTGTTTAGTAATTTCTTGATCTGAGTTCATTTATAGCATCATTTACCAAATACATACATATAAAAATAATTATAATTCCTCAAGAGATTCTCCAATAGATTGTGGATAGGGCCATTAATTGAAGGTATATTTCTTAAATCACATGAGGATGCCTCATGGCATTCATTCAAGCACTAATCTATCTAATGACATGTACGAGGTAGCAGAATTGGTTTGTCAGCATTTTGGATATAATTGGAAAACCTCAGACTGCCATTACATTTATGCTAAACAATATCCTTACATTATCATCTAGATTATAGACAACCACACACTTCATTATTTTATTTTTGCCATTCATTGTAAAACTTTTGCTTGAATAGTCAAATTAGAGAAGTTGCCTCTCTCCTATGACCCCTTCCCAACATGTTTGCAAGCAATTAATTTGCCAGAAAGTGAAAAAAAAAACATTAGATGTAAGAATGAGAGTACACCATAAACATAGTTGCTGGTGTTTTCTACTTAATTTTATAAAATACAGCTCTGTAACTTAATTTTTTTTGAAGAAAGTGTAAACTGAAAAGACAAGAGTAACCGCACAGCACTGTGAAATACAACTAGGCTGGGAGATTACTGCTAGGGAGACGTTTGTTCTGCCAGTGTAGGAAATTCTGTAGGAAATTGCTAGGAAGATATTTATATCAATATATTTTCTATATGTAAATATAGAAAATACTTGATATAAGTAGTCATAAATACTGAGTCATTGTCACACACTTTCTGAAGCAGGAATCTTTGGCCCACTTACTTGGTGTCAAAGCTGAAGTTAAACCAGGAGATGCAGCCTGTCCAAGAAGATAAAACCTGCAGATGAGGAGGATAAGACTAAGACTGTTCTCTTCCAGATATTTTGTTCAACCACCAGTTTAAAGCGCTGTGCCTAAATCCAAGTTGTCTCTGAAACTGACACTCTCATGGACATGCTTATTTGTTGATTCTTTTAAATTTGGCAACATAGGGGATTATAGAAAGAAAGAAATGCCAATCTAGGGACATTATAGTTGAAATCAACACTAAAGTAAAATTTCAAAATAATTTTATTTTTTACTTTTATTTTATCTATCTATGATCTACCTTATCTATCTATCTGTCATTACAACTTATTCAAATTGTATCCCAGCTGTAGCCCCACTCATTTCCTCACAGTCCCCTCAACCTCCTCCTTCTGCCTCTATGCCCCTCCCCTAGTCCACTGATAGGAGAGGACCTCCTCCTCTTCTGTCTGATCCTAGCCTATCTGGTCTCATTAGGGCTGGCTCTGTGGCCTGGTAAGGCTGCACCCCCCAGGGAGAGGTGATCAAAGAACCAGCCACTGAGTTCATGTCAGAGGCAGCCCCTGCTCCCCATATTAGGGAACCCACTTGGAAACTGAGAAGCCTATGGGCTTACATGAGCAGGGGTTCTAAGTCCTCTCTGTGCATGGTCCTTATTTGTGGTATTGGTCTCCAATCAAGTATTGGCCTCCCTTTGCCCAGGTTTTTTGGCTCTGTTGTTCTCCTTGTGGAGTTCCTGTCCCCACCAGGTCTTTCTAACTTCCCCTTCTTCCATAAGGTTCCCTGCACTCTGTCCAAAGTTTGGCTATGAGTTTCAGTATCTCCTTTGATACCCTGATGGGTAGAGTCTTTCAGAGGCCCCTGTGGAAGGCTCCTGTCCTGTTCCTTGTCTTTTACTTCCAGTGTCTATCCTGTTCACTCTTCTGAATGAGGTCTCAGCCTCTTTACTAGGGTACTCCTTATTGTTTAGCTTCTTTAGGACTATAGATTTTAGTATGTTTATCCTAGTATGTTGCTCCTTTGTGATGTTCTAGTCATCTCCACAAAATGACATCAGGTTTCAATAAATTAACAAAATGGTCAAACTTTACGAGGTTCTGGTTGTCTAAAATGTATCTCCCCAGACATAACATAATAAAGCTAATTGTATTTAAAGTACAAATGTATTTTATGCCAGTTATGTATGTATATCCTATTTAAATTTCATAGGCATTACAGTCACTAAATTTTACCTCAAATTCATAAGTAATAAGCTCAAGAAATACACAGTGATCACCTGTGCAACTTACACACAGAAAGTGATGAGGTTAACAACATAAGTTGCATGATACCTGTCAATCAAATACTGCTTGTTAAGAAAAGGGAGGACATTCAAGTGATAAGACATATCACAGAAAGTGGATGTAAAGGATATGAAGTTGGAACATACAAAAAAGGCAAGGATGGTCCTGAAGAGTTCCAGTAAAGACATGTCATGTGCTGGGTAGAGGTGGAACATTCCTTTGCTCCCAGAACTCCAGAGTCAGAGGAAGGCAGATTTCTGTGAGTCTGTGGCTAGTCTGGGTTACAGAGTCAGTTCTAAGGCAACCAGGGCTACACAGAAATATCTTTTCCTGAAAACCAAAAAAGAAAAAAAAATACAGACTTTGCATCTGGCTTCAGATAACAAAAGCATCATCACTGAAAATAGAAGGGTCAGGAAAGAGAAAAAGCACGATGCTGAAAGAAGAAAATGTCTTTGAAACAACATTGTACAATTGAAATAATGGAACATATTACATATAATCCAGTGTAATTGCACCAAAGAAGATAAATGGGACTGACCGTCCCGTCTTGGAGCCCTTTAAATGTCAAGTAAAACAATTGTGATCTAATCATTGATCTTAGAAGAATCTAGCAAATGCCTTTAACATAACTTTGAGTTTCTAGCTGAAATTATAATAACAACTTAAAGATGATAGATTTATTCATTTTCTACATTAGAAGAAAATAATGCTGAATATTATCCAAAATAATACATAGAGTTTGGTGAAAAGATCAGCTCTCTTGTTAATAGATAGTTAATTGGACTGTAACAGTATGACAATTTTGATCTTAAGAGAGATATTCTGTGACCTAGACATAGTAGATCCAACATTCAGTCCCAGAATGTAGATGACTGAGGTTGGAAGACTGCCAGGAGTTTAAGCTTTCTCTGCATTTCATAGAGACTAACAGGCCAGCAAGCTTTATGCAGCAAGACCCTGTGTAATAATAATATTAAAAGTAAAGAATAAAGAGAGATGATAAAGTAAAATGGATTTTAGAGAAAGAAAGAAGAGATTTTTTTACTTACCTCCCCTCCATGGGTGTTAATCAGCTTAAGGGATGTTTATAGTCTTCTTCATATCTACCAAGTTGCACCTCAGAGATGACTCATGCTAATAATTCATGGGAGAAGGAAAAGTAACATTTTAAATTGATCATTCTATTAGTTAACAATGTCAGTAATAATTAGTGTTTCTGTTAGAATATAAGTTTGAGAAATGATGATTTTTATACTAAGTATTCTTCATGTAGTGGGATGGTGTGTACTTTCTAATTAATGTGTATAAGAAATGGCAAACCAAGTATATACTGAGTGAGAGAAAGTTACTAAATATGCAGAATACTGTTCTAATATTCCAAATAAAGTATCTAGAAAAAAGATAAAAGATAAATATTTGTCATATTAACCCATAATTATCATTTGTTTGTATTTTGTTTGATTAAAGATAGTCTATATGATTTAATTGAAGAATTCACATTTACATTTAGAATTTTATTGATACATAAAGACCAGTTTAACTTATTTTATTGACTTTTATAAGTATCTTGGAAATTCCTTGTTTTTTTTTTGTTTTCCTCATATTTGTGTTTGTTGTTCAATGATGTACTGTGTTGATATTTCATTATTGTCTATTTTTCTTCTGTAGATTGACTATGTTTGTAAGATTTCAGCTTTCTTGATCTTTTGTAATATTTTTTCCTAATTTACTTTTCTGCTGCTGTGAGAAACACCAAGACAAAATGGCTTTATTTCATATCGCAGGTTCTCATCTTCCATTAAGGGAATTCAGGGCAATAATTCCATCAGGAATCTGGCCGTAGACCATTGAAGAATGCTACTTGCTGTCTTTTCTTCTTGCCTTTCCACTACCTCATACTCAGCTGGATGTTTTTTTATATCCCAAGACCACTGGTCCATACGTAACACAGTCTAGAGTAAACTGGGTCTTCCCACATAAATTAGCAATCAAGACAGTGTGCCACAGGTATGCTACTGTGTAATCGGACGGAAACAACTCCTCAATTAGGTTCCCTCTTTCTAGATGACTCTAGTATGTTCCATGTTGACAATAAAATCTAACCAATAAGTATGTGTCTTTCATGTCTGCATGTGGTGACCTCTGATGCAGTTTTGGTTGAGTTGCAATGGTGCCTATGACAACCCTTCAATTTTCCCTATCCTTGAAAGATCTTTAATCTTCAGTTTTGAAAGATAGCTTTCCTGAGCATAATAATTCTGCCCGACAGCTCCTACTACTCTGGGCTTGACTATCCAAGAATGGGATACATTTCTGCCTAACTGTATCTTTGGTGAAGAGTTGTCTGATATTGCACAGGAATTTTCCTTCTTATTCACTCAGTTCTAGTCCCCACCAAAAAACCCAACAATAGTGGACAATGATGGATCACAACTGATGAAAATTCTTCCTGGTGCTCCTTTGGCTCTTTGAACCAAATGATGATGGCTGCTGATGTTTCTGTCTACCTCTTTAATTGAAATGATGTTGGGAACAAGTAAGAAGAAATCAGTTATTTGTTCATAAATGTTCTCTACAGACCAAGTTAGTGCATATCAATCATTAATGCAACAGTTGCACAGCTCTACTCAAGACTGCACACTCCCATATGCACAGCATACCATTAGTTATGATACCGCCTATCACAGTTATTCATCTCCCTGTCTGTGAGTGAGAGGAGCGTATACAAGTGCTGGGAATGCTGATGGCTAAAATCCATGTCTAACTTATTTTACTTTTCAGGCTAGTTCTGAGACTAGCATGAAATTTCATGAAATTGACCTTCTTTCTGATCTCCAAGGCTAGTTGTCTTCTTATTACTTGGTCCTTGAGAGAGACTTTAGTTTCTCCCCATATTGGAATAGCCAATATCTACAGTTCAAAGCTGTGATTGCCTGCAACACAAGATCTGCACATGATTAAGGCAGCAGACGTTACAGGATAGATGAGGGAGGTACGTAGTCCCACCTGCAGCTGAGGCACTGTGGACAGCGGTGGCTGCTAGGGGAGAAAGAGTCAGTTTTCTTGTAGGATGTAGCAGCTGGTAGGTTGGCCATGCATTATTGTATGGACCCACACCCATGCTCACATGAGCAACACAAATTGTACTTTTTGGGTTATTTAAAAAATTGTATACATATGTGTTTATAATGTAACAACAATTAATGGAAAAGAAGCCATGGATTTGACAGAGATAAAATGACAGTTGCAAGAGAGAGTTTTCAGGAAAGAAAGGGAAATGAGAAATATGTAATTATAATATCAGCAAATAGAAATTAACTGTACTGAGGATCACTTAGTGCTTTACATATCCTGTCCCATTCCTATATCCTATCATATTCATTCAGGATCAAATGAAGACTCAGATACTCCAGTTTAAGAAATAACTTAATGTCAGGTAAGTGACACTGGAAAAGAAAAATTTGAATTGTTACAATAAGAATCAGCAATCATGTGATAGATTGTTGATTGGTTATTAGGTCACTTTTCTTTTTCTGATAAGCTTACACTCAGTAGTTTTTTGTTATTGTAACAGAACACTAGCCCTTAGTGTCCAGAGGTTAACACACCTAACACCATGACAGAAATACCATTTAGGCCTTGGGACCCAGAGCATAAGCAGTAACAATTGCTAGCAAGAGAACAAAGAAATCATCCATCTAAGTCCATAGTTTTGGGAAAGTCCCTAATGTACTAACCTTACTTTTTGTATCTATGTTCCCTCTTTTTGCTAACTTTACTTGCTAACTTGGCTGTGTCCAATCTGAATGTTATTTTTGTGCTTAAAATCCCACCCTGATAGAGGCTCAGGGCTACAGTGGGGTCCAGAAAACATAGTGTAATGACTGGATGGAAAATAGTGACTTTCTATTAGCTTAACCTTGTGTCTGAGTAGCTTTCCCTGGTGGCTACCTCACAACACTTTTAAATGAAATGATCAAAAATCTATAATAAATATTTCAGATAAAATCACCTACTTTTATTTTAGACTTTTCAAATTAAAATAACAAGTTAAAAATGAATACTTGCAAATATGTTAATAACCGAGGGGCGTAGGTGCCATATATGTCCATCTACACAGTGAAACTGGTTGTGTTTATAATATCTGTGGATTTATTAGAATGTTAAATCTGCATTTTGAAAGTTAGAGTTGATGGTGACAAGAAAACACTCATGTTGTTATCCAACTTAAGAAAATGAGTTAGTAGCAGTTCGTGAAATATTTATTCATGAAAAGAAATATTTAATCCTGAATTGTGTTCTTCCATATGCATGTCCAGGTGAAGAAAAGTATCTTTAAGTAGACATGTCATGAGCTGGTAATTAAACATTCAATGATGATCATTAAAGGATGGGCAGGGATGCCCCAGATTCATTTTTAAATAAGTAAATGAACCAAAAGTTGATATCTTGCCCACTTGACTCTCTGGAAGTTAGAATTTTGGGAAAGATCCTCAGTTTCAGTATGTAATTCCTAGGACTAAGTCCCAGAAAGATATAAGATCAGTTCCAGGTTCCTTGTGTGTGTGTATATATATGTATGTATATATATATATATATATGTATGTATGTATATATGTATATATGTATATATATATATACATAACTATAAACCTATTTCAGAAAGACAGGAAATATAAAATACAAACAAAGGAAGTCATATGTTGATGAGATCAGAGAAGGGTTCTTTGTCTGTTTCTCTGCTGCTATACATAGGTTTTTGGCTGTGCAGAATAAGAGTAGAAGCACATACATAACCCTAGAGTCCCATGGGAAGTACAGGAACAAAACTGGGCTGCTGATAATCATGCCTGACACATGCTTCCAGGTACTTGGCACCTATAAACTGCCAAACTTTCTTGGTATTGACCATTAATAAGCTGTCAAACTCTAGTTTTTTATTAGGAGTATGTGGAAAGTAGAAACTATTCAGGAGAAAGCATAAACTTCAACACATGCACACACACACACACACATACACAAACACACACACTAATACCTGCATCTGGTAAAATCAAATTCTTTCAGTCAGTGAGAAGGTATTTGTCTCTAGTTTCCTGCCCTCTGTTATTGGCTTCACCCAATCCCATATTTATGGAACTGTCGCAAAAGCACTGTTTATCTGCATACAGGTTTTTTTCTCTGAAGACACTGTAGCAACTGCAGATGTCATCTTGTGAATTCTTTGATTTTACCCATTAATGTACTGGTCCTGTGATTTTTGTAAGTCAGGAATGATCTGCCATCAATGAGCAAAGGACTGGCAAAGTTGGGATTATGGTAGGCCTTGCTTCAGATAAGGGCCAATCCTTTCATCTAGTACTCTATGGCATGGCATGCTGGTTTAATTTCATTAGGTCTCTGTGAGAGAACTTTCTGTTTTCTGTTAAAATTATTGCCCCTTAAAAAAAGATTAATTTTGATTTTTTGATCTCAGTGTGTTGTGTGTGTGCGTGTGTGTGTGTGTGTGTGTGTGTGTGTGTGTGTGTGGACACTGGTGCCCACAGTGTTGTAAGGGGGTATCAGAGGCTCTGAAGTTCTTACAGTTAGTGATGAGCTGCCCACCATGTGTGCTTAGACTCAAACATGAGTCCTCTGAAAATGCAGCATTTTCTCTCAAAAACTGAGCCAGTTGCTGCTCCCTTTTCTTATTTATTTTTAATTTATTGAGAACTTATGCCACAACATGTGTGTAGGTCTGAGAAAAAGTCACAGAGTTAGTTCTCTTCTTCCATATGGGTCCCAGGGAAAATACTCAGGTTGTGAGACATGGTGGAAAGTGTCTGCCCCTGGAGACATCTTATATTCTTTGCTAGCTACATTTAGATAAGCTATAAGTTTTGTTCTCTATAAGAAACTGTTATTGGTTACACTTTGACTACATGAAGTATTAAGTGACTTATTCTAGCAACAGATTATAGACTGACAAATACATATAACAATATTTTCTCTGGTCAACAAAACTACTAGCAAACAATAGTTTATATATAATGAAATGCATGAAGTCAGAAGTTAATCATCAAAGATACATATCTATAAATAAGGTGAAAAATAAAAATCTCAGACTCTTGGAGGCCATTGTGAATTTTGCCAAGAAAAAATTTACTATAATGAGTATAGGTTATAGATGTAGGTCTTTTCATTAGTATATGACATAGGTCTTTTAAATAGTATTGACTCTAGGGTTTAGTCAAACTTCAGTGTTTTTAGATTGCTGCATGTAGGACAATCTGGTATTGTTATTGCTTTATGACAAAAAAATAGCCATTAAATAATTCATCAATATTATCTCAAGTTGGTACTATGGAAAATATGTATAAAGATTAATTAAATTCAAAGCAGCAGTTTCTCTATAGAGGGTACATTCTCATTTAGAAGTATCATGTATTTTATAGAGGTATGTGAACTACATGTGAAAGAATCTTATTCACTGAACTATGAATTAGATTTAAGACTATTTGATATAATTTGAGGAAGTTTTTAAACAGTTTAAATCAACTTAGTCTTCTTCTAAAGAAATTCTTGTTTCACTACAATTTGGGAAATGCCATATGATATTAAAAAGGCAATATATCTTATTCACCTGCATTCAGGGATATAAAATTCAACATTATATTTTTACATTCAGAATTTACTGTTGATGAATCTATTTTAAGTCTATTAAATTTGATTGTATGTCATATATCATTTACAATAATTCATCTTATTAATGTAATACTGATATATTTTGATTCAATAACTTCTGTCATTCCACTTTACATATAACATATCATCTAAATAATTTTGCTTAATTACTCATAGCTCCAATCTATGATTTATACATTATTCATGTTTTCCACTATTGCAAACAATATTCTATTAATTATTTTATATCACAATACCTGTATTATCTTCAACTCATTTCTTAGACTTACCATTAAAACTGGAGTGGATGATGTTAGCACATACATGTGCCAGGTACTCTTCATGATGAAGTGTTTTACAAGTGATATTTTCAAGGAGAGGGTGTGATTATAACTTTACATTAAATATGAGGCAACAAAGGAATACTTAATTTAAACAAGCTTCCTCAGGCTGCACAGCTATGTTTAAGTGACATCAAAGTGTACTCTACAGTGTACCCAGTGAGCATGTGTATGCCTTGTTAAGTACCTTAATACAGTTAAAGTGTTCTCAAGCCACACAAGCACAGTTGATTCTGATTAAATGGATGAGTAATTTCTTCCTAAGAACTTTACATTGATTCTTCAAAAATTGCTACCATATGCCCCTATTTTAATATGTTTGGCTTTTTGGAAAAAGGTGAGTGAATCAATGGGTTCACTACAACTTTGTCATTTCCAAATTAACTGGGAACTGAAAGGTTACTTTCGTTTTTTCTTTCTCATTCTTTTTTTTTTTTTTTCACAAAATGGCTACATGCTTTGGCTATTTATTTTTGCTTTTTATATAATTTTTACTTTTTTTCACAATTTATCATTATATATCCCGATTGAAGTCTTTTCCTTCAACTCCCTCCAGTCTCACCCTACCTCTCTCTTCCTCCCATCACCTTCCCCTAGTCCACTGAAAGAGGGAGTTCTCCACTATTGCCATCTGCCAATAGCTTGTTAAGTCTCATCAGGACTGCCTGGAACTTCTTTTTCGGTGGGCTAGAAAGGCTGCATCATCAGGGGCGAGTGATCAGAGAGCAGTCAACTCAGTTCATGCTAGAGGCCGCCCCTGCTTCCCTCACTCAGAGAACCTCATGGAGACTGAGCTGCCAATTGACCACATCTGAGCAGGGGGTCTAGGTCCTCTCCACGCATGGTCCTAAGTTGGTGCACCAGTCCCTGCAGGACCCCCTGGGCTCAGATCTTTTAGTTTTGTTGTGGTCTCCTTGTGGGGCTCCTGTCCCCTCCATGTCCCTCTCTTCCCACCCCTCTCTTCCTCCATAAGACTTCCTGTGCTCTGCCCAAAGTTTGTCTTTGAGTCTCAGCATCTGCTTTGATGATCTGTTGAGTGGAGCCTTTCAGAGGACCCTCTATAGTAGACTCCTATCCTGTTTCTCCTCTTCCACCATTTCTGCTGTCTATCCTGTTTATCCATTCTGAATGAGATTTAAGCATAAGATAGCCACATGCAGACCTAAAGAAACTAAACACTAAGGAGGACCTATGAAAGATTAGTTTCTTAATATTACTGTAAGATCTGCTTTCATGTGCGAGGACTATTACATGGTGCAGCATGGTTGGAGTCTAGCAGGAGTCTTGCTGTGTACTCCTCTCATAGATTTCATGTGGATTCAGCTTGATGATGTGCTCCTACCTATCCAGTTTTCTCAGTTGCTCAACTAAAGTGAGAGGAACGCCTATAAGATGTATATTGTAATGCGTTAACCTTGTAACAACAGTTTGGATTTCAGGAAAAGTTTGGCTTTGGAAAACCTATAGAAGGAGACATATCAGTCTAGCTGCATACAATTTGCCATTCATACCGGAAGCTTGTGTGTAGAGTAAACATCAAGCAGCCAAAGCACCACAAGATCAATATTAATGTATCAACTTGAGTCATCCACTTGGAGCTAGGGCCAAAACCTTATCTATTAGCCTGTTGTGACTTGAAATCGTTTCAGAATGTATCATTTGTAATATGAATTAATCAAGCATCCTGGTATCAGCCAGTTAGGGCACTGAGTGTCAATAACATTAATAATAACAATAAAATATCAAAATATTTACTGTTGTCCCACGTGAAATTACTTTCCAAAACTATCAATGTTTTATGGCTGAAAAGAAGAAAAGCAAAATGCATGTTGTTGTGGAATAAGTGGGACAGGGTTAAGTTTTCAGAAAGATAACTCTTCATGAAGCAAAACAATTTCACCAAGTAAATGTGTAAGCATTTGGTACTCCATATCTGGAGAAAATCGGTCCATATCTCATCTTTACTGTACAATTTGGTTTATGTCTGTGAGTGAGCCATGTGCATACTAACTCAGATTCATGGGGCATTTTACAGATGGGAATATTGCAGAATAATAGTTGCAATTTTTAAAAGCAATAAACATTTTTTTCCACAAAGATTTTGGGGATTTAAAACATTTAACTGAATTTGAGTTTCTTTGAGGTTTTCTTTTGCCACCACAACATGTCATCTTCATCATCTACTTAAGGAAACTGAGAACATTGAAAGGGGATTTCTTTTTATGCACAAATTAAAAAAAACTAATAAAACAAAACTCTTTATTTGTTTCTTTTTTGTTAACTTCACATGCTGCAGAACACCTTCAGATCACGGTTGCTCTGGTTAACCAATCCTACCTTCGTTTCTTGGAACCATATTTTAAATAAACTGATTATTTTACTCAATATTGGTGCCCAGTTTAGGAACAAGCCAGATAAATGTCAATTGTATGATCATCAATGCTACTGCCCAAATCTGGTCCCCAGACCGTTGGATATGCCTATTCCTCAGCTACCCATAGCTGTCTCTTTCTTCTGTGACTTGTCCTCGGATATGGGAACTGATGAGCATAGACAGGCCTGGGATATTTGGTTCTTCTTCTTCCCCATTTCAGCCCACGAGAACGAGGAACTGCAAGGGGAGAAAAAGGCTGAGTCCTTGTTTCAGATGAGGACATATAACTGGAAGCACACATATCCCAGGATTCCCTAAGATACAAGAGCAAGAGCAGAGTTCTCCTGCCCCCTGTCAATACCCTAACTTGTCCTTGGTTTCTGTCACTTGCTCTTGGATCATTCAAGCTCCCCTTCTTTAGTACTAGAGCACTGTTCAGAGTCTGCTTTCACTGAATCTGGACTAAGACAGTCTGTGGGGAAAACCTGTGTCAATCAGTGCTGAAATTACTGTTTCAATACTTTTTTTCTTTCACAATGGTCTTGCTCTATCATCCAGATGGGCTTAAATTCATGACCACTCAGCCTCAGCCTCCCGCAAGGAACAGATATAACCACTACCTACTTATTCTCAAATACAGAAATTAAGATGCTCAGATGACTTTGTGTTTAATGGCTTCAGATTACAGGTTTATTTTCTAGTTCTAGTCTACATTTAAAACACGCATCTCAGCCAATTTAATGTAAAAATGAAACAGCTTACAAATTATTGTTTCAGAAAAGATACATGTTTCTGTTTTAAATAAAGTGTATTCATTCTCCACCTGGGAGGAAGGAGATAAATATCCCTGAACATGATCACCAACTTCTTATAGAACACTGGGTTAAGTAGATAGCATCAACAAGGAGCATGAAGAAAACCCAAACTGTTTTTAAGCATGCCGGTGTGTCTCAGTGTTTTTCTCTGCTTAAATAATATTGACGGTTGTTCTTATGAAGAGGAAATAAGTATGCGCTTGGAGCCTCACAGACAACCATCCATCATTCATGCAAAAGACAGAGAGCCCGTGCCAGCACACAGAATGCAATGGCAGCTACAGTAGCAGAAAATCAATTGGCTGTATTAGAAAACTCAGAGGCTAATCAGAGCCCGATCTTTGCAGGCATGATGCACTCTAAGAGAAGCATTGCTTGAGGACATAACTCAATTCTCTGAGCACCACAGACTGCAGCTTAATTCAAGCATTTAGGGGGGAAATGGGGATCTTTAAAATATACATTTTGCTCTTTATTGCCTCCCAGAGAAGCTTCAGTGCAGTACTGTAATGAATAATGATAACATACATTCTTAAAAACTGATGTTAGCTTGGTCATTATGCCCAAATAGAATGAGTGTCCCTGCTGTGTGAAGCAATGAGATGTCATTAGTAAGCAGCATTTCTGCTAAAAGGGGGACGCATATCGTTACTTGTTAAACACACTGTTAATATCCTAGAAGGTAAATGACAATCAGTTCTTTACCTCCATTGGCAGTTGATTCAGCCAACACATTTAAGTTGACAATCTGCTCTTCACCGTCATTGGCAGTTGATTCAGGAAGCATATTTAAGTTGCTCCTGAACTCTATCTGAATACATAAGTAAATCAATTTTTATTGTGTGAAAAGTTGAAGTTAAGTTGGAATGGCACTGTCTAATAAAAATGCGTTTTAGGCTAAGTTTCTCAAAAGTTTGGGCTATAGAAATACTTGAGAATCTTGCACTGGTCTAGGTTATTCCCCTGGAATATTTGGAATGCTTCAAATTGCAGTTTTAAAAGCTTTTCTTGAAAATATGTAGTATATATTCCTAAGGTTTTTACAATTTCAAAATGCAGAATTTAAACAAAAATGTATCATCAGTATCAGTGCACCAAAAGAACATATCCACCTTTTGTTCAGTTTGTATCTATTATTATCTATCAACATGTCTTCAAGAACAGAGTAGTTGTTTTGAGAAATTTGTCATATCTCAACATGATTCCTAATTTCATATAACAAATTCACGCCTTGATATTAAAGGAAAAAGTGTGTTCTTAATATTCCTCTGGTTTTTTTATCTTAGTAAGGTTAATAACTTGAATTTAGATATTGCATAAACAATACACTTAATGTAATAGATGAGATGTCAAGGTCAATTTGCTTCTCATAATCCCAGTAAAATGAAAGTAACATCATGAAAAATGAAGCCCTGCTTGGAAACAAAAGCTAATTAAGATTTTTTTTTAATGCCCCAGAGAGAGAAATGTACAGAGAGTAGTCACAGTTGGTTTAAGATTGGCAACTCTGCTGGATGTGACAACACATTGAGCTTGTCCCACGCAGACACAGTCTAGCATCTGGGATGATAATTATGAGACTCAGAATACTTCTTGGAAAATTTCCATATATTAGAGTGCTCACAAGAAGCTTGCCTTCTGGAGTTACAACAGTTACACACCTCACTAAATGCTTTATCAATATTTATTTATCACCTTAGGGATCTCAAAACAAAAAGAGAAGTACTGTGGCTTTAAAAGAATATTTTTAAACACATACATATTTTTTTCTTTAAAAAGCCAAATGTTTGAATTATAATGTTAACATATCCATTACCTCTCTAAAGCACTAATCAATAAATGTTCATAAGTAATATTAATAAAAATGTCCAATATTAGCACAAAAATTTTAAACATTTAAAAAAAATTTAAATGTATTATATGTGAATATTTAAAATTATTTTTCAGGCAGGTTGATGTGTATCATATGCCTATATAATCTATCCATTCAGAAATCATATTTGATAAGGCATGTTTAATAAAGCAGGGAACCACTGGAACCATTGTTGAGTATATCAAGCTCCATTTTATAGTTTCAAAACCTGTTCACCATGATATCTCTGCTGTGACTCAAGGTGTTACAAAATATATGTGCTTGTGAAAGGGATCTGCACGAAGGTGAGATGATAGAGAGTTAGGTATGTGCTGCACTAAGTTATCTAATATTTTATACATGTATGACATTGTCAAATAGTTCATCAATAAAAAAACAAAAAAGGAGTGTTTCAAGAAATAGTTTTCTGTAGAAATTCTGTTACACACACACACACACACACATATATATATATTTCCCTTAGTTTCAAGAAATCATGTTAAGAAATGTTACTAATGAGCATGCATAGTCTGGACCTAGGCTCCATGCACATACGTGGTTGATGGGCATCTTGGTCGTCATGTGCATTGACTGGCGAGTGGAGGGGATGAGGCTGTTTCTAACATGGACTCTATTGCCTGTGTTTGTATCACTTCCCCCTGGCAATACTGCCTTGTCTGGCCTCAAAGAATGAGGATATGCTCAACCCTTATGTGACTTGATGTGCTAGGGAGGGAGTCCCCTTTTCTGGGCAGGAAGGGAGAGGGGAAGGGAGGGACTGGGAGGAGAGAAGGTAGGGGGCACCCTTGGAACGTAAAAAAAATAATAAACTAAAAGAAAAAATAAAAAATAAAAAGGAAATCCTACTTATCATGAATGTTCCACATGAGTTAGAACTAGTTCTTATTGCAGAGACTATGAAGATAAAAATTTGGGAACTGATAAAGTCTAGAACAAATTATCATAGGATAAGCTACTTCTCACCCAAGAGTGTACACCTGAATGTCCTTTGAATGTAATTCACTGGATTTTACTGTTTATAAAATACTAACTATTCTTATCACATTTAAAATATTTTTAGATTCATTTCTTCTATTTTATGTGTATGAATGTTTTACCTGACCATCTGAATGAGTAACACATTTGTGTATGGAGACCACATAGATTGGTAAAAGGCATTAAATACCCCAGAACTGAAGTTCAGATGGTTTTGAGCACTTTGTCGGAGCCGGGAACCAAACTCTGATCCTCTGCAAGAGAAACCAGTCTGCTTACTGCTGATCCATCTCGCTGGCTCTTTTATAATTGTTGTGATTTACTTTTGATCAACTTAGACTTTTGATAAAAAGAGTTTCCCATATGGGAAATGTCTGATTTTCTTTGAATTTTGTAACTCTAGCTGTCTGCTTAAACTCTTTGTTCTACATTTTCAGTGATTTGACACCTAGAGAGAGAAGGATGATCAGACATTAATTTTGGTAACGGAAGTAGCTAAGAAGTAACACTGGTGGTTTGAATAAGCATGACCCCCGTATGCTCACATATTGAATGCTTAGTCCCCAAGTGATGAACTGTTTGAAAAGACATAGGAGTTATAGCCTTGTGGAAGGAGTTGTGGCCTTGTTGGAGGAAGTATGTCACTGTGAGTGTGGACTTTGAGCGAAGCCCATGTCAGGTCCAGGGTTTCTCTCTCTGAATGCAGTTGGGATGTAAAGCTGTTAGCTATTTCTCCTGCACCATGCTGCCTGCCTCTCTGCCTGCTGCGAAGCTCCCCACCATAACGATATTACTGTAACTGTCTGAAAATGTAAGCAAGGTCCCAATTAAATACTTTCTTTTATGAGTGTTGCATTGGTTATGGCGTCTCTTCACAGCAACAGAGCAGTAACCAAGTTGGTACCAGGACTGGAGAATTTCCGTGACAGGTTCCTGAGGCAGGCATTTAGCAGAGCAGTCCCTGCATGGAGGCCCGGAGAGGCCACTGTTTGAAATTGGGAAGGCGAAACATTGATTACATTGGAGATGTTGAGATGTCAGAGTCCTGGGATATTGCCAAAGATGGCTGCTAACAGGGTATGGAAATATCCCAAGCGAAAAAAAGTGTGTTTCAGTCAACAAAGCTGCAGGAGTTGGTAAATTGAAAAATGATTTGACATCCAACATGGAGATGCAGAATGGGAACTTAGTCCTGCTGATATTCAGTCTTGCTTTTTGCCTCGTATTTTCTCCTTATGCTTACTTTCCATCTTTTTTGGAATGGTAATGAATATTATGTGCTATTTTATATCAGAAGTATGTAGTCTGCTTTTTGCTTTTGTTTTTACATGAGGTTCCAGATTGAACCTCAGGAGAGATTTTGGAGTTTTAAACAGCCCTCAGACTGAAAGTCTATGGCAGCTTTTGAAGCTGGATGAATGCATTTTAAATTATAATGTGGCTACAAGCCTATGAGGGTCAGGGTACAATGTGTTAGTTTGAATGATAATGCCTCCTATGAACTCACAATTTGCATCCTTTGTTCTGAGTTGATGAACTGTCTGGAAAGGATTAGGAGGTGTGGCCCTGTTGAAGGTATGTCACTGGGTGTGGGCTTTATTATGTCAAAAACTCATGCCAGGCCTGGTGCATGAAGCCTCAAATCAGGGTGTGAAATCCTATCAGCCACTTCTCTAGTACAGGGACCTTCCTGTCTGCTGCCTAATTTCCTGCCATGATAGTAATGAACTCATCCTCTGAAACTAAGACTGCACAGAGTGCCTTCAATAAAGAAGCCAAATTCCCTTGAGAAAATGGCTTCCTAACACATACGATTATATAGCTAACTTTCATATTTTTCAAATGAATGATTCCTATTTATTAGGGTAACTACGCAATGAAAACAAAGAAATAATCTTTTTTTTTTCTTTTTTAGATATGTGGAACCTTTGCATCTCAGTCAACACACATTCTACAAAGAATAAGTGGCATTGTGGGCTCTCAGAGTTAAAAAAAGGTAGGAATTACATTTAATGGAATCTTAGCTAAGACTCAGGTAAGTAAGTCAAACAAAGCTCTGCACCACTACTTGGATAATATCTCCATTTTCAGGAGGCACACTTTCAAAAGATGAATTTGGCAGAGGGTAGAATCCATACATTGGTTATCTAACCTGTTGAATGAGAACTACAGTTATAGAAAAGAGCAAGCAGAAATTACCAGAATTAACCAACCCTACAAAAATATAAATCAAAGGCAAGACAGAAGAACCATCATTGATTTGAATTAAAAAGTGGGGGCTACCCTCATGGAATCTTCATTTTCATCAATTTGCTCTCTGTGGGGAACAGATGGGCATTAGAGAATGGCTTAGTTAGATACTGATATGAAGTGAAGCTTCTGTTATACACATTACATTGCTTGAGTAAATAGGCACATCTATTGGTATGTGGAACATAGCTGCTAATCTAGTAAATTGTACTTTGCTTAACACCAGCAAATAAAATCTATTGAAATCAGTTGTTTTCAGATAGCAAAGACAGCTGTATAGCTTTTCTGTACAACCCCTACCTAATAATCTCCAGTCTCATATCATTCTTTAGTATACATGGAGCTTGCTTATGTTTCTCATTCACAATATTGTTTTCCACAGTTCTGAATAAAACTAATAAGTAAAAATGTAGCAAGTTTTCAACATATTGGCAGTATAATTAAATGATGGCAGATGAAAGTATATAGTGAAATTCATGGGCTTGTCATTTTCCTGCACTTTCTAAGGACCTAGTTTAGTGAGGTATGTCAAAATATCTCCTTTGAGGTAGAAGACAGGTTTATGCATCGAGTCTTTCTGACAAACAAAAGCTGGTAGTATTCAGCTGGATTTTTTTTCATAAAAATCTGGCTGGAAATCAATCTATAATCTATCTCAAAACATAACAAATTAACTCTAGGTCCACCATAAACATAAAATGAAAGACAATTCATTTTCTAGGATTTTTGTATTGTTTTTGTTTTGTTTTAGCTTTACAAACTGGCTTTATTGGAGTTATTTTTTTCTGTCTTTATTATTTTGTTGTATTAATTATAGTTTATTTACCTGTATCCCAGCTGTAGCCCCCTCCCTCATTCCCTCCCAATCCCACTCTCCCTCCCTCATCTCCTCCCTGCCCCTCTTAGTCCACTGATGGGGGAGGTCCTCCTCCCCTTCCATCTGATCCTATCTTATCAGATTTCTTCAGGGCTGGCTACAATGTCCTCTTATGTGGCCTAGCAAGGCTGCTCCTCCCTTGGGAGAGGGAGTCAAAAAGCCAGCCATTGAATTCATGTCTGAGACAGTCCCCGTTCCCCTAACTAGGGAACCCACTTGGATACTGAGCTACCATTGGTTACATCCGAGCAGGGGTTCTAGATTATATCCATTCATGGTCCTTGGTTGGAGAAACAGTCTCATAAAATACCCCTGTGCCTGGATATATTTGGTCCTTGTGGAGCTCCTGTCCTTTCCAGGTCTTACTTACTCCCCCTTCTTTCATATGATTCCCTATACTCTGCCCAAGGTTTGGTTATGAGTCTCAGCATCTGCTTTGATACACTGCTGGTTAGAGTCTTTCAGAGGCCCTCTATGGTAGGCTCCTGTCCTGTTACTTATTTTCTCCTATTTCCAATGTCCATCCCATTTGTCTTTCTAAGTGAGGAGTGATCATCTGACCCCAGGTCCTCTTTCTTCTTTATCTTCTTTAGTTGTACAGATTTTAGTATCTTTATCTTATCTTATAGGTCTAATACCCACTTATAGGTGAGTATGTACCATGTGTGTCTTTCTGCTTTTGGGATACCTTACTCAAGATGATCTTTTCCAGGTCCCACCATTTGCCTGCAAATTTCATGATTTCCTTGTTTTTAATTGCTGGGTAGTATTCCATTGTGTAAATGTGCCACAATTTCTGTATCCATTCCTCAACTGAGGGACATCTGGGTTGTTTCCAGGTTCTGACTATTACAAATAAAGCTGCTACAAACATGTTTGAGCAAATGTCCTTGTTGTGTACTTGAGCATCTTTTGGATATATGCCTAGGAGTGGTATAGCTAGATCTCAAGGAAGCACTATTCCTAATTGTCTAAGAAAGCACCAGATTGATTTCTAAAGTGGCTGTACAAGTTTACATTCCCACTAGCATTGGAGGAAGGTTCTCCTTTCTCCATAACTTCTCCATCATGTGTTGTCATTTGAGTTTTTTATCTTAGCCATTCTGATGGACACACACAGTATATTCTCACTTATAAGTGGATATTGATGTTAGACATATAATATAGGATAAACATACTAAAATCTGTACACCTAAAGTATCTAAGCAAGAAGGAGGACCCTAGGTAAGATGATCAATCCTCACTCAGAAAGACAAACAGGATGGACATTGGAAGAAGGAGAAAACAGGAAACAGGACAGGAGCCTACCACAGAGGGCCTCTGAATGACTCTTAGCCATTCTGATGGGTGAAATCTCAGGGTCATTTTGGTTTGCATCTCTCTGATGTCTAAGGACGTTGAGCATTTCTTTAAGTGTTTCTCTGCCATTCTGTATTCCTCTACAGAGAATTCTCTGTTTAGCTCTGTATCCCATTTTTAAATCAGATTGCTTGATTTGTTGCTTTTTAACTTTTTTAGTTCTTTACACATTCTGGATATCAGCCCTCTGTCAGATATAGAGTTGGTGAAGATCCTTTCCAAGTCTGTAGGCTGTCATTTAGTTTGGACTACAGTGTCTTTTGCTTTACAGAAGCTGTTCAGTTTCATGACGTCCCATTTATCAATTGTTGATCTTAGAGCATGTGCTGTTGGTGTTCTGTTCAGGAAGTTGTCTCCTGTACCAACGAAATCAAGGCTCTTCCCCACTTTTTAGTGTGTCTGGTTTTATGTTGAGGTTTTCGATCCACTTGGACTTTAGTTTTGTGCAGGGTGGTAAATATGGATCTATTTTCATTTTTCTGCATGTAGACATCCAGTTGGACCAGCACCATTAGTTGAAGACACAGGAAACTTCTGATGGACTAGGGGCAGAGACAAAGCCATGCACAGCAAGAGTAGCAGCTCCGGCCCCTCGCGCGCAAAAAAGCATGGGGGTGTTTGCATCCTCTTATCTACAGTTTCCTGTTAGTATTTCTGGGTTTTTGTTGTTGTTGTTTGTTTTGTTTTGTTTTGTTTTGTTTTGTGTTCAGTCAATGGCAGCTAGAGACATTTGCTCTTTTAGAGTAAGCTTTGTGTAGTACAGAGGAGGGAAAGGCAAAGAATGATTTGAAGATCACCCTGACTCACCTCCTACAATATGTTTGATTATTTCACCTATGTCATAATAGTTGCAGAAATATATAATAATCCCAATGGGTGGAAAAAATTTTTCACAAAATTTAAATCTTTAGTAGGGCCCTGATAGGTGTTAATTTAAAAGACACTTTCCCTATTCTTTATTCCTGTTGTGCCAAGAAAGATAGGAAGCTGTTTGTATAAGCATGATGGCAATGCTTGAAGTATGGGAAGGGAGGTCTTAGACATATGTGGAGGACAGACTAAGTTCTCTACCTTGTTTTCCCTAGTTTCTTGTGGCTCTCTGGAAAAGAATTCAGAGAAAAAGCAAAGTAAGGAATTTGAGGATTTTTTTTAACTCTAAAAGGGAAGTGGACAATCAAGGTGAGTGTGTGCTTCTCAAGAGAACTATGTCACAAGGGTTTCTAATTCATGGCAAACTTTAATGGGTGAGAGGGGTTATTTCTGTCTCAGAAAAGGCAGGAGGAATTCTTGAACTTTGTCAGCGTTTTTCCAGAATTTGATTTATTCCTTTCTGCCATCATATGAAGTGTTCTACATGTGTCATTGTTAATGCTCAATAATAACGGCAACAGTCAATTTTGCAATCCCAATTTTATGGAGCTCCATTATATTGGTAGAAATAACAGCTAAAAGTCATCTAGGAAAGCCATTAATCACAGTCAGTTCTTGTGTGTCCCTGCCTTATTACATTAGCCTCTAGACACCTTTGTGTCTTGTCTTAGATATCCCTCTCTACTCTTCTTAAGATTTGCTTTTCACCTTTTGAGTGGCACTTTATGTAAATGAGTTGGTGTTGTCTAAAATATATTCTTCCTGTCTTTTTCCCTCAAGAGCACAACAGTGATTCTGGATTTTTGATCCTCATTGTGGATAAGTCTGGACAAAGCCTGATTTATGTGTCAGGATTTTGGGTGTCTTGTATCACTGTTGAGGTCTCTTCAGGTACCACTTTCCTTGCTACATCTGTGAATAGAGAGATTCAGAGTCCAGCACTGCTTGTCACAGGGTCAACTGAGGTTCCAAAACCTTCTTCTGGTCTCTTCACACTGATATAGGAATAATTACCTTGCTGTGGCATTTCAAAGTTGTACAAATTATAAAATTGCTACTTAAATCTCATTTGCTTACAAATATCCAGCTACATATTTCTTGAGCCAGAAACCTGCTGTGGGAAAGAAAGGACAGCCTGGCCTTGAACCTCTAACAGTCAGTGAGAAGCCAATGGTAGCTGTTTCTGTTGTTGTTGTAACAGCATGTGATAACAGATGTAAACTCAGCAAATAAATGCCAATACATGTAATTCTTTCTCTAACTTTCTAAGGAAAGGGTTTTCTTAAATTTTAAATATTTTGAAAAGTGCACTTTCCATTGTTCTCCTCAGATTAAAAAAAAACATTGTTTTATAATGACACCTGTTCACTTAAGAAGAAACTTTTCTCATGTTAACTTAGATAGAAATGTTTATTCACTCTTAATTGCTTCTTCACAAAAAGAAAAGGCAGTGTTATTTTAAGAAATAACATTAATCGTTTAAAAAATATCATAGAAACTACACCTAGCAACAATGCTGATAAAATGAAGATATAAAAGCAGAGATTGTACATAAGTGCACTACACAATAGTAATATAAGAATAGAGTTACAAACACGAGGACAGACAATGAGTTGTTAAAAAGCATAAAGTACTTACAGTTCTCATCATTGAGGTTTGCATGCCTTCACTTCATCAGAAGGAAGGAGAGATTTCTGATAAAAATTATCAAGGTTATAAGCCATTCCCTAAGTCACATTTTACTAGCAAGAAATGGCTATGTTAGTAGCTAGATAGTCTCAAACTTAATTGTCATTAAAAATGAATCTCCTCTCTCTTTTTGATATACATATTGTAAATGCAAGACCAGAACTTGCAGACAATTCCTTACCAGGCTTTGAAAACTCTTCTACCTACCAGTCAGTCACTTCTTCTGAAATGAATTAGAATATGGAGATTAAAGAAAGAGATTATGTGATTCTAGTCCAAGAATGAAAAATAGACTGTCATTCTCAACAGAACAAAACAATCAAACAGACAAAAACAACAGTATAGTCCCCATTTTATAAAAGGAATGTTGAGGCCCGTAGTCCAGGCCACCACTGCTACTGGCAACCACACTGTGGTGGCTTCTGTGCTGCTCCTGGAAACTATGTGGAAGTCCATGATCTGTGCTGCTGCTGGATGATATGGGCAAAGAAATCTCTCTTGCATTGATATGGATGACTGCAGAGTCACAGTTAAGAATGAGAGACATTGAATACTTCTGTGATAACTGCCCCCCCCCTCCACACACACACACACACACACACACACACACACACACACACACACACACACACACAATTAGAAACAGTCTAGATAGGAAGCTGTTAATGCAAGTCCTCAAAAAATGTGTTAGGGATTCTGAAGTGCAGCTCTTCACAGTAGCTGATGGTTTCTGGCAGGGTGGGAGTTGGGATGGGAAAGGACGCAGTTTTCTTTATGGAGATAGCCATTGGGAGTTAAGCATGCTCCAATGAGTATATGGGCAACACAAATTGGATTTCATATATATTTTTATTTTCTTTACTTTAGGTAGGGAGACACAAGGATGGGAGGATGGACCTGGGACCAACAAATGAATGTGAACAGGATGCAGTGTGTAAAATTCCAAATAATTAAAAAAATATGATGGAAAATAGATAGATGATAGGTGTATTATAGATGATAGATAGATTATATATAGATCCATAGATCCATAGTTCCATAGATCCATCCATCCATCCATCCATCCATCCATCCACCCATCCATACATACATACATAGATGAAAAGGATAGGTACAAGGAGGAAGATAGCTATGCTAGGCAGAGGTTTTGCTCCTGAACATTTTCTTTGAGTGGCAGATATAGAAGGTAGATGTTTATCTGTCACTTCCTTAAAACCCAGCTCAATTCCCAAAATGCCTGTTTTGTTGACAAATTAATCTTCCAAGTAGGAAACAGTGACAGGTGAACTATGAAGACTAGGAGAGTGCCATAGTTGTGTCTCCTAAGTATTTCAAATACTATATGGGAGGGGCATGGAAGTATCATAGTTTTTCCTCCATGTGAGATGAGGTCAACAGATTATACAAACTGTAGGAAGAGTAAAGTTTCAGAAACTTTCTGGGTACCAATTGAGAAAAGGCTACTTTTTCTTGGTAAAGTATAGCTATTTTTATTGAATCATTTTTAACTTTTTTAATTTTAAATTTTTATATTAATTAGAGTTTATTCACTTTGTATCCCAACTGTAGCCTCCTCCCTCATTCCCTTCCAATCCCACCCTCTTTCCTCATCTCCTCCCATGCCCCCCTCCAAGTCCACTGATAGGAGAAATTCTCCTCCACCTCCATCTGACCCTAGACCATCAGGTCTCATCAGGACTGGCTGCATTGTCTTTTGAATTAAAAATATAATTACCTCTTTTTCTACCCTTCTTCCTCCAATCATGTATATTTCTTGACTCCTGATCTCTCAAATTCAGTTCTAATTGTTCACTCATATATATATATATATATATATATGAGTGTGTATGTATGTACATATATATGAATATATATGTTGAATATATGCAAATGTGACATATATGTATATATGTGTGTACATGTGTATTCCTAATATAGCAATATAATCTGTTTATTTAATATAGTGTTCCTTGTATGCTCCTGATGTTTGGATTGACCACTTTGTATAGGATAACAAATTAAGGGAGTCTTCCTTGGGGAAAGAATATTTACTTCTCTACCCAACAATTTGTTGTTGGTTGGTTAGAGTTGGTACCCAGAGAGATTTCTCTCTTCCATGTTAGCATGTATATTAGTGTCATCCTTGATTAGTTCTTGTTTAGGCACCCATATTGTTGAGACTTCATGAGCATAGCTTTTAATTTTTTAAACTTAATTTAATTTTTATATTAATTAGAGTTTATTCACTTTGTATCCCAACTGTAACTCCTTCCCAATCCAATCTTCCCTCCCTCATCTCCTCCCATTCCCCTCTCCAAGTCCACTGATAGGGGAGGTCCTCCTTCTGTTCCATATGACCCTAGCCTATCAGGTCTCATCAGGACTGGCTGCATTGTCTTCCTCTGTGGTCTGGTAAGGCTGCTCCCTCCTCAAGGGGAGGTGATCAAAGAGCCAGCCACTGAATTCATGTCAGAGACAGTCCCGGTTCCCCTTACTAGGGAAACCACTTGGATAACAAGCAGCCATGGGCTACATCTGAGCAGGGGTTCTAGGTAATCTCCATGCATGGGGCTTGGTTGGAGTATCAGTCTCAGAAAAAAACCCTGGGTCCAGATTTCTTTTTTCTTTTTCTTTTTTTTTCTTTTTTTTTTCTTTTTTTACTTTCCACATCACTCCTTTCCATTTTTTATTAATTACACTTTATTCACTTTGTATCCCCTGATAAAACCCTCCCTCCTCACCTCCCAATCCCAACTTCCCTCTCCCTTCTCCATGCATGCACCTCCCCAAGTCCACTGATAGGGGAAGTCTTCCTCTCCTTCCTTCTGATTCTAGTCTATCAGCTCTCATCACGAGTGGCTGCCTTGTCTTTCTCTGTGGCCTGGTAAGGCTGCTCCCCCCTCAGGGGGAGGTAATCAAAGAACAGGCCAATCAATTCAGAGGCAGTCCCCTGTCCCACTTGGACACTTGTTTCTGCTGCTCTCCTTGTGGAGCTCCTGTTCCCTTACAGTTCTTTCTATCTCCCCCTTATTTCATAAGAGTCCCTGTAATCTGCCCAAAGTTTGGCTATGAGCCTCAGCATCTGCTTTGATACCCTGCTGGATAGAGTCTTTCAAAGACCCTCTGTTGTAGGCTCTTGACTTGTCCCATGTTTTCTCCGTCTTCTGATGTCCATCCCATTTGCCTTTCTCAGTAAGGATTGATCATCTTAAACAGGGTCTTCCTTCTTGCTTAGCTTCTTTAGTTGTACCTAGTATATTTATCCAATATTATATGTCTAATATCCACTTGTAAGTGAGTATATACCAGGTGTGTTTTTCTGTTTCTGGGATACCTCACCTAGGATGATATTTTCAATTCTTTTTCTTAAAAGTACAGAGATAAACAGAGAATTCAAAATAAAGGAGTACTGAATGGTTGAGAAACACATAAAGAAATGTTCAGTGTCCTTAGTCATCAGGGAAATGCAAATCAAACTAACCCTGAGATTTCTCCTTACACCCATCAGAATAGCTAAGATAAACAACTTAATGACAACACATGCTGGAGAGGATGTGGAGAAAGTGGAACCCTCTTCCATTGCTGGTGGGAATGCAAACTGTACAACCACTTTGGAAATCAATCTGGCACTTTCTCAGAAAATTAAGACTAATGCTACCTCAAGCTGCAGCTATACCAATCCTAGGCATATATCTGATATATCCTCAACTATATAACAAGGATATTTCCTCAACCAAGTTTGTAGTAGCTCTATTCCTAGTAGCCAGAATCTGGAAACAACAAGGATGTCCCTCAGTTGAGGAATGGATATAGAAATTGTGGCACATTTACACAATGGAATACTACTCAGCTATTAAAAACAAAGAAATTTGCAGGCAAATGATGGGAACTAGAAAAGATCATCTTGAGTGAGGTAATCCAGAAGCAGAAAGACACATATGGTATATACTCACTCATAAGTGGTTATCAGATATATAATATAGAATAAACATACTAAAATCTACTCTCCTAAAGAAGCTAAACAATAAGGATGACCCTAGGGAAAAGGCTCAATCCTCATTCAGAAGGGCAAAAATTGACATCAGAAGCAGGAGAAGGCAGGGAACAGGACGGGTGTATACCACAGAAGGCCTCTGAAAAACCGCACTGATGGAGGTATGGAAGAAGAGGCTGACATAGCCAAACTTTGGGCAGAATGCACGGAATTTTATGGAGGAAGAAGGAAACAGAAAGACCTAAAGGGGAAAGGGGTCCAAAGGAGAACAACAGAGCCAAGGGCTCTGTGGCCTCTGCAGAGACTGATACCCCAACCAAGAGCAATGCGCAGAGGTGGCCTAAAACCCCTGCTCAAACGTAGACCAAAGACTCAGTCTCCAAGTGGGTCCCTTCCTAAGGGGAGCAGAAGTTGTCTCTGGCATGAACTCAGTGGTAGGCTCTTTGATCCCCTCCCCCTGATGGTGGAGTCCCTTACCAGGCCACAGAGGAAGACAATGCAGATAGTCCTGATGAGACCTGATAAGCTAGGATCAGATAGAAGGGGCAGAGGTCCTCCCCAATCAGTGGACTAGGAGGGGGCAGAGGAGGAGAAGAGGCAAGGAGGGGGGGGATAGGGAGGAGATGAGGGAGGGGGCCACAGCTGGGACACAGAGTTAATAAAGTATAATAAATAATGATAATTAAAAATTTTAAAAAGTCACCAAAAATATAAAGATGCAATCAATTTGATTTTTCATTTGCTTTACCTCTTTTAAATTTACTCCATATGTGATAACTGATTAAAAGAACAGGTTAAAAGTTGTACCCCTGGCATGTGTATAAGTTTCATTTTGATCTGCCAGAAATGACATGAGAATGCCATCTAGGAGGCTTGGTATAACCTTGTTTCCTCCCATAAGTGTCAGCTCAAACAGGCCTTGGACCAAACATCATCTCGATACACACAACCTGCCCCCCTCAGAAATGCTTTCTGCTCCACAGACTTTAGAAATGGCATAAAATCTATGTAACAATGTAGACCAGCTAAGTGTCCCCCTGGCAACTGTCCATTTTCAGCCCTCCTGACTATTCGCCTCTGCAGTGGTCTCCTTGGCCACTGGCCACTCTGACCCCTTGACAGTGTTCCATAATGCTTCACAGTGAACCTTGCATATCTTCTACAATACATTCTCTGTGTCTCACTGGAATTCCTTTGAAAGAGATCACTAGGACTGAAGCGCCAAGGGGTAAGGGATTCAGTTCTTTTGTTCTCTTTGCATGGCCAGAGCGCTCAGTGGTTGACATTGCAGCCCATTACTCTACCTGTCTTTCTCCTCAGCATGCCCCTTTGAGCCAGAACTCACTCTGGCCAAACTGATTTTCTTTACTTTTCATTAACAATAAGAAAGCGTTTAGATAAACCCTTGCGTCTTCAATTATTTTGATTCCATTGAATACAAGCATTCCCAACCCACAGTTCTTTTATACTCATTCTACATTTTGCTCATGTTTCAGTCATACATTAATAAACATTCTTCTGAGCTGGATTTAAATCATTCTTTTTAATCCTCTAAATCTCTACATCTGATATGAAGGATTAAGCAATAACATATTTGTGTCACATTAAAATTAAGTTCAAATGATGAAAAAGCAATTTGAAATTAATTCTGTACCATAATGTTTCTACACAAAGCACAGCATAAAACTAAATAAAAAATATATGTATGTATAGATAGATAAATAGATAGATAGATATTAAACATTATCAAAAGATGTAGGCTCTTTTATAATTGATTTATTTTTGTTTTGTGTGCAATGGGTGTTTAGCCTGCATGTATGTACCTATAAGTGTGTCAGATTTGGGAATTACAAACAATTGTGCGTGCTGGGAATTAAACCCAGGTCCTCTGGACCAGCAAGCAGTCCATGCTCTTAATAGCTGAGCTGTCTCTGCATCCTTTGAGATTTTTTTTAAGCTTAAGTGTGGTGCTCATTTTTTTAAATTGAAGGTATAAGAGACATGGACTGCTAATTAATAGTATTTAGACATGGAACTAGACTTCATCTCCTAACCATTCTCACAACTAAACGTGGCTATATAACCACAGGGTTGATAGGGAGTTGTTGAGGGATTGGTATTTGCCACTTCCAAGTGTGTGACCATTGTACATGACCATTATACAACTTGTGCCATTTTAGCATAATAATATTTTGAAACCCTCCAAGAACAAATAAATTCTGAACTCAAAACAAGCTATAAGGCAATGCAAGGAAAAGTTTACATGTACGAAGGAAGCCTCTGCTTTTATATTCTCTGTTCCAGGGAGAAAATAGCTCTAAAACTTTAGAAAATTTGTGAAGAAGGCTCAGATTTTGCATAAGTATTTCACTTGTTTTGGGCATGTTTCTCCATCAACTTTCTTGCTTCATTCCTAACCCCTTCTTTCTTTCTTTCTTTCTTTCTTTCTTTCTTTCTTTCTTTCTTTCTTTCTTTCTTTCTTTCTTTCTTTCACTGAGGATTGTTTTTAAGCCCTTTGAGGTACCATTTTATAGCTTGCTTATTCATTTTTCTAGGTCCATGTATACCTGAGACACACATTGCTACATTTTTCTTTTTTCCTCAATATATATACATATATATACACACACACATATATAAATGTGTATATAATATATAAAATGTGTATATATAATATATAAATATAATGTGTATATATATATATATATATATAGAGAGAGAGAGAGAGAGAGAGAGAGAGAGAGAGAGAGAGAAAATCCAACGCCACAGTATTGCACTTTATTTTTTTTCTGTGTTTCAAAAAAATGGCACTGAAAGGGCACTAGGAGCACTGTCCCTAGACATTTTTGTCCCACTGTCCACTGACAATCTTCTCTACTGGAGGTAATTCATAGAAACAAGACCTGCCCTAAGTTATAAAGTTTGGAAATGGTTCACTTTCTCTTTTACTTTGTTGTTCTGTATTCATGGCCTACCAAGACAGTACACCAGATAATCACAAGATGCTCAGTCCAGAAGCTGTTCTGCCCCATCCCCAAGAAAAAACAATGCTTTGAAGAAATTAATAGAAGAATCTGATTATTAAAGCCATAGGCCTTTATCTTATCACATATCATTCTTCTATTTATTAGTCTTAAAATAGAGACATAAAAAAGAGTTTTCTCTGATTTTTTAGGGTTTTATTTCTGAATCCTTATACTGGGTAATTTTTTTTTTGCAATTTAGTGGTTTATTTTACATGAGGTTATAACAGCATTATACATATTTTTCTTTTCTTCCCTTTAAACATCCCACATAGCCTTTTAAAATGTGAGCTCCTTTTAAAATGTATGACCTCTTTCTCATTAACATACTTATATATTACTAAATACATAAATTCAACCTACTCACTCTGTATAATGTTACTTTAATTTGCTTTTTCTCCCTAATACTAATCAGCCTTGTCTTAGGAATGTTGGTCTTGATGTTTGCTGACTAGGAAAGGGATAACAACAATACCTCACTTATGACATAGAGAACTGACCAGCATTTGATATTATTTTGTACATCATGTTTCTTACTATTTATGCAACTACTCTATTAAATTACCTGTTTTATAGACTTGACATCAAAGCTATTTTAAAAGTGTCATAGTAAACAGACTAATATGTCAAATACAATAAAATGTATTCTAATAAATGCCCCACCAGGTCTTTCATCTCCCCCTTCTTTCATAAGGTTACCTGCACTCTGCCCAAAGTTTGGCTATGAGTCTCATTGTCTGCTTCGATACCCTGCTGGATAGAGTCTTTCAGAGGCCCTCTGTGGTAGGCTCTTGTTTTTTTCCCTGTTTTCTCTCTCTTCTGATGTTCATCCAGTTTGTCTTTCTGAAAGAGGATTGATCATCTCACCCAGGGTCCCCCTTCTTACTCAGCTTCTTCAGGTATACAGATTTTAGTATGTTTATCCTAAATTACAGAGCTCCAGAAGGAGAGCAAGAGAACCCAAAAATCTGAGCACAGGAGTCTTTTCTGAGGTTGATACTCCAACTAAGACCATGCATGGAGATAACCTAGAACCCCTGCACAGATGTAGCCCATGAGAGCTCAGTGTCCAAGTGGGAACCCTAGTAAGGGGAACAGAGGCTGTCTCTGACATGAACTCAGTGGCTGTCCCTTTGATCACTTCCCCCTGAGGGGGAGCAGCCTTAATAGGCCACAGAGGAAGACAATGCAGCCAGTCCTGATGAGACATGATAGGCTAGGGCCAGATGGAAGAGGAGGAGGACTGAGGGAGGGGCATGGGAGGAGAAAGAGGATGGAGGGTAGGATTGGGAGGGGAAGTGGGAGGGACCTACAGCTGGGATACAATGTGAATACATTGTAATTAATATAAAGTAAATTAATTTTAAAAATAAATGCCAAACAGTGTTAATGTCATTGGGTTTCTTAAGGAAAAAACAATCAATTTGATGTTTCTTCATTTGGTGTTTCTTTGGACACATATTTTCACTAGTATTTGTGGGGAGCTGATGAAGTGTTTTTCTCCCTCTGCTTTTTGAAAATTCTTACTTAGTCAATAGCCTCATGGATAATTGTTTGCCGGTAAAATAAAGACAATGCTCTTAGGCGAGCAAACCTGGAGGTCTACTTACATGACTAAAGAAACAGTGAGCTTGGGTGTCTTAGCTGTGATAATCCAATTAATGTATAATATCCAAGATGGCTGATTCCTGCATCAGCCATTTAGACTCTGAAAGAGGAAACAGCACAACACATTGTGAACATAATTCAACTCCTGATGTCTGATATCATACACTGCTGGCTAATTTGTGCTGGTACACTCTCAAATTCTTTACATGTTTTTTGAAAGTTTTTTCCATTCATTTTCAAAATTAACTTAAATGGTTGTTTCTATATCTAAATAGACTAAGACATGAGTTTTATTTCTATGACCTTTATAATCAGGTGAACCTCTTTGTAGCACCACAAACAGAGCTGAGTATCCTTCACAAGTGAATATTAGAAATGGATATATGAGAAAACAACATTATATATAATTAATATGACTATAAATAAACATCACAAAAATGATATTATTAGAATATATAAGATTTTTTATGTGACACTGTTCTGAGAACTTTTTGCCTATAAACCTGTTATATTTATATATCTACTACAAATAGATAAAAATACTGCCTACTACTATTATTTTTATACATAGTTGCATTTGAATTGTTGCTTCAAATTTTAAGAAATTGTAAACAATGATTGTGCTGTAGAAATGGCTAAATTTGTCAAATAATATCAATTAACAGCCAAAGAATATAAGTTAAACTATCATGACATTAATACAGGATCAGAAAAATATATTATCTCTTATGAGAATGGGATAAAAGAATACTCAACTGATATTGTTTCTTAAAGTGTTTCATTATTGTTTCAATCTAAATATGTTTTCCAAAGTCTCTAATATTGAAGATCATAGGTTACCTGATAAGATTTTAAAAGTTGAATGCACAGTAAGCGATTTGATTTTTATCAGTGATTAATCCATTTATTTTTAAATTCTTAGCTGATTTTTAAAAAAAAATTCTTAGAAGGTTGTTTATAGTTAGGGGAAGAACATCATTGGGACATGCATTTAGTAGTTGTATATTTTCTCCAAAACATCATTCTGTTTCTTTTACTCTTATTACCATGAATGGAATCAGTGTTATGCCACATTTCCTTTTCTCATGTAGCCTGGATCAACAGAGATTCACCCAGAACCAGTAAGATCCAGTTAGCATGAACTGAAAATCTATATCCTGGGACCCCACATCAATCCTTTCAGGTGTTTGTTACTGTGTCACATGGACAGTCACTTGAAGTGACTGAGAAATCACAGTGTTTCGGAAGAATAGGACATAAAATAAATTCCTGATTGTTTAACCAAAACCTTGCACAATTAATATATAAGGAGACCAGCTTGACAAAGAATGTGGCTATGATATCATGAATAAGGCAGCCTATTTATGACTAACAGGAGCTCTTTCCTACATACCGAGGCCTTCCAGAGTGCATAAGGGTTAGTCTTAATACTTTAAAACACTAAAACACACCACACTGGGTGAAGCTTTAAGATGTTAATGAGGATTGCAATAAGAGTTGTGTTTAGAAGTGCATATAACAGATCATGCCCATGAAAGCTCTCACTATAAAAACAAGCCCAAAGCCTACGTTACCTGATTTTTAAGCCCCTGTGCATCCTGTTGTGAAGCCATTTGGCTTCCCTCTGCTCTGTTCTACTTCCTCCCTACGAAGTGTCTATTTTCTTTGAAAAAGCGCCCTGCTTCTGCTATTACTGGTGTCTTTGCAAAAATTGGTTATTTCAGGAAACAAGAACCTGAAATGGCTCTGGAGGTTCCCATAGGACAGTATGATCTGATAATATAAACAGAGTCACAAAGGAAAGAAGTTACTTAAAAAGAAATTGAGAAACGCTGAAAACAGAAGTACCCTTCTCCAGGAAAAAAAAAAAAAGCACAATAATTAGTGCCAAATGTTTAATCTTAACACACACAATATTATATGGGCAGAGCAGGTTATGTTTAGGAATGTAAACTTACTTATTGCATCCATATATGCATGCAATTACAAATAATGAAAGCAGCAACCATGAATGTGAATAACAAAGAGGAGAGGTATATATCTTCTCTCAATCTTAAGGAAGACTTAGAGTTAAGAAAGTAAATGGTGAAGTGTTGTAATTATAATTACATTTTTTTTTTACAAAAAGGAAAAATAATCCTGAAGGTTAGTACATGTAAGAAGGGAGCTAATGGTTTGACTGCAAGTTGGATAGCAGTTGCAACTACTGTAAGATTAAACAATAAATCTAAAGGAGAAAAAATGATCATGGTATACATTAAAAGATAAATTCTACTTTTAACACCATCAGGAGGCAAGGCTATAGAGGGGAATCTTTTCAATCAACTTGTTAAAACTTATCCAGATTTGATGTGGAAAGACGTTGCTATAAGTTACCCTGGGGTTTTGCTTTATAAGGCAGACATTTAGTCGCCTTTTTCTTTATACATTCACTTCTGACTGATTTATGTCTTAAGATATCAACAAGCTGACAGGTTCAAATATGTGTGTGTCACTGCTTTTCTTCTTTGAACCACGCAGATAGTTCTCCCAAGAATACATTCATTATAATGAATGGACTTTGAAACACTACCATAAATACTGAGTCTCAAAGTATATCTTTGCAAAACTAAATAAACAGTAGTTGGTAAATTGCTTAAAATAATTGTCTCTCATCTCTCCTCTATTTGACCATCTACAAGTAGCTTTCTTATTTTACTGACTGATTAGTATGTAACAAGTACATGATGCATGCCTTAAAACTGTAGTTCAAGGTACTAGTTTGTAGCAGCTGCAAATTTCTGATCTCTACTTTATGTAAATCATATATTAATCATGCAGTGCAATGATCCACTGGAATTGTTACAGTAAAGTTAATGCATTTGGAAAACCCTTTCATACTTCCCAAGCATAAAAGACAACAAGCAAAAACTATCTAACAACAATCTAAAAAATAATGGGTTTCTGAAGGGTGTTTAAGGAACAGGACAAGAACCTTCCACAGGCGTTCTCTGAAAGACTCTACCCATCAGGGTATCAAAGCAGATGCTGTGACTCATAGCCAAACTTTGGGCAGAGTGTGGGGAATCTTATGGAAGAAGAAGGAGATAGAAATACCTGGAGGGGACAGGAGCTCCACAAGGAGACCAACAGAGCCAAGAAAACTTGGCCCAGGGGTACCTACAAAGACTGATGAAACAACCAAGGACCATACATGGAAAAGACCTAGACACCCTGCCCAGATGTAGCCCCTGGGCAACCTGGTCTCCAGGGGGGTTCCCTAATAAGGGGAGCAGGAGCAGTCTCTGCTACTGCACTAGTCTCTGAACTAGGTTGCTTACTCTTTAATCACCTTCCCCTCGTGAGAAGTCCTTACTGGGCCACAGAGAAAGAGGATCCAAACAGTCCTGATGAGACCTGATAGGGTAGGGTCAGCTAGTAGGGGGGAAGAACTCCCCTCTCAGTGGACTAGGGGAGAGACATAGCAGAAGAAAGGGTGGGAGGGTGAGACCAGGAGGATACGAGGGAGTGGACTACTGCTGGGATACAAAGTGAGGAAACTGTAATTAATGATGATACGAAGACTAAGAATAATAATATTTAAAAAAACCCAATTCTTAAAGAGCACACATTTGAAGATTAGAAGAAAGCCCCCCCCCCCACACACACTATATTTTGAGTACTTAAGAATTTCACTCAGTTAGTGACTCGAGCACCACCCTTTAGAAAGCTACGCACACATCTGTGTATACACTTCAGGGTTCCAATTAGACTTGCCAGCACGTCATTTGTCACAGTGATTTTCTTAGGATACCACTTCTTCTGTTAAAACATTTCTGGGGAAAAAGCTATGAGGGATCTATTATGCAATGCTTTATCGCTCCCCCTTTAGACCTGAAGGAAATCTAGGGTTATTTAGAATATTAAATCTTAATGTTTTTTTTTTATTTAATCATCATTCCTGAAAACCTAGAATTACACCACAAACAGAACTTTAAGAAAAAAAAAAGTTTAGACAATGGGAAAAATAAATACATCCTTTATAACAAATGGTGCCAGTAAACTGGGCATCCCACATAAAGCAAAAAGGAAGGTATAATGAGTGTAGTCATAAACATTAGATTTTTCATAAAAGTTACTCGAAAATGGAGCATAGACCCAATTGTAGATCTAAATCTCAAAAGCCATATAGAAAGTAAGGCAGGCTATCTTCTAGATGACCTTGATGTAGCAGAGGTTCTTTATAGGCAGCATTAACAGCATGAGCCATGAAAATAAAATAGTTGATAAGGTATGCTCTATTAAACTTTAAAACATTTTAAAGTTCTGCTAAACAAATTGTCCAGAAAATGAAAAGAGGAGCCACAGACTTGAAACACTATTTTCAAAATACATATCTGATAAATGAGTATCACCTGAGATATAAAAAGTTTCTTAAACACAGCTGTAAGGATAAAATCCAATTAAAAATAAAATCCTCAAAGAACTAAAGTTACCACAGCAGCTGAATGCGCAGACAGAGTACAAACTTACGAAAGGGGGCTCCAACTGACATGCTATTAAAGAAGTGACAGCAAAGCAACCATAAAACACAGCTGTCTGCCTTATACAACGAGAACATTCCGGAGCCTGAAAAATACTAAATGCTGGACAGGGTGGAGACACGGTGTACCCAATACTCCAGTGGAGCAACTGGAGACACAATGTGAAACAGTAGAAGCTCAGTGGGAGAAAATTTTTAGGTTTCCCACAAAACTGAACAGTATTACCCTATGATACATTTTCCAGTCACCACACATTTCCATGTTTATCTAAGGAAAGTGAAACTTATACCCACACAGAAAATATAAAACCCTTGAATATTTCTAATAATTGCAAAAAGCTTAGAGCCCAAGATGTACTTTTGTAAAGAACAAATAAGCAGACTGTGATATACGTATATATAGATATGTATATATATATACATATATATGAAGTATTTATGAGTTAAAAGAAACCAGTCACAAAGTCAAGAAACAACATTGAATAAACTTAAGTGTGCATTGTTAATTGTAAATGATCTGTAAAGACTACAATATGCTATGTTTTTTAATTATATGACATTTTGGAAAAGACAAAGTTATAAAAATATGAATGTGAATTGTTACCAGAAACTAAAATAATATAATATTAAATATGGTTCATAGTATTGCTAAAGAGTAGAATGCTATATATGGTATTGTGATGATAATTCCATCATTATACATTTATCAAAATCAATAGAATTTGTAGGAACAACTTTAATGTCAACCATGATAGTGATATTTCAACGGAAGTTCATTAATTATTTAAAAAAATCAGTTCTCAAGTATGAATCTCTCTGTCTCTGTGTGTGTGTGTGTATGTATGTTTATGTGTGCATGTATGTGTGTATGTGTGAAAGCACATAAAGATATTAGATATTTGGGCACCCTGTACCTACCATCTCATTTTTCTGTGATTAAAAAGCTCTTTGAAAGAATAAAATTAAATAAACTTAAAGCTTGTGAGAATGAATGCTGTGGAGACTCCGTGGATCCCTGCAGGGCTTGTCACCAACATATAGCTGACTGTGCTGTGTGTCACCAGGTGTCTGGTCACCTGGAACTAACTGCTGTAGCTGCAAATCCTTTCCCAGCATGGCCTGCACCATGCAACCGTACTTTTTGACAACTAAAAATGAAAGTTATGAAAGGCAACGAGTTTCTAGTATACTGTAATGAAATTCAGTAACCTGAAGAGATACCACAAAGCAAGCACATTTTCATTATGTTCCCAATGTTAATATTCTATTGTAATGAGTGTCACAATAAATACCTCTAGAAGAGGGTGGGAGGATTGTAGAAAGCCTCAAAGCCAGGTTTGTTGTCTAGATATAATTTTTCACATTTAAATTGATACAATAAGAAATAAAATCCTACTAATTTTTTAAACACAACTCTCAGACAAATTTACAGATAATAAGAAAGGAAACCCTACCTGAACAAAGAAGGCAGTCTCAAAATGTACATTTCAAAAGATTCTATACTTAAAGAGAACATATATTTTCAACAATTAAAAATCTATGAAATGTACATTTTATAAAAATTAGAATAAAATGTAAGAAAAATATGAAGCTTTAAGCCCACCTATAACTCCATTGATATGGGAACTAATTTGAAGCTAGGAAATACACCAGCACAAACTGTCAGGATTTAGACTCCAGCACAGGGATGGTCTCTGTATCTGCAGACATAAAGAGGCATCCTTAGAGCCACAAACTCATGAGACAATGTCCACAGAGCATAAAGGAAACTCAGTTGTGATCTCTTAATGTGCACGAAGTAGTAGTTCATGAATATTTGCATCAGTAGCATACATTTGTTATATAAAAAATAACATTATTTATCTTTAAAATTCTAGATATTTAAAAGATGTTTCACAATAAATGCTCACGGGAAAGTTAATATTTAGACTTTTTGATAAAACCCACATATTCAAAAACTCAGTAATTAATCTAAAACAAATATTCATTCTAGATCTTAATAAAACTTTTAATGTAGGAAGGAAACCTCAACAATACAGCAGGAAAAGTCTACTAATGTCCACTGTAAAATTTTTCTTCAGCCTTGCTAGGCCACAGAAGAGGACATTGCAGCCATTCCTAAAGAGACCTGATAAGCTAGAGTTAGGAAGGGGAGGAGGTCCTCCCCTGTCAGTGGACTTGGAAAGGGGCAGGGAAGAGATGAGGGAGGGAAGGGTGGGACAGCGAGGGAATGCGGGAGGGGGCTATGGCTGGGATACACAGTACATAACCTGTGATTAATATAAAATAAAAATGTTAAAATTAAAAAAACTTTATCAAACTGTTTTCATGTTCATAAACTTTGAGAGAAACCTGAATCTGTGTTCCCAGGCCATGGCCACTCATTTTTGCGTCTAGAATAAACTACCTCTTATCCTCTTTGAACAACAAAAACAAATTTTTCTTCATTCTTTAAAAGGATGAAAGAGAAACATAGTTATTTTTTTCTTCTTTATTTCCTTGTCTGATGTGGATATATAACTGGATTTTCTTGGACTGTCTGCTCTCAGATGGAGGGTCAGATAGCCACCGGTTCTATATCACCTCACTAGAACTAATGTTTATTTTTAATGGGCTCTGATACTGTATTATCAGTCAATTTCTAATTGTAAAGGACAAATTTTCCTTTCGTTTTAAGGCCATTAGAGTGAGACTCAAAACACTCTAACTAACACTTACTGCTTGGTACTATGTGGTATTGAAGGATTAGCAGAGATAGGCCCACTGGAAAAATGTATTCCCAACTAAGAATTACATTGTTATTAAAGTTGTCAAGTAACTTATTTCTCCGAAAACTTAAAAAATATAGCATGAAACGTATAAGCAATTGTTCTTTTCAGTCATTGTGACAAACATTCCAAAACAAAATGGTTGCATTGAGAAGAGGGAAAAAGACATAGCAGAGTATATTCATTAACTTAGTTTTTCACCCTCAGTGACTAGAATTAGTGGATGCAATTTATAAAGTAAAAGAAAACAAAAACCTACAGTCTTGCATTTTTATTAAAGTATACAACTTTTAAGAGAAGACTTGATTATACATTATGTGATGTAGTGCATACGCACATACACACACACACATACACAACAGATCAGACCACATAATAAATGATAGAGAAGAAACTGACAGTAAAGAAGTATTTATACACCTGGGCTTTGTTTATTTTGTTGTTGTTTCTCTATGTATGTGTGTGTGTGTTAAGAATGCTGATTAAACACAGTCTTTGTGTGACTTGTAATTGAGAAGGGTCAGGAAATCAAAACTTTAGTCCAGAGAGTGAAAGTGGAAGAAACTGAAAATCACAGAACAAAGTAGTTGAAAAAAAAAAGCATCATAATACAATGTAAGGCAGGAAGCAGCACAGAGATCCAGCTTAGGTTTTCCCTGTCCACACAGGGTAAACAGAAACCTCACCCAAAAGACACGCACTGCAGCCTCAGTAAGCAGAGACTAACAGTACTACTACCCAAGGAGAAAGCCTAGTTCTTTATTTTTTCAGGAATTATTTAATTTATTCAATTTACATCCTGATTGCAGACCCCTCCTTTCTTTCCTCCTATTCCCTTCTTCATACCTCCTTGCCCCATTGCATCCTGTTCTCCTCAGAGACAGGGAACCTCCCATCTCCTTGCAGACAGGAGCCTAGTATAACTGTCTTCTGAGAGGCTTCATCCAGCAGCGGATGGAAACAGATGCAGAGACCCACAGCCAGACAATAGGAGGAGCTCTGGGAGTCTTGTGGGGAAGGACTGAGAGAGCTAGAGCGGTCAAGGACACCACAAGAAGATCTACAGAGTAAACTAACCTGGGTCCAAGGGGGTTAACAGAAACTAAACTGTCAACCAAAGCATGTGCATGGGCTTGACTTTGGCTCCCTACTCACATGTAGCAGAAGCCTGTTTCTTTGGTGGCTTGTATGACTAGGATATCTCCAGTGTCATGGGTCAGCAGAAGAGAGGAGTTCCTTTCTTCTTCAGTCACTTTGATTTGGTAGGCTGAGACAGGGTACCATCTTGAGAAGAAACATGTTGCTTAAGTCTGAGCTTCCTACCTGATTGATATTAAGGAATAACAGCAAGTTATGAAATCTGAAGTCAATTCTACCCAAGCCAACAAATGCGTAATTACAACACAAAATTATAAGAAACATAAAAACAAGGCAACATGATTTATCAGAAATATCACAATTTATCCATTACCAAGTAAGAACTTACAGAAATGGTTAAGATGACAGACACGTGTTTCTAAAAATTATATCAACAAATATTCAATCACTTCAAAGAGGAAACATATTCAGAAACGAATGAATTAAAGTTATCAAACTCAGGATGGTGAATTGAAGCCAGCAATGTAGAAGATAAAGTTGGGAACATAGATGTGAAATTCATGAAGAAAACGGAGATTTTGAAATAATACAAAAAGAAATGTTGAAAACAAAACACATAAACTAGTAAAGTAAAATACAGGGAGAAAATAACAGAGATGAAATCAAGGTTGAATAAATACTAGACATCAATAAAAAATGTGGTAACAACAATTAGAAAAATTTAATGTAATCCAAAGATGAAGTGAAGAAATGATGAAGAAGCAAGAATTGAGATAATACTGGGAGGCATATGAAGCTATAAAATCTTTTAAATCTTGGAAAAATATGTACAGCCAGACATAGAATTATTTGAAACCTGAAATAGATATGATAAGAAGAGAACTACTTAATTTTATATCTTACATAATATACCTAAACTACCAAGTGGGGAAATACTTTTTGCTGTTTTAGTGCATTTTATTGATAAATCTCTTCTGTCATTTGACACCATAGATTTAACACAAAAAATCAATTGTCCATGATATCTCTAACTAGAGACAGCAATCTCAGCCAAACTCCAGTTTAACATTTTATGTTTTCTAGAACCTGTTAGCTGGAGTATAGATTTTATGTGCACATATATCTTTTTATTTTATACCATTTTTTGTTTACTACAGTGAGCCTTTGCAGCACAAAAAATTCTTCTAAAAGTTTATTCTAGCTAGTTTAATTTTTTAAACATGTTGAATAAAGAATGATTTTTAGTTAGTTTTCTATATTGATATTAATTTGAATTTAATTTTTACATCAGAGCTATCATTCTGTCTTTTTAATTAAATTTTTATAATTTTGTATTAATTATACTTTATTTACTTCATACCCCAGCTGTAGCACCCTCCCTCATTACCTCCCAATCCCACCCTCCCTCCATCATCTCCTTCCTGGCCCTCTCTAAGTCCACTGATGGGGGAGTTCCTCCTCCCCTTCCATCTGATCCTAGCTTATCAAGTCTCTTCAGGACTGGCTACAATGTCCTCCTCTGTGGCCTAGAAAGGCTGCTCCTCCCTTGGGGATGGGGAGATAAAAAAGCTAGCCAATGAGTTCATGTCAGAGACAGTCCCTGTTCACCTTACTAGGGAACCCACTTAGATACTGCTTCTTTGGAGAATTAGTCTCAGAAAAGATCCCTATGCCGAGATATCTTTGGTCCTTGTGGATATGCTGTCTTTTCCAGGTCATAACAACTCCCCTTTCTTTCATATGATTCCCTGCACTCTACCCAAGGTTTGGTTATGAGTCTTAGCATCTCTTTTGATACACTGCTAGGTAGAGTCTTTCAGGGGCTCTCTATGGCAGGCTCCTGTCCTGTTATTTGTTTTCTATTTCCAATGTCCATCCCTTTTGTCTTTCTAAGTGAAGACTGATCATCTTACCCCAGGTCCTCTTTCTTGTTTACCTTCTGTAGGTGCACATATTTTAGTATGTTTATCCTAACTTATATGCTTAGTATCCACTTATAAGTGAGTATATACCATGTATGTCTTTCTGCTTCTGGGATACCTCACTCAAAATGATCTTGTCTAGATCACACCATTTGCCTGCAAATTTCATTATTTCCTTGTTTGTAATTGTGAGTAGCATTCCATTATATAAAAGCACCACAGTTTCTGTATCCATTCCTCTGTTGAGGGACATCTGGACTGTTTTTTGACAAAGAAGCAAAAACCATAAAATGGAAAAAAAGGCAACATTTTCAACAAATGATGCTGGTCAAACTGGATGTCTACATGCAGAAAAATAAAAATAGACCCATATTTATTACTCTGCACAAAACTAAAGTCCAAGTGGATCAAAGACCTCAACATAAAACCAGACACACTAAATCTGTTAGAAGAAAAAGTGAGGAAGAGCCTTGAACTCATTGGCACAGGAGACATCTTCCTGAAGAGAACACCAACAGCACAGGCTCTAAGAGCAACAATCAATAGATGGGATCTCATAGAACTGAAAAGCTTCTGTAAAGCAAAAGACACTGTGGTCAGAACAAAATGACAGCCTACAGACTGGGAAAGGATCTTCACCAACCCTATATCTGACAGAGGACTTTATATATCCAGAATATATAAAGAACTAAAGAAGCTAAAAAGCAACAAATTAAACAATCCAATTAAAAAATGGGGAAAAATTTTAAAACCTGCAATATAAAAATGACAATTCATAAAAGCAAATGTGTCAGAATAACACCAGAACTCTCATAATAAGCTCCCAAAGCTAGGAAATCATGGAATGATATACATAGTCAAGCCCTGCATCAAAGTAACTGCCAACCAAGACTTCATATCCAAGAAGATTATCACTACATGCAATATAGAATTAAAGATATTTCTATGCCTTAGCACAGGAATCATGGCAGAAAAGTGAGTGGGAAGAGTACAGAGGCAGTGGATAACAACAGATAAAGACTATTTTCTAGAAACAGCAGGACAGAAGCACATATGACCTTACAGTGGGTTGTGACATAATGCATAAGGCAGAAGGGAGTTAACAGGACTTGAATACCAGCAAGACACAATGGAATGTATGTATGAAAATGTAAGAGCAAACTTCATTGTTTTCTACAATAATTCAAAATATTAAAAATATATTAATACAATATTAATCAAAATGATGAAAATGACCAGACAGATGGCCCAGTAGAGGCAAATCATTTAACCTTTGACTTTTGTATTCTCAGCTGTGCAGTGGGAGAGATAGTAATAATATTTGTGTCTTAAATGATAATGAAGGTAAACCACTTAGGGCACATGTGATTTGGATGACAGGATAACAAAAGATGCCATCAACCAAAGTAAGTTGCTGTCGTTCTCTACAAAAGACTTGATTATCATTTGTCCTCGGTTGATAAACCTCAGTATTACAGGGCTCACTCAAATGATCTCATAATTCAATCTAATTATAATCAAAATCTTCCCAGACTTTACTTTTGTACTCGATAGAACTAAGAAGGGCTTTTGCATGTCAAACCCGTTTAATCACTGCAATACATCTGCTCAGTAGATGGAGGGGGGTTCATTAAAGATGCACAGAGAAATAAGATGTGATTTCCCAGCCAAAGTCGTTTGTAACTGAATTTTCATCTGAAGTTTAGTAATACCTCCTGTTTTTCCTACAACAATTTAGATTCTCGATAGCACCGATGTAAAATATTTAAGTTATTTATCTCATGCACAGTTTATGGCCAACAGAACACCATCTTATCCCTTCTCTGTGAAGCACCCTGTCTTTCCTTCACAGTGGTCCCTTATTGTCCCGTAAACATTTATTCAGTTTCAGGGTCCTAATGATCTACATGAAGCCCCTTTTTATTTTTTTATTTTTTTAAACCTATAGCTATTTTTCTCACCACCAGAATTGGTGCAACTTTAATGAACTAATAGGAAAAAAAATCATTAAATACTTAGCCTGACTCAGTGGCACATACCTGTAATCCCAGTATTTGGGGAGACAGAAGTAGGAGGATCTTTGGACTTTTGAGGCCAGCCTGGTCTACAAAGTGAGTCCAGGACAGACAAGTCTACAGAGAAACCCTAGCTCAAACATATATGTACACACACACATGCATCACATTCATACTTGCTACCACAAAGGCCAGAAGGGTACAGCTCCCCTGAAACTAGAGTTACAGTTGGTTGTGAACCTCCATGAGGATGATGGAAATCAAGCCTAGGTCCTCTGGAAGAGCAGGAAATACTTTTAACCACTGAGCTATTTCTCCAACCCAGTGACATATGATTTTAAGAAATATATTTTATATTTTCCTTAAAAATTCCATTTCTAATTTTTCAATAACCTAAGTACGTGCAAAAAAAAAAACCTTCTTAAAGCAAGACCTCATCTTGCTTGTGTAGAATTTCTTTTGGAAGTAAAAAATTTAAACATATGTTACAGAAAATTATGGATAAAACCTCTATAGAATCTGTGTCATTAACATATGTTTGTGATAAACTGGAATTTTGCAAAGGAGATCAAACCTGGGAAGCATATTTGTTGAAGTTCCATAAGGCTTCAGTAAATAGAATGTTGTGGGTTTTCTTGTGTATACTATTTATTGTCCAGCAAGTCTACTGTGAATGTAAATATAAAGTATACATAGTCCATCATGTGTAGTTTACTGTGAATATGAATGCAAAGAATGTATAGTCTATTATGTATTGTCTGTTGTATATATGAAATTATTTCAGTGCCCTGATAGGAAAGTTTAATTGAAACAGTGGTTTGCAGTTAAAATGTGAGCAAATGTTAAGAGCGCACTGAATGTTTCCTTAGGAATATACTGGAAACAGAATAAAGTCTATTAACACTGTTCTTCTAGCACTGTCTTCACTGTAACTTCTGAGAAGTCAGCCAGCCACATGCCAGCTCCACAGATGTCTCATTGGACAATTAATGCTTTCAGACACCTGCTGCTCACATCACAGTGCAGCCAAGACCTAGTTGATTGTAAACCCAGAAACTGTAGCCAATATGTGTTCACACAAAGCTTCTGGTTTTACTGGCTCACTCAGTATCCTGGCACTTGTCTGATGTCCCATCTTCAGAGAACCTGGCAAATATACATATTGAAAGCACAAACTCCCAAGCCAATGAATGAAATTCTCTACCACACTTTTCTCCATTTCATTGGAGTGTGGGCTTAGCTCATGAATCTTATGCAATATCATAAGTATCAAAAGTAGGCTTCATAAACCTATCACTGAATCATTTCATTTGTTCTAATTTTTTGAGCACCTACTAATTGCCAGAGCTGTAATCATTAATAAAATTGACAAAGCCCTGCCACCTAGTGGGAAGACAGATAATAAACGGTAAGATATAAATGTACATACTAGTAAGGACAGAGATTTATGAAGCAGCTTTTAGTTGGAAGCTACCAATGTTGCTTGAAGAAAATTAAGACTCTACTTTTTTTTCCTTAGAGAGACTCAAATGTTCTTTCTACTGTAAGTATTCTGTAAATGCTTTGTCAAGAACACCTAATTGGCCCACTTAGCTGTCATTGACAAAAGACATTGCTAAAAGAATGAAAAGTGCCATCCAAAGTAGAAGACAGGGAATAGGACAGGAGCCTTCCACAGGGGACCTCTGAAAGACTCTACCCATCAGGGTATCGAAGGAGATGCCAAAATTCATAACCAAACTTTGAGCAAAGTGCAGGGAATCTTATGGAAGGAGGAAATAGAAAGACCTGTAGCAGACACAGGCTCCACAAGGACAGCAATAGAACCAAAATATCTGGGCTCAGGGGATCCTGCAGACACCTATACTCCAACCAAGGATGATACATGGAGAGGACTAGACCCCCTACTCAGATGAAGCCCATGGCTACTCAGTTTCCAAGTGAGTGTCCTAGTAAGGGGATCAGGGACTGTCTCTGACATGACTTCAGTTGCTGGCTCTTTGATCACCTATCCCTGAAGGAATGCAGCCCTGCCAGGCCACAAAGGGAGATGCTGCTGCCAGCACTGGTGAGACCTGATAGGATAGGGTCAGATAGAAGGAAAGAAGGTCCTCCTCTGTCAGTGGAGTAGGGGAGGAACACAGGCGGAGAAGAGGGAGGATGGGTGGAACTATGAGGAGATGGGGAGGTACAACTGGATAAAAGTGAATAAATTGTAATAAAATTAATTAATTAAAAAAGAATGAGAATTGCTTATGGCTTGCCTAAACATGGTTATCTAAACAGGTGATAACAGTTTTGAAGCAGAGCTTTTCCTAAAAGAAGACAAAACAAATAACTTTATAAATAAATAAATAAATAAATAAATAAATAAAATAATGATTTTATAAGATCTAATAAATGTGCTATTACCATCTTTGAAAAAAAATAAGTCAATCATTTAAAGTCAGGATTTGTATTTAAATGTTAAGCAAAGTTTAATCCTTCTAATGAATACTTAAAAAGGACCCACATTTCAATGAAACAATTGAAAATATATTATAGTCACTATTCAATATAAATTTAAAACAAATAATATTTGAATGATTGGTATTTATATTACATATCATTATTTTATAGCTTGAGTAATAAGTTAAAATACAGTGAAATTAGTCACTTCTGGACAGTTTTCTTTTTACTAGTTTAAATAACAGTGCTTGAATATACTCTCCTTAAAAAAATTGAAATTTTTTCACTTAACTAAATTGTCACATCATATTCACATGTTAAATACATTCATTTTATTCAGTAATAGGAAACCCTTCATGTAAAACATATATAAATATGTATGTAACTACAAATGACACTCACCTAAAATGCATTACAAAAGTAAATTCCCAAGACTAATTTATAATGATTAAATTTTTAATTTGGACTCTACCTGGAAATTTCACTGTCAAAGCAGGCCAGGGAATCATGCAGACAATCTTCATTCTCCTTAATACCCTCCAATTTCAGACCCCTGGTATTATCCCCACATTTGTAGTAGAATACCTGCTCCTTACTTTCAGCCCCCATTCTCAGGTCTTCTACAACATTCTTGCCTCACCCATCCCTTTGTCTCAGCTCCTATTCTGACTTGGAATCAGGTATGAGGGTCACTTATTCTCCTTCCCACTCTCCAATTCCAGTTCTGCGCTTTGTTTGTTTGTTTACTTTTCATTGATTCTTAGTTTCACATCAAGCACCCCAGTCTCACTAATCTCCCTTGTACCTACTCTTGCAACTTCTCCTTCAAAATCACACACACACACACCAAAACAAAGCAAAGCACAGTTAACCACTTGTGAAAACTGTAGTGTGTCACAGTGTGTCCTACACTATAACTGTCTGTCCAAATATCTTTAGCAGTCTTAGTTTCAGCTTTGTAAAATCTACAGGGCCCTGCTTCCTTCCTTTCCTACAGGTCCCAGGGACTTCAAGGATCCACATAGTAGACTTAGCTTCCTTTCCCCCTGTGGATTCTCTCAACCTTTGCCCTTCTAATCAATCCCTATTTGTTCCCATAATCTCCCAATTCCTAAAATGAAGGTCTACCCAAGACCTCTAATGGCCACATTTGGCACATAAGCACTAGGAAACCCACCACTCCCCTGAGAACTAGACAGGGAGACAAAAAGCAAAAAACGGAACACCCACCCAAGAAACACAAGACAGATAGTAGTAAATAGAACTCATCACATTTATTTCTGCTCTATTCATAAAAGCCAGAGAATAGGAACAGACAAGATGTTTATAAATAAAGCAATGGATAAAGAAAATATAGTACAATTCCACAATAGAATATTACTTTACAGTTTAAAAAATGCAATCATGGAATCCTCAGGAAATGAATGCAGCTAGAAAAAAAATCACTCCAAATGAGGTAATCCAGATTTCAAAAGATAAATGTGGTATGCATTTGCCTATGTGTGGATATTACTTTTGTTAATCAGGCTATAATCTATATTATCACAGATGCTAGGTATAAAGTAAGGGACTAGCTGTGGAAGATTGGATCTCTTTAGAAAAGGGAAATAGAATAGACAGTTATAATGAAACAGGGAGAGGAGGGACTAGATCAAGAGGACCAAAGGAAAGGGTGAAGTAAATAGTTGTGAGGGGAGAAATAAAGGGGTGGTGGTGGCAAATGCTAAAACTATCTGAGGGGTTGTATGGAGACCTAATACAGTAGAAGATTCCTACAAAATATACACATATGAAGGTGATCTCTTTAAAAAATTAGCTCTACGATGGGGGAGACAGAGCCCCACCTGAATATTTCTTGTCACAAAAGGAAGCCTCAAGTTTTGTGAAATGGGTCATATCTAATGAAGTTGTTGGCTGACAGGGCCACATGGGAATGCTCAAACAATTCAGGCCATTGGCAAGGCTATCTGTTGTTTTCCACAGCTTGATGGTACAGCACCATTGCTGAGGACACCACCTACATGATTCATTAAACAAGAAGATGTTGAGCTGGTGCCTACCTAGAACCTTCATTCCCACTTACTACTGTTTGTGGTACTGGAAGATTCTCTGAATACTACCAAAGATAGGAAAACAACATCCTTTGCTCTACAATGGTGGCCTGCAAGATGCCCTAGTGAAGTAGTGTCACAAAGCATATAGACAAAACCAACCAATGGGTTTAAGCCCCAAATGACTCCACATGATATTCTGCTATACTCACACATCTGTGTCTTGCTCAGCCACAATCATTGAATCTTGACCTATGAAGAAAATAGGGAGAAATACAGCGTCACAGGTAGACAATGGGCAGAGTTTGAGAGACTTTGCAACACTCGGTCTTAAGTGGCATGTCTCCAGGAAATCCCACCCCTCTGGGCTCAAGGAGCCGTGGATGAGGACTGTAGGAACTTCAGGTGATGGAGAGCAAGGAGACAAGGCCTGTTGATTACAGCAGAATCATATTCCATATACTCACAGAAACAGGGAGAGCATGCACAAGGCCTACACAGGTTTGGCCAGAAGGGAATCTATGAATGACACAGAAAATGGACAACTCCTCCTTTGTAACCCAGAAGTAATCTCTAATAGATAACCATTCTCAAATGAAAAAAGAAAGAAAGAGTATGGATTTGGGTAGATGGGAGGCGGGAGGATCTGGGAGGATTGAAAAAGGGGAAACTGTGATCAGAATATATTTTATGAAAAGAAAATTTGTTTTAAAGGCGAAAATAAAAACATCTTAACAACTCGAAAAAGGACTAACAAAAAGTTAGAGGATATTATTGAACATAAATTATTCTGATTTAAAATAAAATTTAAATTGAAAGACTACTAACAAACACGAGAAAACATGAAGCATAGGAAGTCTTGGACTCTTAAATTGAATATAATAATGATTTTACTTTTAAAATTAAGTACGTTTCACAAGTATATATTTTTATTGTACTTCCAAGGCATTTTTTTCCAGTTAGGATCTATACTTTTGACTTCTAATGCAGAGACAGCATGACTTGATCAGTAATAGAAAATCTCCTGGATTTATTCCATTATTTTTGTTGCCTTGGTGTGCTCAATAGCTTAAACAGCCCCCAAACAGAAGTAGTCACAAAACCTATTTTCCTTCTCTATAGAGCAAGGATCCATTTCCTTATCTCCAATATACATCTTATTTATTCAATGGCTTGAAACTTTGATGAGACTTTACAACAGAAATAAAATAATAAATTTGTCAGTGAAGTGAAGAAAGAGGTGTGTTTCTCCAGTTGCTTTCCATGGTAACCACTCAAGGTGCATTGCACTTCCAAATGTAATTATCAAGTCCTAACTTCAGTTTCTACTCTGATGCCATGGTTTCATTCATCTGTTTGCCTTTGATTTCCACCAATATCAGATTTAAGGGACTTTCCATTTCTGTCTCTACTGGAGAAGAAAAGGGGATTTTAAACTTTTAAATGAATGCCCCTCTCCCAAATTACAGATTATTTGTGAGATTATCACCTGTAATGCACATTAGTCCTCAGACTCTCATCTAATATTCACATGCAAATAATTAAAGGTAAGTGTTCCTTGGAACGATTAGGAATTCTAAAATGTAGCTTTTTGTATTGGATGTGCTCCTGCTGGCCAAAAAAAAAAGTCAACAAAACTTGAAGGTGCTGAGTGGAGTCACACTGAGAATTCGTTCCTTCCTCTGAGTTTCACCTGAGAGAATCATAAAGATCAGAACCCTCCCAAATGCAATTTATTTGTGAAATCACTTTGCTGTCTAGTAGTTAGTGATTTTCTAATATTTAGAGATTTATAATGATTACAATGGTTTTGCTGTAATAAACTAATAAACATGATTAATAATAAAGTTGTACAAATAGGAATAGTTTCCTTTCAATAGATTCTAAGTTGGGGAGTGACAGGTTCAAATGACTTAATTTGTTCATGTCACTGGAGAATAATGTGCTACCAAAACATTTTCCCAAAAGTGTTATCTTACATTTATATAAGAAACTTATCAGAGTGTGTGGGTTGATATTAAAAAATATATGTATCCATTAATTTAGTAAAGAAATTCAGTATTTAATTAACCTACCACCTCACAATGAAATTTTTGGACTGATTCTAAGAACCATATTGTCAGTGTCCAAGTGGGTTCCATAGTAATGGGAACAGGGACTGTCTCTGACATGAACTGATTGGCCTGCTCTTTGATCACCCCCCCCCCCTGAAGGGGGCGCAGCCACAGAGGAAGAAAATGCAGCCACTCCTGATGAGACCTAATAGACCAGGATCAGAAGCAAGGAAAAGAAGACCATTCCCTACTAAACTCCTTCTACTCACTTGTTGGTTTGTTCAAAACTCCAACTTCAGCAGGTACCTGTTGCAATCCAAGGAACTCTCTTTACAAATCAAGTTGGCCTCTCACTGATGGCTAAGGACACTGAGCATTTCTTTAACTTTAACTTTTTCTCTGCCATTCTATATTCCTCTACAGAGAATTCTCCGTTTAGCTCCGTACCCCATTTTGTAAATGGATTGCTAGATTTGTTGCTTTTTAACTTCATTAGTTCTTTATATATTTTGGATAGCAGCCATCTGTCAGATACAGGATTGGATTGGTGAAAATCCTTTCCCAGTCTGTATGCTGTCATTTTGTTCTGACTACAGTGTCTTTTGCTTTACAGAAGCTTTTCAGTTTTATAAGATCCCATTTAGTGATTGTTGCTTTTAGAGCCTGTGCTGTTGGTGTTCTCTTCAGGAAGTTGTCTCCTGTGCCTGTGAGTTCAAGGCTCTTCCCCACTTTTTCTTCTAACCAAATCAAAATGACCCTGAGATTTCACCTTACACCCAACAGAATGGCTAAAATAAAAAACTCAAGTGACAACACATGCTGGAGAGGTTGTGGAAAAAGGGAAACTCTCCTCCATTGCTAGTGGGAATATCAACTTGTACAACCACTTTGGAAATCAATCTGGTCTTTCTCAGACAATTAAGAATAGTGCTTCCTTGAGATCCAGCTATACCACTCCCAGGCATATATCCAAAAGATGCTCAAGTACACAACAAGGACATTTACTCAACTATGTTCATAGTAGCTTTATTCGTAATAGCCAGAACCTGGAAACAACCCAAATGTCCCTCAGTTGAGGAATGGATATAGAACTTGTGGTGCTTTTATACAATGGATACTACTCAGCAATTACAAACAAGGATATCATGAACTTTGCAAGCAAATGATGGGATCTAATAAATATCATCCTGAATGTGGTATCCCAGAAGCAGAAAGAAACACATGGTATATACCTACTTATAAGTGGATACTAGATCTATATGATAGGATAAACATACGAAAATCTGTACACCTACGAAGCTAACCAAGAAGGGGTCCTGGAGTAAGATGATCAATCCTCACTTAGAAAGACAAATGGGATGGGCATGGGAAGTAGGAGAAAACAAGTAACAGGACAGGAGCCTACCACAAAGGGCCTCTGAAAGACTCTGCCTAGCAGTGTATAAAATCAAATGCTGAGACTCATAACCAAAACTTGGGTAGAGTCCAGGGATTCATATGAAAGAAAGGGAGTTAGCATGACCTGGAGAGGACAAGATCTCCACAAGGACCAAATATATCTGGGCACAAGGGTATTTTCTGAGACTGATTCTCCAAAGAAGGACCATGCATGGATATAACCTAGAACCCCTCCTCGGATGGAGCCCATGGCAGCAGCTCAATATCCAAGTGGGTTCCCTAGTAATTGGAATAGGGACTGTCTCTGACATGAACTCAGTAGCTGGCTCTTTGATCTCTCAAGCTCCTAGGGAAGAGCAGCCTTGCTAGGTCACAGAGGAGGACAATGCAGGCAGTCCTGATGAGACCTGATGGGCTAGCGCCAGATGGAAGGGGAGGAGGACCTTCCCTATCAGTGGACTTAGAGGACATAAGGGTGGTAGGGTGGGATTGGGAGGTATTGAAGAGTGTGCTACAGCTGGTATACAAAGTAAATAAACTATAATTAATATTAAAAAATAAACATTTAATAAAGAATAAAAAAAATCAAGTTGGCCACACTTCTCTTACTGCTCCCGAGTCTCAAACCCCCCAGGCTTATCCCCGTCTCTGTAACTGGAAACCTGTTATAGCCTCCCTTTTCTCTAACCCCATCTCCAATGGATTACAAAAACATTCTCCAATATTCCTTCCTCCAACTCATCCCAGTATCCCAACCCCCAACATTAGCAGCCATTCCTCACGAAAATACCAACTGAGCAGGCCAGGAAAATAGACAACACACAGTCATCACTGTCTCTGAAAATCTGGAGAGGAAACAGAAACCTAGGAACAAAACACCCACCAATAATGACAAATCCAGAAATTACTACCTAAATTTAATCACCTCAAACCCAGACGATGTGATACCAAAGTAGACACAATAACAACTAGGGCAATCCAGGTTTGCTGCAATCCAGCATGGCTGACTAGGCAGGACCTGAATATTCTAACATAGCAGAACCACAAGAAAAAAAAAAAAAAAACCTTAAAGCATAATTTGTGGATATTACAGATGTCCTTGGAGAGGAAATGAATAAATTCTTTAAATTCAGCAAAACACAACTTAATAGTAAAAAGAAATAAATAAAACAGTTGAAGATTGGAAACTGAAAATAGAAACAAGCAAACAACCTTTTGGAGTTACGGACATTAAAGATTTACAAATTTGAACAGGAACTACAGAGGTAAGCTTTAGCAAAAGACAAGGAGAGATGCAAGAATGTCAGGTGTTGAAGATAAGATAGAAAAAAAAATGACACATCTGTCAAAAAATATTAAATCCAAAAAAAACCCCAAAAACTCATGAGACAAAATATCCAGAAAATCTGGGACCATATGAAAAGTCCAAATTTAGGATTTACAGGTATAAAATGAGAAGATAAAGAAGAATCCCAGATTAAAGGCCCAGAAAAAGTTTTCTACAAAGTCATAGAAGAAAATATCACTTACCTGAAGAAGGAGATATCAATAAATGCTACAGAATCACTCAGAACATCAAACGTATTGGATCAGAAAATAAAGTCCACTTGTCACATATTAATGAAAACCTAAATATACAGAACAAAAAATAATATTAAAAGCTGCAAAGGAAAAAGACCAAGTAATATTTAAAGAAAGGCTTATTTGAATTTTGCCTGACTGCTTAACGGACATTTTAAAGGAGAGAAATGCCAGGACAGATATGCTTTAGACTCAAAGAGACCACAGATGCCAGCTCAGAACACTACACTTAGCAAAATTTTCAGTTACCATAGATGGAAGTCCAAGTAGATTAAAGACCTTAATATAAAACCAGACACAGTAAGCATGTTAGAAGCAAAAGTAAGGAAGAGTCTGGAAATTGTTGGCACAGGAGACAACTTCCTGAACACAACACCAACAGCAAAGGCTCTAAGAGCAACAATCAATAAATTGGACCTCATGAAACCGAGAAGTTTCTGTAAGCAAAGGACACTGTCTTGAGAACAAAACGACTATCTACAGATTGGGAAAGGATTTTCACCAACCCTATATCTGACAGAAGGCTAATGTTCAGTATCTATAAAGAACTCAAGAAGTTAAACAGCAACAAATCAAGTAAACCAATTAAAAAATGGGGAACAGAGCTAAACAGAGAACTCTCAATACAGGAATATCCAATGGCAGAGAAACACTTAAAGAAATGCTCAACATCATTAGCCATCAGAGAAATGCAAACCAAAACAACCCTGAGATTTCACCTTACACCCATCAGAATGGCAAAGATCAAAAACTCAAGTGACAACACATGCTGGAGAGGTTGTGGAGAAAGGGGAACCCTCCTCCGCTGTTGGTGGGAATGTAAACTTGTACAACCACTCTGGAAATCAATCTGGCACTCTCTTCAGACAATTAGGAATAGCGATTCCTCAAGATCCAGCTATACCACTCCTAGGCATATATCCAAAAGAGGGTCAAGTACACAATAAGGACATTTGCTCAAACATGTTTGTAGTGGCTTTATTTGTAATAGCCAGAAGCTGTAAACAAGCCAGATGCCCCTCAACTGAGTAATGGATACAGAAATTGTGGTACATTTACACAATGGAATATTACTCAGCAATTAAAAGCAAGGAAATCATGACATTTGCAGGCAAACAGTGGGATCTAGAAAAGTTCATCCTGAGTGAGGTGTCCCAGAAGCAGAAAGGCACACAGGGTATATACTCACTCACAAGTGGATATTAGACATATAATATAGAGTAAATCTAGGAAAATTTTTACACCTAAAGAAATTAATCAAGAAGGAGGACTCTGGCTAAATTGCTCAATCCCCATCCAGAAAGGCAAAGAGGATGAATATCAGATGAAGGAGAAAACAGGGAACAAGTCAGAGGGCCTCTGAACGGCTCTGTGCTGCAGGTATCAAAGCCCATGCTGAGAGTTATGGCCAACCTTTGGGCAGAGTGCAGGGAATCTTATCAAAGAAGTGGGAAATAGTAAGATCTGGAGAGGACAGAAGCTCCACAAGGAGAGCAACAGAACCAAAAAATCTGACCACAGGGGTCTTCCCTGAGACTGATACTCCAAACAAATAGCATGCATGGAGATAACCTAGAACCCCTGCACAGATGTAGCCCATGGCAGTTCAGTGTCCAAGTGGGATCCATAGTAATGGGAACAGGGACTGTCTCTGAAATGAACTAATTGGCCTACTCTTTGATCACCTCCCTCTGAGGGGGAAGCAGCCTTACCAGGCCACAGAGCAAGAAAAGCAGCCACTCCTGATGAGACCTGATAGACTAGGATCAGAAGGAAGGAAAGGAATTCCTCCCCTATCAGTGGACTTAGGGAGGGGCAAGTGTGGAGAAGGGGAAGGGAGGGAGGAATTTGGAAGGGAGGAGGGAGCTACAGAGGGGATAAAAGTGAATAAAATGTAATTAATAAAAATTAAAAAAACAAAAATCAAAACAAAAAATAGATGGTCCATAGTGAAGTTAAATTTAAGTAATGTCTATCTAAAAATACAGGCCTACATCAGGAAGAACATCCAAAGAGGGAGAAATCAGACAAAAGGAGCCTATCACAGAAAAACCTTTGACCTGGGTGTTTTTATCTCCCCCTTCTTTCATAAGATTCCCTGCATTCTGCCCAACATTTGGCTATGAATCTCAGCATCTGCTTTGATACTCTGCCTGGTAATCTCCTAGAGGCCCTATGTTGTAGGCTCGTGACCTAGTCCCTGTTTTCTCCCTCTTCTGATGTTGATCCCCTTTATGAATGAGGATTGAGCATCTTTTCCTGGGTCCTCCTTCTTACTTAGCTTCTTTAGATGTACATATTTTACTATGTTTATCCTATATTATATGTCTAATAGCTACTTAAAAGTGAGTATATACCATGTGTGTCTTTCTGCTTCTGGGATACCTCACTCAGGGTGATCTTTTCTATGTCCCACCATTTGCTTGCAAATTTCATGATTTCCTTCTTTTAATTGTTGAGCAGTATTCCATTGTGTAAATGCACAACAATTTCTGTATCCATTTATCAGTCGAGAGACATTTAGATTGTTCCCAGCTTCTGGCTATTATGAATAAAGCTGCTACGAACATGGTTGAGCAAATGTCCATGTTGTGTACTTGAACATATTTTGGATTTATGTCTTGGAGTTGAATATCTAGATCATTTTTTTATATAGTTAGATCTTGAGGTAGTACTATTCTTAATTTTCTGAGAGATCTCAGGAAATCCAGTAGAAGTGGAGGTGGAAAAATTGTAAGAACCAGATGGAATCGAGGATATCAGGAGAACCAGGTGTTTATGAGCTCACAGAGATGTAAGCAACAAGCACTGAGCCAAAATGGTTCTACGTCAGGTCCTCTGCAAATATGTTATAGCTGTTAACTTAGTATTTTTATAAAACTCCTGGCTATAAGACCGAATGTGTCCCTGGCTCTCGTGTTTTCTCTTAGGACTCTTTTCTACTTGTTGGATCATCATGTCCAACTTCAATATGATAGTTTGCTTTATTTTATACCTTATCTGTCATGTTAGTTTGCTATCTCTTAGAAGCCTGTTCTTTTTTAATGAGAGACAGAAATGGAGTGGAACCAGAATAGAGGGGAGATGGGTAGGAACTGCTAGGAGTAAAGGGAGGGATAGATTGTATGATAAAAGACTTATTTTCAATAAAAGAAAATAATAAAATAAATGGTATTAAAATCATATTACATATTTTATTGTTGGCTTACTACCTTACATAAAACATGACCTATTTTTTAATCCAATCATGATGATAGGCAGTCTACCCATGCTTGTTCCTTAGCTTCCTATTTTAAATATATTTTGATTCAATAGTGCCTCTCTCTTTTACCACTGCCATGTATGTTGTCTTCACTACATTAACAAATCAATAAGTAAATTGGAAATTTACTACAAAATGAAAATTGATGGTCTCACTTCAAAGTTGTGTTAATTTGAAATATGTGTGCCCTGAATTTTAATTACTGAAAACTATCATTATTCATATTCTCAACACTGTGTAATATTCCAACTCTGATTTAAAGGTCTGAAACTAGTGTTTTTCCCACTGGCATTTTTAAAAATTCCATTTATTATTAATTTTTATATTAATTACAGTTTATTCACTTTGTATCCCAGCTGTAGCCCCTCTCCTTATTCCCTCCCAATCCCACCCTCTCTCCCTCATTTCCTCCCATGCCCCTCTCTAAGTCCACTGATAGGAGAGGTCCTCCTCCCTTTGCATTTTACCACTACATTAAAACACTCCTATGACAATCAGAAAGAAACAATTTAATCAGAGAGAGGATTATAGCTTTAGTCCAAGGAATGTAACCTTATGTTGAATGAATACAGAATGGCAAATGTCCACAAAACTACATGGTAAATCCTATAATGGATGATCCGCAGATTACATTACTCTGGATCTGGAAAGCATATACTTATTTAGAGGAGAAAAAATAGAAAATTGAAGGCCAAAAGAGATGAAGAAAACTGGTGTAAGAAATTATAATGATTAAACACAACTAAGTATTAATTAGGGTGCTCTCATATTAAAGTTGTCAGTTGAGGAAAGAAAACTACTAATAATGACTCCAACTAATTATAGAGAACTAATTCACTCAGAGAGGACTTTGGGATTAACTGTGACACCCTACAATGGCATCCTTTCAAACATGTCACAAAGCAAAGTCATAATTTCCTCACTAAATAAACAATAGTTGCACCAAGAAACTGTTAATTATATAGAATCTTACAGCTCTAAATCCAAGGAAATCTTAATTATGTATCAGCTAAAATTTATTTCCTAATCATTGAAAAAATTTCCGGAACATATAGGTTTCAGATTCAGCTAATAGAGGTAAAAAATGTCTTTTACTATGATTTATTTTTCTTTGACAGGCTGGTGTCAACACTTGGCATTGGAAAAAGATCAAATGGCTGATGCCCTTGCCTTGTAACTATTCACAGTTTTGTAAACATTATTTCAATATTTGAACATTTGGCAATTTAAGAAACAATTCATTAAGATTATGTCTACTGTCCGTAAAGGACCTCTAAACAACCTCTGATGATGGACATTCCAAAGGACACATTTTCCAAAGTTTGATTACTGATCTTGAGAAATTCAACAGAAACTTTTAACAGCTTTGCTAGTAAAACAAAACAAAAAGTATCTTTCTTTATAAAAAGCCTTGAAAATCACATCGAAACCATCACCATAATAACTAGGTGGCCACATAATATCAGAGTAAGGTCATCCAGGTAGGAAGAATCTGGTTACGAATGAATGAAAAGAACAACTATCTTTTAAAGAGCATTTGCATTATCTTACCAAAAGTCTGAATATGGCAAAAACCTAGGGAACGCCGACGCAGCAGTGTTCTGTCAAGGCTTTATGATAGTGTAAAACTACCCATTGTTTGAATGCTACTCCTAATCGCTATTCAGACAGCACAGCAGGGGTTAACCAAAAAGACGTTAAAATATGTTAATTTAGAAATAATTATATTGCAGAGTGAATTGCTTTTTATTATCATTGATAAACTAATAAAAGGAAATACAAATATTAATTAAAGCTATACTTTGGAAAAAGATTTGAAAACAGGGCAGGGAATAGTGTTAGACCTTGTATCAGGAATCAATTCATAGTATTTAAAAAAGGGTAAATAGAAAAAAAATCAGTTAACAGACTGAACGTAAGGTTTATAATTAGCACATATATTAAATAAATTGGTATAAATACAAAGAGACTTAGGAATTGATAAAAGGACAAGCAAATTAAAAAAAAAACAAATCATCAACTCTGAAAATGTACACATTCATGCAAAAAACATTATATGGCTTGAGTAGACTGTATGTATGTATGTATCTATATATCTATCACCTCTATATACAACTATATATAGTATTTGTATACAATTATATATATTTTATATATATATTTTAATAATTTTGATTTTAGATTTAACTGTGTATATGCCTTGTGAAGGTACATAAATTTGAACAGGACATAAATTTGAAAGAGAGCAAGGGTAGGCATATGGAAAGATTTAAAAGGAATAGGATAAATGATGTAATTATACTTTAATCTCAAAAACTTAAAAATATAGTAAAACAAAATAATTCAAGGTAAAAATTATATAAAGACTATAATAATTAACAGAAAAAAGAAAACCATTTTTCAATACAGAAAAATGAAAACCTCAATCTTCAGCCCCATGGTTGAATATAACATTGGGAATTAATAATTTAGAAGACAGTTAATAACATTAAGTAATAATTTGCATTTAAAGATAGGAAACTCATTCTTTAACTGGAAGCACTGCAAATTTCTACATTTCTATGAAAGATAGAAGAAAGTTATTTATTAAAATTTAAGATAACATTTTGCTTTTCAACTCTGTTGTGACAGAATAACAGCCCTGAAGAGGTTGCTCTTGTGGATGCTTTCTGCAACAATACCTGTGTGTGTGTGGGAAGAGAGAAGCCATCTTTTTTCTTTTTTTTTTTGTCTTTTCTTAGAAGCAGACAAATTACACTAGACCAGTGTTTCTTATGGATTCTAAAGTTTTCAATGTCGCGCCCACCTCGCCAGCAAGGAAGACGCCACAACAGGATTCTTCTGAAGCATGCTTTATTGGGGATACATCTTGCTATTCAGCTGCGCAGGCGCAGCTAGCAGTTAAAGGCAGAAGACCCCCGAGCTCTGGACTGATGCTGCTTAAATAGACTAATAGACTTAAGACGGCATGTACTTCCATGATTGGTCCCTATCTCAAAACCTCATTAGCATAGCCCCTGGCGGGCTATGCACATGCGCAAACGAGTTGTTTACCACTGCTGTGTCCAGGAAGAACGGGGAAACTGGCACCATCTTGTAATGGAGACTGCCGGCTCCTGACATTTCAATATAACAATTCCATAGTTGTTCATCTTGAAGAATGGACATTGTTCTTCTTAAATAAGCAAAAAATAAAATTATTTTTTTTTCACAAAACAGTAGGCTGAAGATTAAGTACTACACGACTACTGCAATGTGTTTCTGAGGTCACAGTACCCTAATCTTTTTCTATTCTGAATTCTATGAGCCTTAGATACTTAAGGCTTTTCCTTGTCCATTTCTTCCAGTTATATTTCAGGATATTAGAAGATACAACTGACCCTGACTGCTTTCACAAACTTCCCCCAAAGCTCATTCAGTTACATTTACGTCTTTTTTAGAGCCATGACCTGTGTTTCATTGCCCCTCTACCTGACAGAAAAACTTTGATTGTGACATTTAACAGAGCACTTTGGTAATACCACTTCCTGAGTAAAAATTACCTCCATTTGTAAGGCAGCAGAGAAAAATGAATATTGTATGAGTGACTAACAATGTCTGCCACTCCTATGGAAGTGCACATGTGTTTCATAGGATCATATGACTGGAGATGAATGGGCAAGGGAATGCAGCAATTTGCTAAGATGGATGACACCACAGGCATGGGAATGGAGGTTATATGAGATTATGAACATTTTACATCACTTTCCTATCGTTTCACCTATGACAATGAGAACAACAAAATAGAAATAGGCATCACCTTTTGTTTTCAATTAATCAGTATAGTATTTCCTAAAAGGCAAATAAAATCGTTAGTATTGCTTCTAACATTATTAATGTAAGGAAAGGTATTTTTAAAATATACATATTGAAAAGTTTATGGTTGTTATGAATTTTATAGTAGTTATATTGATGCTTACAACTTAATGTATTTAGAACATTTCTAGAGTTACATATCATACTTATGTGAATTTTATTTCTTATTCTTTTTATAAAGTATTCATTAAAAATTTCATACTTTTTATTTTTTAAATATTCTCCTCTACCTTCCAAACCCTCCCAGATACTCCAACCTCCCTACCAAGTAACATTTTTGAAAATTTATTTATTTGTTTATCTATTTATTTATGTATTTATTTTTATTAATTAAAGTTTATTCACTTTGTATCCCAGCTATAGTCCCTCCTCTGTCCCCTCCCAATCCCACCCTCCTTCCCTCATATCTTCCCCTTTTCCTCTCCAGGTCCACTGATAGGGGAGGTCCTCCTCCCCTTCCCTCTGACCATAACCTATCAGGTCTCATCAGGACTGGCTGCATTCTCTTCCTCTATAGCCCTGTAAGGGTGCTCCCACCTCAGAGTTAGGTGATCAAAGGGCCAGCCAGTGAGTTCATGTCAGAGACAGTCCCTGATCCCCTAACTAGGAAACTCACTTGGATAAAACGTTGTTCCTACTTCCCTTACATGGTGCTAGGGTTTAGTCTGGTCTGCCCTTGTGCAGGTCTTGCACATGGTGTCAGCTAATTAAGCTCTTATATACTCCTGGCTTCTTCTGTGGAGATCCAAAGGACTTGAAAGGAGTATAGTGATAAACACATCTGTGCAGGGCTAAGAAGTTTCTCTAACTTTTATCTAATGGTGAAATGCAAGTGGCTAAGAAACACATTAAAAAGATTTGACATCCTTTTCCTCAAGGAAAATTAAAATTAAAAACGCTTTGGGATTTCAACATACACCAAACAGAGTGGACAATATCAATAAAATAAATAACAACAGATGCTGATGGGGACTGAAGGAAAGGGTGACACTTATCCATTGTAGGTGGAAGTGCAAACTTGTATAGTCAATACGTATGTGAGTGTGGTGGTTCATCAAAACATGGAAAACTGAACTACCATAAGACCCAGCTATACCGCCCTCTGTCACTCACTCAAAGCACTCTGTATCTGTGTTCATTGTTGCTTTATTTACAATAGCCGGAAATTGGAAACAGCCAAAATGTCCATCAGTGGATGAAAAGATAATAAAAATTTCCTGCATTGAGCGAATGGAATATTATTCAGCTATTCAGAGAAATTAAAGATGCTAATAAGTGGGAGACTAGAAACAATCATCCTGGGTGAGGTAACCCAGATCCAGATATTACATGTTTTCTCTTAGAAGTGAACATTATGTTTTATGCTTCATATGTGTTTGTTTAATTTAGAATGACGGTAGTTATTTTTTAAAAAGAAATTCTGTAGATAATAAGGGATCAAGAAATCTTTCCAGTAGGGAGATTTAGAATATAGTGAAAATAATTAAATTAATAATTAGAACAAGGGGATTAAAGAGGAAGAGTATAAGAACAAAGTATAGGAAGGGATATAAAGACAGGTAAATATTACTAAATGCTCTTTGGAAAGGCCATATGAAAATCTGCTAATGTGTTTCTTTAATATATTTACTGAAATATATATTGCATATGACAAAAGTAATCCTTTGAAGAGATCAATTCAGCATTTTCAAATATAGTAAATTATGCATTCACCATTGTCAACTAATTTTAGAAAGTTTTCATCAGGATCAAGATACCCAAATTTAAATAATATTACCTACTTGGCTATATTATAGCTGTTAATTAAACAATTATGTACGGAAATGACAATTTGCCAGCCGTCTATATGGAACTTTTATAGCACCTTGGTGAATCTGAAAATATCTGTTCCTTATAGTCACTGAAATCTGTTTCTTTGCAACTTTTGTGTCTGCCATACCACCACCCACTTATTCTGAAGAGTGACTTGTGTTGTGTAATAGTCAACAAATAAGGCAAACCTATTAGCAATAATTTCACTGTTCATGTTGGAGTTATTAGTAGGTAAATGCTTGTAACAAGATCAGCTCTTTGTAGACTTTCCAGTCGTAATTTCTTATATTTGAAAATGGCTCTATCTTCATACTGTGAGATATTAATAAATGAAATAGCAATAAAAGAGTCTAACCATAAGATTTGCATGGTTTGAACAGCTGCTAATGAACCCAGGTATCATATACTAGATAATATAGAAACTTAGTGTTCCCAGAAATATTCATAATGCTAATGTTTGATTATATTTGTTAAAGCATTTAGTTGAAAGCTCTGTTACCATTATTGTGTTCGTCATTGATTTCAAGACCTATAAATCAATTTCAAACCACTCATTTTTACCCACTTAGAGATCTGCACTGCCTTATGAACCAGCAGGTGACCCATTAATTTAGAAGAGTCATTAAGCATAATCAATACAACTCTTGTTCCTTTATTAACTCCAGTGCCTCCGTAGGCAATGTCCCTGGAAGAATCAACATTATGAATTTCACTCAGATGATATTTACTAATGGAATTATGTATTCTATCATGAGGTATAAAAAATTTTACTTTAGTCATTTAAACCATATTAAAGGTATAATTCTTCACTGGTTGATTTCACAAGTTATTTAACAATTTGTATTATAGGAACAGATATGAGATGTAGAAAAACAATAAATATTACTTTTATAATTTAAAAGTCTTTTTAATATAAACCACAACAAACTGCAGATAAAAATTAATAAATAATAAAATTCATTTCTCCTTAAGTCTTCTAAATGTGAATATGTGTCAAACCAAAAACAAAATCCCTCGTTTTCAGCAATAATATCAACAACACATTAAGTGAAATGCAATACGCTTGTACATCCTAATGTGGAAGCCAACGTTAGTGGAAAGCCCTTAGAAAAATCAAGAAGATGGCTGAAGTAATACTTTAATTGAGCTGACAGGGAAAACAGACACCATTAGGTTCATTAAACCTGTGCTTCAGAAACTGGGAACTGATTTTAGACTTTCTTGAGGGTTTTATTAAAATTCCAGAGCAAGATTATAAAACTATTTAAAATCCTAATTGAGAAATTACTGATATTAACAAAAAAGGCATAGATACTTTACATGACAGTTATCTAAACATAATCATCTGTATAACCATTACCAGGAGAATTCCAAGGTGGTAGGCATTGAGCTGAAACCAGTCCTCCCCGGAAGACTGGATGGAAACCTGACACTGAGCACCTCCTCTGCAATTTTAAATAGTGTCACCTGGGATTTTTATCATTTACTATTTTTGCCCAACTCCCAATCCTTAAAAGTTTAGCAGTCAATTTTTTTTGTATTTAAATTTTAATGTACATTTTTTTCTACACAAATTTTGACATATAACTTTAAGTTGCCGACTTTGCATTTATTCAAGGTAATAAAAGATTTCACAAAGTTGGGAAAATAGTAAGAAGAAATGCTTCTTCTTTTGGTGCTCTCTGGAGTGTCTCTTTTGCAGAAGTGGTCAGGGTTTACACATATCTAAAAGTATGGTTTTCTCTGGAATGTGCTTTTAGTTACTCCATTATAATCGTAAAGTTATGTAATTTGGAAATACGTTTTTTGATTACAGAGAGAATACGAAGGCTAAGAGCAGAATCTATTATCCTAGTGTTGTTTGTTTTTTGAGACAGGGTATCTCTGTATAGCCCTGGATGTATTGGAACTGGCTCTGTAGACCAGTTGGCATCTAAGTTAGAGATCCACTTGCCTCTGCCTCCTAAGTGCTGGGACTACAAGCATATGCTACCACTACCCAGCACAGTTTTTAACTTGTAAATATTAAAAGCCCACCCTTTCCTATAATAAACATATAATACTTTAAAACCCAATGGAAATGGAGGTAATATTTGGAGAAATGGAGGGGTGATGTCTTTTTAAATGTCCGGTCTTCAGCTGAAAGCTTTTCTTGGCATTCTAAAATGGTTCATTCAAACTTTTAACAAATGGGACAAAAAATATGGAGCTTTTGCAGAATAAAAGGTTGCAACAGTTTTTCCCTTTTTATTATTATTTATTGCAATTCATTCAATTTTTAATTTGTTTTTTAATTAATTACAATTTATTCACTTTTTATCCCAGCTGTAGCCCCCTCCATTGTCCCATCCCTCTTCTCCTATTCCCCTCTCCAGTCCACTGATAGAGGAGGTCCTCATCCCTTCCATCTGATCCTAGCCTATCAGGTCTCATCAGGACTGGCTGCATTGTCTTCCTCTGTGGCCTGGTAAGGCTGCTCCCCTCTGGTGGGGAGTGCAGGAAAGAGTGATTAAAGAGCCAGCCACTGAGTTCATGTCAGAGACAGCCTCTGTTCCCCTTACATGGCAACCCACTTGGACACTGAGCTGCCATGGGCTACATCTGTGCTCCATTCACGGTCCTTGTTTGGAGTATCAGTCTCAGGAAAGACCCCTGTGCCCAGATTTTTTGGTTCTGTTGCTCTCCTTGTGGAGCTCCTTAATTTGTACGCTGACTGTGGGACTATCCCTAGTGTCCTCCCAATCCTACCCTCCCTCCTCTCACCTTATGCTCCTCCCTTAACCCACTGACAGGGGAGATTAAACATCTGCTGAGCCCTATTTTGGAGGTGGCTGCTTTTTAATTAAATTTCACTTTAATAGACTTGAACATTCTACATGGGTAATAAATCTGTTTGCAAAATGGAAACAAACAGCAACAAAAACCCAGCACACAGGTAATCTGTAGGTGAAAAGGGTTATGGTAGTGTGAACGGGAACGGCCCCCATATCCTTAGATGTCTGAAAACTTGGTACCCACTTTGTGGAACTGTTTGAGAAGTTATATGAAGTTTGGCTTTATCGGCAGAGACATGTGTCACTGTCTTGAGTTTTCAAAATGCACTGTTTCAGAGTGATTCTCGCTACACCCTGCTTGTGGTTCGAGAAGTGAGCTCTCGAAAGTTTCTTCTCTAGTGCCTTCATGAATTCTAATCCTCTGGAATTGTAAGTCCATGTAAACACTTTCTTCAAAATTGTCATTGGTCATGGTGTTTTATCACACGGATAAAAAAGAAACTAACACAGGGGGTGTGTTCTAATAGTCTACACCTGAAAGCAGTTCCTCTACCACCATAGAGCCAATCTCTCCACTTCCCTTGACCCTCACTGCTGCCTCATGTTCTTCTGAACCGGATTTGAGCCAAAGGCCGAGAAGCAAATCTGCATGTGCTTTGTGGAAAGGATCCCAGAGTTTAGTCATTACTAAACCAAACCACTTGGCATTTTAGATTCTTGTGAGGCAATTAATCCATACACATCATTTTGAAGAGAGCAGCATTTTGCAAATCACAAACTACCTTGAGAACTGAATATTTTCTCTATTCCCAAATCAGTTCCTGGTCTTGTCAGCTTTTGTTAACAGGGCTAATTGTATGTCCATTAATAATGTTTATAGGCAAAAAAAAAAATTCCCATGAAGAAGTTCTTAGAGAGCTGGCAAGAATTTGTAGTTAAAATAATTGGCTTGTTGTAAACATGCCTTATAACTAAACAGAAAATTGAAATTAATGCACTGGCTGAGTATATGACTGCTATAGATACTGAGATTAAGCACTGTATTATTTTTGGAGAAAAAATAAGAAGTATTGCCACAAGTGATTGTCAATAAACACATTTGTTAAAGAAACATCTAAAGTAAGAGCTATTTTGTTATAAAGAATATACTCTTCATCAAGAATCCAGAATGATCCTGGTTTCCTTCCAAGTGAAAAAGACAAGTGAGAAGAAGCATTATGGTGTCTTTTTCAAAGGTTCCTCCAGTCTCAATGCCAAAATCTTACATTTGAGTTATGATAAAATGCCAATTTGGACAGATGTTGCATATTTAAAGTGATGTATATTTATATTTATTAAAGTTATATATTATATATACTTATATACAAGGCTATATAGCTTTATACATTAAAGTTATATAGATTTAAAGTGAAATTTAATTTACATATGTTTTAGGTTCAGTTGTAGGAAAGCTGTCTTCTGCTACTATAGAAATTTATTGATTTCCAGTGGAATGGGGACAATTCAAGAAATGTAAAGCTGTATACATTTCTACAAAGAAAAATTTTGCTATATACCTTGATTTTATGTAAAAGTAGATAATGATGGCTGCCCATGTCTTATGCATCTCTATGCCTGATATCCAAGATGACATACTACATCAGATATCAAAATATCACTTAAACACTTTCAAATAGACTCTCGTAAACATGTCCATGGACATATGTGCACCTATGTCCAAGACAATATTTGTGTAAAAGAAATTTTTGAATAGAAGCTATTTTTTCACGATTGTTTCTAAAGTACAACAATCAAGTTGTACATTTTATTTTTGAAAAGTTTAATCTTATTTTAAAATGAAAAGTGTGTCTGTGCTTGAAACCAAGATCATCAGCTTGTTTCATTCAAAAGTTACAAGTCACATAGTCAAGTAAACTGCATTTCTTTTTTTTTTTTTTTTCACCATGTCAGAAAACTCAGAGCAGTGTGGTCTACAATTTTACTAAAACATAGTGGAGAAAATAAGGTCTTTTCTTATACAATAATAGTTGTAACCGTGTACAAGAGTTGAGATTACAAAGATCAACAATAACAGAAGATCATGACCTAGAGAAGGAGCCAGGCAGATATGTGATCATCAGCATAAACAGTAAGTAGTTAAAGCTGCATAGTAATCAGAAATGTTGGTGAAAGCTAAAAACAAGGATATTACAGGAATACACCAGAAGCAGATCACAGTTACTCAGAGCCTGAACACATACATGCAAGCCAGCCATGGTCATTGTAGCTGTCAATGAGGAATGCCCCAGTGTTCAAAGCAATTAGATGATTTAAAACCTTTCCTCCCCTGTCTGTGGATGTGGAAAGTGGCAGGGAGGAGATGAGGGAGGGAGGGTGAGATTGGGAGGGAATGAGGGAGCAGGCTACAGCTAGGATACAACGTTAATAAACTGTAACTAATATTTTAAAAAATAAAAGAATATAAATAAATAAAATTGGTAAAAAAATAAAACCTTTTCTTAAACTTTTTAATGCAACTCTTATTGAAGTTATTCTTTGACCTTGTTGTATGTATATTTTATTTATTTACCTAGTTGGGCTTTTCTTCACAAACACGGTCTTTCCTAAAATTTTCATCATATTTAGCATTTTGTTTGTATTTGTTTTCCTTTGTGGAATATTTGGGTATCACTTGTAATGGGGTTGTCTCAAATATGCTATACAGCCCAGGTTGGCTTCAGATTTACAGCATTCATATTGCCAAATCTTCTGAGTGATATGCCTGTTATGAGTTGAAATAATAGATTAATTCAAATAATTAAAGTTATATTCCATCTTTTTGTTTATTTTATATTTAATATGTCTCCTTTACAACACTGCATAATTAAAATAGTTACAATGAATTTTGTATCTTTCAAATTTATATAATGTTCTGCATTTACAGTATGTAATTTTCATACAGAGAAAAGAAATAAAACATTTAAACATGAGCTGTATATTAATAATATCCATGCTATAGTTATTCCATAGTTTCCTTGGGAAATTATTTTCAGAGAAGCCAGTATATTCCAAAATTTGCTGATACAGAATATCTCATGTCAAATGGCATATATTATTTACACTTAAATGACCCTGGCCCTACTCTATTATTTAATTATCTCCATATTACTCAGGATGATTCACACAAAAATAAATGTATGTAAATAAATTCTTATTGAAATATGGAGAAAAGTATACATATTCAGTTCACATATTGTTTTCTGCATCTTTTTATTCTGTGCTTGGCTGAACCACAGATTAGTATCTACAGATAGAAAGAGATACTATAATTACCAAACTGCAATACTACCCATAAGTACAGAGGGAGTACAAAGAAGCTACCTTCATTGATTAAGTGCATTAGCAAAACAAAGTTACAACCTTGAGCTTTTCTGAAACTTCCAGTTCAGCAGAGTGTATTCTATGATGGCTAAATACGTCTACCCAAAGAGGGCCAATAAATGGATGAATATAAGCTTTGATGTGCTCCGCAAGTATGATAATGCAGCCCCTGCACCCTGCCTTTTGATATTCCATTTCTTTTTATTGGAGAGATGAATTACAACCCAGAAAGCATGGTCATAAATTTTTTACCATGGTACAAAATTGCTGTTTCCTGCCTTGCCTGTATGTTTACTGTTTAATCTGTCTACTGGAATGTCATTCTTCTCCTTATGTGTCTGATAAATACATATTCATTATTCAAAGTACAAGTTGATCAATCCTTCTGAAACACTATATCCTCATGTGCCTTACGTGCATGTAGATATGTATATATGCATTTAGACATTGATGTATTTACACACACCTGTGTCTCTTTCTCCTACTACAGCTGCTGTGCCTCTGACTTTCCTGTTCTTTAGAGCTACTGACTCTCTAAAGACATTTCAGACTCATGCATTCTCTCCTGCCATCTTCAATCACCATCTCTAGTAAATTCTATGAAATGCAGAGCTTCCCTGACAGTGTTTTTCTTTAGCCTGCTTCTTTATCTTGACTTCCCATCAGAACTCCTGTCTCCCTTTCTTTAACCAGTTCCTCCTATCATGGTATTTGTTTAAATGATACCCCTCCCTTCTTAGTGACCATTTTCTAATCATTTATAACAAATCACATTACACTTCCTTATTTGTTTCATGGCCTTTCTGTGTTTTCGTTTATAATATATTTAGGGCTTTGTAATTATTTCCACATAACTGTTTCTTAATATTTATCTCATGCATTAATTTAAAAAAATCTGAGAATAGTGAGTGCACCAATTTTGATCACAAAATAACAAATAAAAAATGTTATCTTATACATACTTTATGTACCTGTAACTTCTGAAATGAAAAATGAACCCAGTTAACCGTTGTATTTCAGAAATGCATCTGGCAGATATGCCATAGGTGATATAACTTAAGAAACTGATCATTGTCTGAATTAGTTATTTTAACCTTAGGCAGACTATTGTCTCTCTAAATATATTTATATTTTAGTTTCTTGAACTTGTAAATAATATCCTAAACTAAGAAGATGAATCAGTACATTCAGGAGCCTTAAATTTGGAGGGACTGGATTTTCTAGGTGGATTTATTGTAATCCCCCAAGTCCTAAAGAACATTCCTTATACAGATGTTCTCACAGCAGAATGACAACAGAAATTTCCAATGGAAGAAGTGTTTCTGGGTTTAAAGATAACAGGATATAATTTTAAAAATAATTCTGGCTTTTAGCTAACAGAGTAGCTGCAAAAGGTCATCCTTGCTGCCACCATGCTTTTGCCTCTTTCAGATGCACTTTTACCACTGACTTACTGAACACGCTATTAATGATACATATAGAAAAGAATCATTGATTACATGAGATTTTGTTATAGAATCAATATGGAGAAACAATACGGAGATGTACAATTCTTAGATAAGTTGATGGAATAAAGATTTATAAAAATTGATTTTTTCAAACAAAACTACATTGAACTGAATAAAGTTAAACTGACCATATATCAATAAAACACTTATATTTAAGATAAAACTACCCACATATAAAAGCTGTCTTGTGTTGGCATTAATATGGGTGTAGAAAACTTTGATTCTGACGTGAATAGGATTGTGAGGCATGAGAATTGTGCAACTGCTCTGAAGGTAGCTAATGCAAAGTTGATTACATTTTGCTCATGTGACATTGTTCTATTTACATGTTTCATCTTTGCACGACAACACAATTAAAAGCACCAATAAAATGATAGTAATGTGGAACGATAGCTATGATTTATAATTGTACAGAAATCTATGAACATGTTTATTATACAGCAAAAATATTGTCCATTTATATATATAGTACAAAATATATAAAAATATCTCACACAATTATATTAGTATTCAGCAAATCTAAGTAGATGAGCTTAAAGGGAGCAGCAGAACCAAAAAACTTGGGCACAGGGGTCTTTTCTGAGACAGATACCCCAAACAAGGACCATGCATGGAGATAACTTAGAACCCCTGCACAGAAGTTCCCTATGGCAGCTTAGTATCCAAGAGGGTTCCCCTATAATAGGACCAGTGACCGGACAGTCTCTGACATAAACTCATGGGCTGGCTCTTGGATCACCTCCACCTGAGGGAGGAGTAGCCTTGCCAGGCCACAGAGGAAGACAAAAGAAGCCAGTCCTGATGAGACCTGATAGACTATAGTCATATGGAAGAGGAGGAAGACTGCCCTATCATTGGACTGGGGAAAGGAAAAGAGATAAGAGGGAGGGAGGGGTGTGGGATTGGGAGGAAATGGGGGAGGGTGCTACAGCTGGGATACAAAGTGAATAAACTGTAATTAATAAAATAAAAAAGTAAAAAAAAATCATTAATAAAAAAACAAGAGAGGCGGGACAAGATGGCACCAGGAGGATGCTGATTCTGAGCTGCAGAACAACATTTTCGGTACAGCGACCAAGAGCCTGAACTCTGAGCCCTAAAACAATAGCAATCGTGTTTCTCAGGTGAGAGGAAGCCCCACAGTGCTGGAACCCGTCGAGTCCATTCTCAGGACACCCAGCCAGAACCTGGAAGAGATCCCGGTTCCTGCAGGCACTCGGTCGCCAGACCAGAGCCACACACCTGTCTGTCCTGATCACCTTCCTAGGCTGAAAGGTGGGCTCACAAACACCAGAAACTGGGGATTCCAGTCGAGAGAAAAACCCACAGGGAAGGAAGGAAACAGGACTGACCTAAGAAAAGGTCCCACAGAATGGCAGACAGGAGCTGTCATCTCCACCCACGAGCAGAGAGATTTGCTGCATGCCCAACTCTCCACCACAGAAGAACTGTGCACTCCAGAGCATCAGAGACTGGGTTTCCCTGTCGGAAGAAAACCCCACAGGGAAGGAAGCAAAAAGGGACTGAGTTAGAGTACCTAGGATCTCCCTGAAAAAGGTCCCTGGGACCTGTGGAAGCATGTGCTGGTAGCACAGAGACCTGCTGTGCACCAACTACTCCCCCTCATAGACAGAACTATGCGCCTCTGATAAAATAGACTTTCAGCCAGAATTAATAAAAAGAGATGGAGAAGGACACTTCATACTCATCAAGGGAAAATTCCACCAGGAAGACATCACAATCCTGAACATCTATGCCCCAAATACAAGGGCACCCACATTTGGAAAAGAAACAATGATAAAACTTAAACCACATGTAGATCACCACACATTAATAGTGGGAGACTTCAACACCCCACTCTCAACAAAGGACAGGTCAACAAAACAGAAATTAAACTAAGAAACAAGAAACGATGTCTCTAATAGAGATCATGAATCAAATGGACCTAACAGACATTTACAGAACCTTACACACAAACACAAAAGACTTTACTTTCTTTTCAGCACCTCATGGAACCTTCTCCAAAACAGGACATATGATTGATCACACAGCAAGTCTCACCAGATACAAGATGACTGAAATAATCCCTTGTATACTATCTGATCACCACGGAATTTAGCTGGACCTCAACAACAACAGAAATAGCAAAAAGCCTACACACATATGGAAAATGAATAACTTGCTACTAAATGACAGCTGGGTCAGGGGAAGAAAAAAAGAAAGAAATTAAGCCTTCCTAGAATTCAATGAAAATGAAGACACACATACCCAAACTTAGGAGACACAATGAAAGCAGTGCTAAGAGGAAAGTTCATAGCACTAAGTGCCTTCAAGAAGAAACTCGAAATTTCTCATTCAAGCAACTTAATGGCTCACCTAAAAGTCCTAGGAAAAAAAGAAGCAGACTAACGAAAATAGAGTAGATGGCTGGAAATAATCAAACTCAGGGCTGAAATCAATAAATTAGAAACAAATAAAACAATTCAAAGAATCAATGAAACCAAGATGGTTCAATGGCTCTTTGAGAAAATCAACAAGATAGACAACCCTTGGCCAAACTAACTAAAAGGCAGAGAGACACCATTCAAGTCAACAAAATCAGAAATGAAAAGGGGGACATAACAAGAGACACTGAGGAAATCCAAAAAATCATTAGAACTTACTTCAAAAGTCTATATGCCACAAAATTTAAAAATCTAAAGGAAATGGACAATTTTCTTGATTGATTCCATTTACCAAAGTTGAATCAAGACAAAGGTAAATCAATTAAATAATTCTATATCCCCTAAGGAAATGGAAGTCATCAAAAGTCTCCCATCCACAAATATCCCAGGACCAGAGGGTTTCAGCACACAATTCTACCAGACCTTCAAAGAAGAGCTAACTCCAGGTCTCTTCAAATTATTCCACAAAATAGAAATAGAAGGAATACTACGAAACTCATTCTATGAAGCTACAGTCACCTTGGTACCTAAACCTCTCAAAGACCTAACAAAGAAAGAAATTTCAGGCCAGTTTCCCTTATGAACATTGATGGAAAAATACTCTACAAAATACTTGCAAACTGAATACAAGAACACATCAAATATATCATCCACTATGACAAAGTAGGCTTCATCCCAGGTATGTAGATGTGGTTCAATATATGGAAATCCATCAATGTGATCCACCCTATTAACAAACTGAAAGAAAAAAAAAACACACGATAATCTCCTTAGATGCCAAAAAAGCATTTGACAAAATCCAACATCCATTCATGTTTAAAGTCTTGGAGAGATCAGGGATACAAGGCACATACCTAAACATAATAAAGGCAATATACAGTAAGCCTATAGGCAACATCAAACTAAATGGAGAGAAACTTAAAGCAATCCCACTGAAATCAGGGACAAAGCAAGGCTGCCCACTGTCTCCATATCTCTTCAACATAGTTCTGGAAGTCCTTGCTAGAAAAATAAGACAATTGAAGGAGATCAAGGTGATACAAATTGGAAAGGAAGAAGTCAAAGTATCACTATTTGCAGATGGTATGATAGTATACCTGAGTGACCCCAAAAATTCTACCTGGGCACTCCCACAGCTGATAAACACCTTCAGCAAAGTGGCCAGATACAAAATTAACTCAAAAATTCAGCAGCCCTCCTGTATACAAAAGACAAAAGGGCTGAGATAGAAATTAGGGAAACAACACCCTTCACAATTTCCGCAAAAGACATAAAGTACCTTGGTGTGACCCTAACCAAGCAAGTCAAAGACTTGTATGAAAAAAACTTAAAGTCTCTGAAGAAAGAATTAGAAGAAGATATCAGAAGATGGAAAGATCTCCCATGCTCATGGCTTGGCAGGATTACCATAGTAAAAATGCTTACAAAAGCAATCTACAGATTCAACACAATTCCCATCAAATTACCAACACAATTCTTTACAGACTTTGAAAGAAAAATTCTCAACTTCATAGAGAATAACAAGAAACCCAGAATTGCTAAAACAATCCTCTACAATAAAAGATCTTCTGGAGGTATCTCCATCCCTGTTCTCAAGCTGTACTATAGAGCAACAGGAATAAAAACTGCATGGTACTGGCATAGAAACAGAATGTTGGATCAATGGAACCAAATAGAAGACCCAGAAATAAACCCACATACTTATGGACACCTGATTTTTGACAAAGATGCCAAAACCATACAATGAAAAAAAGATAGCATCTTCAACAAATGTTGCTGATCTAACTGGATGCCTACATATACAAAAATGCAAATAGATCCATGTTTATTATCCTGTACAAAACTAAAGTCCAAGTGGATCAAACACTTCAACATAAAACAAGACACATTAAATTGGTTAGAAGAAATAGTGGGGAAGAGCCTTGAACTCATTGGTACAGGAGACAATTTCCTGAACAGAACACCAACAGCACAGGCTCTAAGAGCTACAATCAATAAATGGGACCTCATAAAATTGAAAATCTTCTGTAAAGTAAAAGATAGTGTCATCAAAACAAAACGACAGCCTACAGACTGGGAAAGGATCATCACCAACCCTTTATTTGACAGAGGGCTAATATCCAATGTATATAAAGAACTACAGAAGTTGAAAAGCAACAAATCAAGTAATCCAATTAAAAATGGGGAACAGAGCTAAACAGAGAACTCTCCATAGAAGAATATCGAATGGCAGAGAAACACTTAAAGAAATGATCAATGTCATTACCCATCAGGGAAATGCAAATCAAAATGACCTGATATTACAGCGATCAGAATGGCCAAGATTAAAAACTCAAGTGATAACACATGCTGGAGAGGTTGTGGAGAAAGGGGAACCCTCCTCCACTTCTGGTGGGACTGTAAACTTGTACAACCACTCTGGAAATCAATCTGGTGCTTCCTCAGACAACTAGGAATAGTGCTTCCTCAAGATCCAGTTATACCACTCCTAGGCATATAGCCAAAAGAGGCTCAAGTACACAATAAGGACATTTGCTAAACCAAGTTTGTAGCAGCTTTATTTGTAATAGCCAGAGCTGGAAAAAAAACCAGATGCCCCTCATCTGAGGAGTGAATAGAGAAATTGTGGTACATCTACACAATGGTATATTACTCAGCAATAAAAAAAAAAGGATATCATGATATTGCATGTAAATGGTGGGAACTGGAAAAGATGATCCTGAGTGAGCTATCCCAGAGCAGAAAGACATATATAGTATATACTCACTCATATTAACATTTAATTTAGGATAAACCTATAAAAATCTGTACACCTAAAGAAACGAATCAAGAGGGAAGACTTGTCTAAAATGCTCAATCTCTAACCAGAAAGGGAAAACAGATGGACATCAGAAGAAGAAGTAAACAGGAAACAAGTTAGGAGTCTGTCACAGAGGGCCTCTGAAAGGCTCTGCCCTGCAGAGCATCAAAGCAGATGAGGAGACCTATGGCCAACTGTTGGGCAGAGTGAATGGAATCTTACGAAAACAGTACAGTAGGGAGAGGACAGGCGCTCCACAAAGAGAGCGACACAACCAAAAAATCTGAGCACAGAGTCTTTCCTGAGATTGGTACTCCAACCAAGTACTGTGCATGAAGAGAACCTAGAACTCCTGCACTCCTGATATCGAGGACCTCCTCTCCTTTCATCTGATCCTAGCCTATCAGGTGTCATCAGGACTGGCTGCATTGTCTTCCTCTGTAGCCTGGTAAAGCTGCTCTGCCCTCAGAGGAAGGTGATCAAAGAGCCAGTCTCTGAGTTCATGTCAGACATAACTCTGTTCCCCTTACTAGAGAACCAACTTGGAAGCTGAGCCGCCATGGGCTACATCTGAGCAGGGGTCCTAGTTTATCTCCATGCATGTTCCTTGGTTGGAGTAGCAGTCTCGGAAAAGACTCCTATGTTCAGTTCTTTTTGTTATTGGTTTTTTTTTTTGTTTGTTTGTTTGCTTGTTTTATTTTGTTTTTTGGTTCTGCTGCTGTTCTTGTTAAACTCCTGTCCCCTTCAGGTCTTTCATCTCCTGCTTCTTCCATTGGGAAAGTATAGCTTTTATAAGCATATTTCATGAATATGCTAAGGGTTTTTATATAACCTAAGTAGTGCAGAAGAGTTTACATTAAGAGAATTATACCTGTCATGGGCTGGGTGGGGGGGCAGAATAACCATTGATGTTAACTACAACATAGGTTTAACTATACTTTAAATAGATATGACCAAGCAGGCTTGTACTTTCCTATTATCCCAAATATTAGAAGAGCAGTGTTTAAATAAATCGTGTTAGTTTAGTATAGAGGAGAAATAACATTTTCATCAATATTTTAAAATGCTCTTATATTAAATGCTAAATGTGTCTACTGTTTTAATTAGTTAAGGACTCGGTTTTTTCTGGACAACAGAAAAATTAAGTTTCTTTATATCCTATTGATTTTCTCTTAATCATTTTAAAAAATACAGAAAACAATTAATTTATGAAAATAAAAGGTTATATGGACTATGAATAACAAGGTCCTTTCTAATAGCAGAAAAAGTTTTCTGGGACCTCTGAAGGTGTGTAGTATGGCAATGTCTCGGATGTGTGACTGAATGTCTCAGATGTTTTCTCCCTTAGGACAAAAGGGAAAAGATAGGAGAAGAGGGATCAGGGCCATAATTTGGTGGTCATGACCCTATGACGAAGAAAACTAACATTAATCCCCACTAGTAACATCAACAAAATACCAAACTTTTAAGACAAAAAAATACTGTAGGTAAAGGTTCAACATAAAAATCAAAGAAGCTAAATTTTTGTATATACTAAAATTATTTGTAAAGAGAAATATTTAAATTTACATGCATTCTTTTTAGCAGATAATCAATTCACATTTTGTCAAATTATAACATTCACAAATACACTGACACTTTATATTTTTTATTTTGAATTTATTCTCTGTTGTAAAATAATGATTCATTGGTTTGAATAGCTTGGAGATACGGTAATCTTATAAGGATATAAACAGTTGGGAAATAGAAGTTCATGGTTTTTATCCAAATATTAACCAACACAATTGATTATTTTTACAGTTACATAAGTAGTCGATAACTCTGAGGGAATTTGGGCCATTTGCATGCAACAGGAGCACTCAAGTCAGTACAACATAAAACTAATATCTTTCAACAGAGTTGTCTTGTCATTTAAAATATCTACAGTCACAGACAAAATTTCCTCTGTAATTGTATTAGTTATATATATTCTATGTTCTCTAAAATGTTACCTAATTCATTTTATGCTTTTCTAATATTTTTAAAATTGAACTGATAATTCATTGCCTAAATTGACATTTTAAAAGTCAATTACATTATTTTTAACATCTGTCTTTTAGAACTTGGAACAGTGGCTAATTCCCTCTTCTGAGAGCCATTATCCATGTCAATGGGTTTTCTGCTTGTAGATCAAGATGTGCCTTGTGTAGATAGTGTTGCATCACTCCTTCAACAGCATTTTCAATGTTTATTATCATGCAAGATGCAATGTTTCATACGGCGCTATTTTTTCCTATGGGTGATTTAACAAGGTATTTAAATCCACTAGTGAAGTTTATTACAAGATAGCATTATCAGGAAAAGAAAATGAGTGCAAAAGTGAAAAGCAAACTCCACGACATTACCAGTTTTATATCATTAAGTTGGGAATCCCAAATACAATTAACTGAAAATTCTGATACACTGAAGAATGCATTAGAGATGCTTGCTGTCTTATATTCATAATGGTAATACGAAAGATTCGTGGAGACCCTTTATTCTTTAGGGATTTGAACTGTCACTTAAAGGTGGTATCATAAACATCAATGAGTCTGGGAAGCCATGAAGATGACTGTTGATTCTGATGTGTGGAGGGTCAACTTTCCATGCTACCAGAGCAACTGTGAAGAACCATACCCCGTCCTCACCTGCTGAACATCAAGTGAATAATAAAGTCCTATTGTTAAAGAAACTGGTATTTTAAAGATTCTAACCTGGACTTAGAATTTGAGCATACAACATTCTCAAATACTCTTACACTTGTTTTATTTATAAATTATGTCTTATTTTGCTATCTGTACCATATGGCAATAAAACAACCCATAATATTCTAAAGAGCATATTTGTTTTGGGCTGGTTATGTATTATTTTCATGATAATCATTAATGCTAATGAACATGAATCTGTAAATACCTCATTTAGCACCCAACTTCACAGTGATAAAGATGAGGCTTATCTTGTTTACTATTATGGTCTTTCTTTGGAGTATTCATCTTTCATTCTCTCTTTCTTTTTCAAATTTATTTATTTATTATAATTTATTCACTTTATATCCCTTCTGTAGTCCTCCCTCCTCTCCTTCTAATCCCACCCACCCTCTCTATTCTCCCCCATGCCTTTTCCCTAGTCTCCTGATAGGGAGGACCTCGTCCCCTTCTTTCTGATAGTAGCATATCAGGTACACACCCTAGGGGGATGTGATCAAAGAGCCAGACACTGGGTTCATGTCATAGACAGCCCCTGATTTCCTTACTAGGGAACCCATTTGGAAACTGAGCAGCCTATGGACTTCCTCTGAGCAGGGTGTAAAAGTCCTCTCTATTAATGTTCCTTGGTTGGAGTGTCAGTCTCTACAGGCCCCTGTGCTCAGACATTTGGGCTCTGTTGTTCTCCTTGTGGAGTTCTTGTCTCCTTCAGTTCTTTTTAGCTCTCCCTTCTTCCATAAGATTCTCTGTACGCTGCCCAAAGTTTGGCTATGAGTTTAAGCAGCTCCTTCAAACCCTGGTTGGTAGAGCCTTTCAGAGGTCCCTGTGGAAGGCTCCTGTCCTGTTCCTTGTCTTCTACTTTTGATGTCTATCCTGTTTGTCCTTCTGAGGGAGGTTTCAACCTCCTCTCTAAGGTCCTCCTTGCTGTTTAGCTTATTTAGGACTATAGATTTTAGTATGTTTATCCTATATTATATAATTAATATCCACTTATAAGTGAGTATATACCATAAGTGTCTTACTGTTTCTGGGTTACCTCATTAAGGTTGATCTTTAGTTCCCACCATTTGCTTGTAAATGTCATGATTTCCTTGTTTTTAATTTTTGAGTAGTATACAATTGTTTAAATGTACCACACTTTCTGTATCTATTCCTCTGTTGAAGGACATCTAGGTTGTTTCCAAATTCTGGCTATTACAAATAAAGCTGCTATGAACATACTTGATCAATTGTCCTTACTGAATGGTGGGGCATTTTTTAGATATGTGCTAAGGAGTGGAATAGTTGAATCTTGATGTAGCACTATTCCTAATATTCTGAGAAAGGGCCAGATTGATTTCTAAAGAGGTTGTACAAGGTTACATTCCCATCAGCAATGAAAGAGGGTTACCCTTTCTCCACAACCTTTCCAGTATGTATCATCCTTTGAGTTTTTGATCTTAGCCTTTCTGATGGGTGTGAGGTGGAATCTCAAGGTTGTTTTGATTTGCATTTCCCTGATGACTAAGAATATTGAGCATTTCTGTAAGTTTTTCTCTGCCATTCAAAATTCCCCTGTTGAAAATTTTCTGTACCCCATTTTTAAAATTGGATTATTTGGTTTGTTGGTGTTTAACTTCCTCAGTTCTTTATATATTCTGGAATTAGCCCTCTGTCAGATATAGGATTGGTGAAGATTCTTTCCCAATCTTGGAGCTGTTGTTTTGTTCTGACAACAATGTCCTTTGCTTTGCAGAAGCTCTTCCATTTCATGAGATCCCATTTATTGATTGTTGATCTTAGAGCCTGTGCTGTTGGTGTTCTGTTCAGGAAGTTGTTTCCTGTGCCAATGAGGTCAAGGTTCTTCTCCACTTCTTTTTCTAACAGGTTTAGGGTGCCTGGTTTTATGCTGAGGTCTTTGATTGACTTGGCATTTACTTTTGTGCAAGGAGATAAATATGACTTTATTTGCCCTTTTCTGCATCCAGTTCAACCAGTTAGGTAAGCATCCAGTTAGATCAGACATCCAGTTAGACCAGCACCATTTGTTGAAGATGCTATCTTTTTTCTGTGGTATAGTTTTGGCTTCTCTGTCAAAAGTTGAGTTTCCATAGGTGTGTGGGTTTATTTCTGGGTCTTCGATTCAATTCCATTGATCCAAAGTTTTGGAGAGATCAGGGATACAAGGCACATACCTAAAAATAGTAAGAGCAATATAGGTCAAGCCTATAGCCAACATCAAACTAAATGGAAAGAAAACTTAAATCAATTCCACTGAAATCAGGCACAAGGCACGGCTACCCACTCTCTTCTTATCTCTTCAACATAGTTCTTGAAGTCCTAGCAAGAACAATTTCTATGTCCCTAGACAACTAAAGGATATCAAAGGGATACAAACTGGAAAGGAAGAAGTTAAATATCACTATTCACAGATGATGTAATAGTATACATGAGTGACCACAAAAATTCTACCAGAAAACTCCTTCAGTTGATAAACACCTTTATCAAAGTGGCTGGATACAAAATTAACTCAAAAAAAAAATCTGAAGTTCTCATGTATTCAAAAGAAAAACTAGCTGAGAAAGAAATTAAGGAAACAACACTTTTCACAATAGCCACAAATCACATAAAATACCTTGGTATGACTCAAACCAACAAGTGAAAGACATGTATGAGAAAAACAACTTCAAGTCTCTGAAGAAAGAAATTGAAGAACCTATCAGAAGATGGAAAGATCTCCCATGCTCGTGAATCTGTAGGATTAAGATAGTGAAAATGGCTATCTAACTAAAAGCAATTTACAGATTCAATGCAATTCCCATCAAAAAGCAACACATTTTTTAAAGACCTTGAAAGAACAATTATCAATTTTATATGGAGAAACAAAAACCCAAAATAGCTAAAACAATCCTGTACAATAAAAGATCTTCTGGTGGTGTTTGCTTCCCAGATATCAAGCTGTGATATAAAGCAACAGTAATAAAAACGGCATGGTACTGGCATAAAAACAAATTGGTAGATCAATGGAATCTTTCTATTTTTTCATATTTACCAGAGTGATAGGCGATTGGTTGTTTAGTGGAATCTGACAATCAGGATCAATGAGTCATAGCGACACTGGAAGGGCCCATTCAACCTCAATAAGCATAGAAAATTAATAAATAAAAGGCTGTTGACATTTTTGGATGGTTATCTCATTGTACTCTAGATTGTTCTAACAGATATAAATGCATAGCTTAAGCAGGTGCATGGCTCTCAGAAGAAAAACTGCAATGGAGGTTTCTCGTTTGTCAGCCTCTACTGATGAATTCATCATGTAATTTTAGTGCCTTCTAAAGTGTTTAAAATAGTCCAGATTTATGGGATATGTTTTGTTACATACAAGCACATGCACAATTTACTTGTAAAATAAAAAAAACAGTTAACTAATATAAATATAATGATTGTTTTATAATATGGAATACTTCCTAATTTTTATTTCTATTCTTTTACAGTATATGCAATACTGATAGCATATTAACTTGATATATAAAACATGCCTTTTTGGACTTTCTATTGTTTTCTTCTATTCACTTTTTCTTCTTTCTCAGTGTTTTTTTTTTATACATCCTTCTCAATGCTCTTATTTAGTTACTTTCTTTCCTTGTTCTCTCCCTCTTTCCCCCTCTCCTTTCCTTACTTCCTCCTCCTTCCTCTCTTTATTTATTCATTTCTTCCTTCATCAAATTAGACCTGATATTTTCTGTTCTGCTTAAGGACCGATGTTGAAACAGCATTTTCATAACTCCTCTAGAGACTGCCCAAATGTTAGCCTCTCCTCTAATAATAGGATTGTACTGGTATTGTGGCGGCCATTTTGTGCACATGACAAACTCAGTTTAACCGTTACCTCAGCAGGTAACTGTACATAAGTGACACACTTCAAAGTGCTTTAAATTCTCCATGCCTGAACAGGTACGTCTGTTGAAACGCTGTTTAGCAAAAAGTATGAGCTCATTCTTTAATACATACAGCAGCCATTCTGCTACCACAAATTCTTCTTTTTTTTTTTTTCTCAGCAGAAAACCTGAGTCTAAGTGGAAGCTCATTCAGGCAAACTCAAATGCACATATTAGAATACACCAAAGCAATTTTTATGTCACTAACCCTGAAAAAGTCACTGTTGCTATTACTAGATGTGGCTTTGATAGTATGTGCATAATGTCGCTGTCATAAGTTATACAATATAGAACAGTGTCTCATCACCAATAACACATTAAGACTTTCCATGCTAATCATTTGTCATCTAAGGCATCACATTGCCCAGTGTTCACTCTTTTAAAGCCTGTAATCGAAAACCATGTGGATGTTTTAAAGTATGAACTAAAAGGAAATGGGGCAATAGCTCAGGATGATGGCTTCTATCTGTTCTCTTAATGTTTGTGCCTGGAGGATTACGAAAAGAATGAATAGGGATTCATTTATATGCAACCTCAGTTTTCCAGCATATTGTATTCCAAACCAAGCTTGTACCTGACATTGTGAGGTACTGTGTTGGGGCTGAATAATTCCAGTGTCTGCAACAGCATCCAGTTCATTCTTGCTTGGGTTTCAGATCTCTGTGCGTGCTGAAAGTCCCATATGCAATAATAGAAATAGGCATAAAATAAAATTAAAATAAACATAGACATGGTTATCAGTAACTAGATTAATTCAGAAGTTAGAGGAAGTCCATGAAACATCAAAAGAGCATATTAGAAAGGACTTGCTGTGGCCCAAAATAAAACAGTAGCTTTGCTTGTTCTGGCCGAATTTGAGGGACAATATTAGAATCCAAAAAAGGGACGGCTGCAAGGATAAGATAATGTGGTCAAGCTATATTGTATGAAATATATAAACATGTTTTTAAATCTAAATTAATAATAAATATTAAAATTATATTCCATAGGCATTTTAGAAAGATTTTTCCCTCCTAATTGTTTCCCATAGTACTTTTAACTAAGTATGAAAAGTACAGATTTATTTGGAAAAAGAAAAATAGTTGGTAAATTTTGAGAAAAATCTACTGCAATTTTAATCTTAGCATTCAGGACAGTGGTGTTACTATCACTTCAGTAAGTTGCGCATGATGGAGAGTTTCTAATGCTAAATATTATAATTCAACTAAGTTTTTTTTTAGAAATTTTAAAGAAAAGCCACCATTCCCATAAAAATAAGATGTAAGTTATTAATATTACTTAAAATCTCTGTTGGTACATTCACTGTCTACTGTATTGAGCTGCTGGATTTCTTTATTAACCTAACACCAATATTTTAGAATATTTTTATAGCAGCTTGTGAAATGCATTAAAAAGTTTCAGGGAAAATGATACTAAAGTGACTACTTTAAAATACTAATCCAATTTCAGTGATTTAAATATTAATGAATAGATATATTAAAATATGTATAAGTATGTGAATAAAGGTTATGTAAATGACTATTTCTGTGACTCAGTGATTTTCCAGCAAGACAAAGAAAGAAAAAATTAATAAATAGTAATTATGTTTCTGGAAGATTAAAATGAGAATCCTGTATTTATTACTTCTCTACCATGCTGTTAAATTTTGCCAATTAGACGTAGAAGGTCATAGGAAGATGCAAAGCACATTTGTAAGGGTAATTACACCAGGAACAATCAAATCATATTTTTAATGTTTCCATGGTGTTGTCGTTTTTTTGTGGAGACCTCTGCTAACCCAGCTTGAGTTAGGAGACAAAGTGGCTGCTCCTTCCCACATGTTGCTTCTCCTCAGCCAGGCAGTCTAGGTTGTGATGCATTTAGGATGTGATTCAGTGAGAAGTCTTTTGCTTCGTAAGCCAAATGTCTCAGTTACATGACGGCAAGTAATCTTCTGTACAAGATTAAACAATAGAGAAACTGGCTGAAATATTCCTGAACCATCAGCATACGAGTAAGACAGTCCCATTTTAAACAATATAGATCTCTATGCTTTTCACAAAGTATAGCCGTTGACTGGTTATGATTTTTTATTTATTGAAAATAACCAGTTTATGGATTTCTGTGATTTTTAAAATTTCTGTCACATATTTTATGAGTGAATAGAACCTAAATAGGGGGATGGAAGACAGCCTAGTGGGCATTGTTCTTGCCAGGCAGTCAGTCATGAGAGGGTAGGATCCTTAGTAAAAGCTTGGCTGATGACACATATATGTATCCCAAAAGCTCTGGGTAGACATGTATAACCCTAGGTTTAGTGCCCAGTTAGCCCAAAGAAATTACCAAGCTGTGCATTGATGAAAAACACTTTCCCAAAATGAAGTGGACTATAATAGAGGAGTGACTTCTGGCTTCCACAAGAGCACACAGAAATGCATACACTGGATCACTGCATGCACACAAACACACACACACACACACACACACACACAAACATACATGCACGCACAATCAGAACAAAGTGGTATTGTTTAGATACTGTGAGTGTTCTTTTCAATGGTTCATGGGTTAGAATTTAATATCATCGTGAAGATTTGACAGTGGAAAATTTTTAAAAAATGGTTTTTAAGTAGAATGCTTCAGATGTTGTTAGGATTAGGTAAAACAATTAGACCTAGTTTACAAAATTTAATTCTGGGGATTCTAGAACCTGAAGCAGAGGACACAGACATATTTACACAGGCAAACTTAAGAATGCACAAACATATACAACTTCACACACTCAAACACAGGCACACACACACTATAACAAATTTACACAGATTCATGCATGCACATGTACTTACACCTGCTTGACCACAGCTATGTAGACACATACCTTGCACATAAAATCCAAAGTATGCACATATATACATGTGTACACATACATATACACTAAATGGTCCATACTCATATTGATTCATCTCTAGACATGCCACAATTTAAAACAGACTAAAACTCTACTCTTTAGAAATGAATGTTATCATGAGATACTAAAACCTTGAGTACTAAAAGTATTTTCCCACAATGATTTAGACATTGGACTTCTGTTTAATTCCCTTAGATTAAATTTTGAACTCGGTTTTGCCTTTATTTCTGTTGGCAATTTTAAAACTACAAGCATCTGCTGAATGAGGATAAAGATACTTGAGAAACATCACAAACAAATTACACTAACTGGAATTTGGAACTGTAAACTTCAAGTAATAAAACTGTTATGACTTTACCCATGCAAATAGTTCGTTGTCCATTTAAATATAAGGCACAGCATAAATGAGAACATTTTATATTTCATTACCAATAAAACTATTGCAGATATGAAATTTAAAATGCATCAAAGCTCAACTTCTCAAATATCAGGGCTTTAAAATATATATATTTCTCCGCTTTAAATTGACAGCTTAAAACGGGACCTAGATGAAGTAAGTAGAGTAACCCCTGCAGTGGGAAGCCAAGACACACATCGGTGACAATACTGATCATTTGACTTTATTACTTTTTTCCAGAAGCTCAAAAATTGATGTCAAATGGGATGATTTAAAACCACCTACTAGAAAGCTCAGACTAGATTTTGACACATATTTTTTTTCAGCGTCTAATTGGCTTACATCCAACAACCTTCCCCAGCAGGCAAACATGTTTAGTTACCATCAGATAGATTTTTACAACTAATTTACCTTTTAATGGTTCACTGAAAAGTCAAAGTGCTTAAAATGCAGCACTTTAAAGACCCCGGTGAATGACTGATAATATTTTCTAAAAAAAAAAAAAAAAAAATGTTCAGGCTAAATTACAGAGTCCATCCACTAAGGGATACAAGTTTTAAGGTTTCAGTCTTTGTGTGTGTGTGTATTCTTCCTTTTTACAGACACAATTATTTATAAAGAAAGACAATATTGAAAATAATTCTATGGATTTCATGCTAATAGGTTCTATGCTCTCAAAATTATTTTTAGGATTACAATTTAAAGGGAAAACCTACGTAATCTCCTGGGTTTAAAGAGGGTGCATGAAGTTGGGAGAGAAAAATGGTGGTAGGGTTACAGGAGGTCTTCAGGGCATGGGTATATTTGACCACAACACATTAATTTCATGTACATAACTTACAATTAGATTATTGAAATATCCTCAGCCTAAACTAAACTGTAAGTTGTGTGTGTGTGTGTGTATTCCTGGCATATTGTATTGTTCACAGTTTTGTCACAGAGTTAAAATTCTGACTGAAATACTTGCCATATATACAACAATTCTTATGTGTACACCTCTTTGAAGTATTTTCAGCTAAATTATCTCCTTTAAATAAATTATAGGGATAAAATATCTTAAACATTTTATAATAAGAGAAATTGTTTGGGAGAAAACAAATATTACCCAAACACGAAGATTATAGTTTTAAAGTCTGCTTCTTTCATAAATTAAATGAATTTCATTCTTTGTAACTTAATTGAAAAATATGCCAGAATAAATGAAAGTTCTTGTCTCAGGTCTCCTCCTCATTTTTGCTTGTCAGTTTTTTCTGGTTTGAAAATAGTGTTTGTAGAAGTGTTTAGGTGATTTTTTTACATGTATAAAAATAAGGGAAATTATCTTATATTTCTACTTAAAGATTTACCATATTCTGATAATATAGGGCTACTTACCGTATGCCATTTTCTTTGAAGCATTTACTGGTTAAAAAATTGTCACCTCATAATTAAGCAAAATTATTTATAGCATATACCATCAGTTTTGCACTTAATTGCAAGCAAAAGAATTAGGCAGATGTAGATGTCACAGTTTGTATGTATAATATTTAAATATTTTATAAACCCCCCAATAAGTTATAAGTGGAGATACAGCTTAGTAGTAAAGCATTCGCATCACAAACGCATGGCCTTTTCTCTGACCCCAACTCAAAACACCTACATAAAGAGATATGTGCTCTCAGTTACTGTTACTATCAAAGATGTAAGTTGTATCTAAATGTGTTTGAATATTCCTTGCTATTGCTTCACCATAGCCTTAACCCATATTTGTGCCACTAGACTTAGAATTTAAAATCACTTCAAGGTCTCTTTAACTTCCCTTTGGCCAGCAGTTAGATCTTGAATAATAACACTGCTGATAGGATTCCAGAAAGGAACTGAAAGGCTGTGGAAACAGTCTTAGGGTGACTGACTGTGGAGTGATGGTGCAAAACTAAGCAGTGTGGTCTATATGCAATGTGTAGCTAGTGGTGCAAGAATCCCAATGAGTTCTATGTGCCTTGCCTCAAATGAACACTGAAAGCATTCCTCTTATATACATGGAAGGCTGGGTATAATCTTCATTTGTCTGGGTTCAGAAGTGAGAGTGTCCAGTGTACAAATCAAAGAGAAGATTTGGAGGTGGCACATTCTATTCCTCTTTGCTTTGTTCCATTGAACTTTCTCATGATGTTACCTTTTTATTGGATCAAAGTCTTTCAATTTCTTCCCCATAGCATTTTCAAAGGTGGACTGATACCTGCCCTCCAGCCACTGCTAACATCATCTTTTATTCAATTGTTTCCTTATTCTAATAATGCACCTGTATGAAAGAAATCAGGTTGCCAGGGTAACAAGAATGGAGAATGGGCACAGCTGCCATCACAGCAATCTCCTCTTGAGTAAACCTCCTCTTGAAACTGGCATTTTAGAATTACTCATCATTACATAAACCATTTCGCCTGCTCTGCCTTTGTTCTTTTCTCCCTCCCCTTAACCTAGGATATTTGTTATGCTGGTAGGTCCTTGAACTTATGTTTGTTTCTGTTATTTAACATGGGCTATTTGCCTTGATTTGATAGACTTCCTCATTTGTTTATTATGCACATTCAACATTCTGCCAAATACTAGTGCTGACAGCTCCTTGAATCTTACTGAAACAGAAGACCTTGTTGTCTTGGTAACTTTGCAAGCTGGCCTTGCATTACAACCTCTGTTGCAGCCTGTTCTGGATTATTCCTTTGCTTGAGAGGATGGATTGAGCTACCCAGGGCAGTAGCAGTAGAAGAGAAAGCCAATATACAGCTACACTCAAGCTATTTTCCATTTTCATACTCCTCTCTGTATTTTTCTACATCTTTATTGCAAAATAATTTCATTGACTTGAAAGAGGAAATTAAGCCACTATAAACCATTCACAGAGGAAATGAGCAATATTAAACGGTTGCTTTTTTAAAAACGAAAATGAGTAAATACGAAGATGGTTTGCATATAGTTAGCGTTTCCCCCATATTAAAAACCTTCTTCTCTTCTCATTTGCTTTACAGGCTTTTCACCGATGTGTCAAATCATGCATGCTTATCATGTATACAAAAATACTTTGAAGTGTTTTTGCCCGTTTTACCTAGGGAGTTGGATTTTACTCAGAAATAAACCCGGCTGTCCCATCAGGCTCTCTTCTCCAACTTTCCTTAGCAATATCATCTGAGAGCATGTCTCCCAGACCCACAGCAAGTCTATTGCAAACAGGTGTCTTTTTCTCAAAGCAGTCTTATAACCTGGCACTTTCCAAGAAGTATTGTGGTTATTCCTGCCTCATTTCTATGGAAGCCATTTCCAACCATCTAACCAGTAATTTTTTTTTTTTTTTGGTGCTATGTCTTACTGCAAGAAAGAGGAATAGAAACTGATTTTAGAAACTGCCTTCTCTGATGAGACTTTTACAAATAGTTAATGATTTTAGTGGAGCATAGAACACAGATGAGCAGCAAAAATGCTGGAAAAAGGAGAAACCAAACAGGTAAACATAGTAGTGAACAAGTACACATGTAGAAAATAAAGGTATAGAGCAGTAGATAAAGAAATACGCTCAGCTAGAGGAAAATAGTCAAAATCTGATGTTCTGCCTTAACATCTTTCTACTATAATTTTTTCAATGAAGCTAAATATTCAGTGGAAACTGGATTAATCATTCAGTATCTCTTAGATTGTCTGTTAGGAGCTAACTAGTCCAGGGTGTGTTATTGATAGTTAAAAGTTGCAGTCTTATTTCAGTGCAATAGATATTCAGTCTTGTATATTAAGATGCACAAATCCAAAATTCAGTCAACATGAAAATTTTTCTTCTTTTTTGGTGGACTCTACTGTTAGCATAAGGCTAGTGGCATGAAGTCACATTACATAGTGCCAAACAAATTGGCTGTTTTGTTGTTGGCTGATATGCTAAATAAATTCTTCTGGTTGGTAAGACCTGTTCATACTTTTTACACAAATTCTGGCTACATCTCCTCACACTACTAATCTGTTCTCAATTTTCAGTGATTCGTCCTCTTTTTCCAAAGAGTTTTTACATATTTGATCAAAGAAGTAGAAGTGCCAAGGAAAAGAGAGAAAAGGTATCTTACAGGTATCTCAAAAGCACAGAAAGTGATAGAGCAGCCTAATGTTCCAACTGTTATGGGAAGCCTGGAGCTGTGGTAGGTCAGTCCAATACTTAAGAAGGAAATGTGGATGAGAATAAAGACAAGGTTAACACTCTCAGCACAAATTACAAGCCATGGAAGAATCTCATTTTCTCCAAATTTTATTAGGAACTTCCAGGAGGAAAAAATATGGCACTCTGCCCAGTAGCTGAAGACACTCTTGGCCAGTGAATCAGAGTTTCTGGAAGAGATCTGGAGGGATGAAGAGGAAATACTAACTGGCAATATGTGATGGCAATATGCTGATTACATGAGCTACCAAGCAGGCTATTATGACATGAATTTCCTGATCTCTTTACCAGATTTCAAAGCTTAAAGTTTAAACTTTATTTATGAATTCCATATGCCTTGTGAATCTCTCTTTTGGCTAACAAGCCCTTAAATGATACCAAGGAAAGAATTTTCTTTCTTTTTATTTTTTTTGTATTATTTTTATTTATTAAACTTTATTCACTTTGTATCCTAGCTTCAACCCCCTTCCTCATCTCTTCCTCATCAAGCAATCCCTCCCTCTTCCTCCTCTATGTCCCTTCTGTAGTCCACTGTTAGGGGAGGTCCTCCTCCCCTACTATCTGACCCTAGCCTATGAAGTCGCATCAGGACTGGTTGCATCCTCTTCCTCTGTGGCCTAGTAAGTCCACTTTGCCAGGGGGAGGTGATCAAACAGCAGGCAAATGAGTTCACACTAGTGACTGCGCCCGCTCTCCTTACTAGGGAACTCACATGTTGACTGAGCTGGGCTATATCTGAGCAGGGAGTATAGTTCCACTCCATGCATGGTCATTGGTGGATTCACTAGTCTCTGCAAGACCTTCTGAGCCCAGATTTTTGGCTCTGTCGGTCTCCCTGTAGAGTTCCTGTCCCCTTCAGGTCTTTGTATCTGTACCTTCTTCCATAAGATTCCTTGCAGTATGCCCAAAGTTTGACTATGAATCTCAGCATCTGCTTTCATACCCTTCTGGGTAGAGTCTTTCAAAGGCATTCTGTGGAAGGCACCTGTCCTGTTCCTTATCCTCCCGTACTTCTGATGTCTACCCTGTTTGCCCTTCTGAATGAGGATTAAGCCTCTTCCCTAGGGTTTTCATTGTTTAACTTCTTTAGGACTATAGATTTTAGTATGTTTATCCTATATTATATGGCTAATATCCAGTTATAAGTGAATATGTACCACGTGTGTCTTTCTGCTTCTGGGTTACCACACTTGAGATGATCTTTTCTAGTTCTATCTATGTGCCTGCAAATTTCATGATTTCCTTGTTTTTAATTGCTAAGTAGTATATTGTAGTCCATTGTGTAAATGCACCACAATTTCTGTATCCATTCTTGATTTCAGACCAGTTTCAGTTGTTTCCAGATTATTGCTATTATGAATAAAGCTGCTATAAACAATCAATAAATGGGAACTCATTAAAAGTTCTGCAAAGCAAAACACACAGTGAACAGAACAAAATGACAGTCTACAGACTGGGAAAAGTTCTTCACCAACCCAACATCTGACAAAGGACTAATATCCAGAATATACAAAGAACTGAAGAAGTTAAACACCAACAAACCACAAGGACACCAACAGAGTTAAACAATCTGAGTCCAAGAGAACCTGCAGAGACCTATGTTCCAACCAAGGACCATGCAAGGAGAGGACCTAGAAGTCTCTCACAGAGAAGCACATAAGCTGCTCAGTTTCCAAGTGGGTACTATAGTAAGAAGAGCAGGGGCAGTCTCTGACATGAACTCAGTGGCTGGCTCTTTGCTCACTTCCTGCTGGAGAGCAAAGCCTTACCAGTCCACAGAGGAAGATTATGCAGCCAGCCTTGGTGAGACCTGATAGGTAAGGGTCAGATAGATGGGGAGGAGGACCTCCTCTATCAGGGGACTTGGGAAGGGGAATTGGGAGAGAATACAGAGAGTGGGTGTGGTGGGAGGAGACTAAGGAGGGGGCTGCAGCAGGAATACAAAGTGAATAAATTGTGATAGATAGATAGATAGATAGATAGATAGATAGATAGATAGATAGAAAATTTTAAATTAAAAAAACAATAAACCAGGTAATCCAATTGGAAATGGGGTACATAGCTAAAGAGAGAATTCTCAATAAAGGAACATCGAATGGCAGAGAAACACTTAAAGAAATGATCAGCATCCTTAGTCATCAGGGAAATGAAAATCAAAACAACCCTGAGATTCCACCTTACACCCATCAGATTGGCCAAGATAAAAAACTCACGTGACAACACATGCTGGAGAGGACGTGGAGAAAGGGGAGCCTCCTCCATTGCTGGTGGGAATGTAATCTTGTACAACCACTGTGGAAATCAACCTGGAGCTTTCTCAGAAAATTAGGAAAGGTGCTACCTCAAGATCCAGCTATATCATTTCTGGGCCTATATCCAAAAGATGCTCAGGCATATAAGAAAGACATTTGCCAAGGAAAGGATTTGTGGAAGGAGCTAATTTCAGTTAAGGGGACAGAGTATGGGTTCAGCAGTGTTAATCCTTTCTCACTCTTTTTTTCAAATAATGAAAGACATGCCCAAATACCTGCATCTTTTTTTGTGAAGATCAAACTGGATTTCAATTGCAAATTTATATGAGACAAAATGATATGATGAGACAAGGAGAGAAATATATGGGAATACTTATGTACACACATACTTACATACATACACACACACATTATCTTTCCTGTTCTATATCTCCTTTCTTCTTTGATACTTTTTTCTCCTCTCTCTTCTTTGTTTTTTTTTTTTTTTTTGAGTTTTCCTTTAACTTATTCTTTTAACTTTGACTGGTTTCTTTCTTATTCTTCTTCTTTTTAAAATTATTTATTAATTACACTTTATTCACTTTATATGCCCCTTGTAGTTCCCTCCCTCCCCCCTTTCAATCTCCCCCCCTTCTGCATGCATGATCTTCCCAAGTTCACTGATAAGGGAGGTCTTATTTTCCTTCCTTCTGATCCTAATCTATCAGGTCTTATCAGGAGTGGCTACATTGTCTTCCTCTGTGGCCTGGTAAGACTGTTCCCCCCTCAGGGGGAGGTGTTTAAAAAGCAGATCAATCAGTTCATGTCAGAGACATTCCCTGTTCCCATTACTATGGAACTCACTTAGACACTGAACTGCCATAAGCTACATCTGTGCAGGGGTACTAGTTTATCTGCATACATGGTACTTGGTTGGAGTACCAGTGTCAGGAAAGACCGCTGTGCTCAGATTTTTTGCTTCTGTTACTCTCCTTGCGGAATTCCTGTCATCTCCAGATCTTACTATTTCCTACTATTTCCCACTCCTTTTATAATATTCCCTGCACTCTGCCCAAGGGTTGGCCATAAGTCTCAGCATCTGCTTTGATAGTATGAAGGGCAGAGCCTTTGAGAGGCCCTCTGTGGCAGGCCCCTACCTTGTGCCCTGTTTTCTCCTTCTTCTGATATCCATTCTCTTTGCCTTTATGCATGGGGATTGAGCATTTTAGCAAGAGTCCTCCCTCTTGATTAGTTTCTTTAAGTGTACAGATTTAGTAGGTTTATCCTATATTATATGTCTATATGAGTGAGTATATACCATGTGTGTCTTTCTCCTTCTGGGATAGCTGACTCAGGATGATCCTTTCCAGTTCCTACTATTTACCTGCAGATTTCATGATATTCTTTTTTTTATTACTGAGTAATATTCTATTGTGTAGATGTACCACAATTTCTGTAACCATTCCTCAGTTGAGGGGACTCCTCTCTCTTCGTAATATTGATCAGTTCCTTGTGAAATGTCCATACATTGAATGAATGCACTCTGAAAGTTCTTACCAAACAAAAGGGTTCCATATTTACTTCATTCTTCTGTCCTGGGTCACTGCCCTGACACACCTTCATGCAACAGATCTCACACTGTTTGAAATAGTTTACTAAAGTCTGCACTTTAGACCTAAGAAAAAATGTTTGCAGGCTCCTGTTGCAAGTTTATCAAAGTATAGTTTATAATGTCAGCCGTTGGCATTCCCTATAAAATGGGTCTTTTGTTGGCCAGGGCATTGGTTAGGTATTCCCTCAATTTCTGCTCTATCTGCCCTATCTTTATCCCTGCATGTCTTGTAGGCAGGGTAAACTACAGGTCAAAGTATTTATGGGTAGGTTGGCATTCACCTTCCTCTGCTTTGGGACTAGTCTAATTTGTGTACCCTCTGCAGTCCCTATTGCTACAGGAGTTCTGCTTGCATCCCCCTCACATTTTCCCAGGAGTTTACCCTGAATTAGGTTGTCCTCATAGAGGTGCTACCCAGCAGCGCCTCAAAACTGATGCCAAGACTTATAGCCAAACATTGAGCCATGGTTAGGGAGTCTTGTGGAAATGTAGGAGGAAAGATAAAATGGTATAGAGGTGACAGGAGCTCCACAAGAAGACCAACAGAGACAACTAACCGAGGCCCAGAGGGGCTTGGTGAGACTGAAGCATCAACCAAGGTCTCTGTACAAAACAGACTTAGGCCCCCTACAAAGATGTACCAGTTGGGAAGCTTAGGCCACTGGTAGATCCTTTAGTAAGATAACTGGGGACTGCATCAGACATGGACTGAGCAGGGGTTTGATCATTTTTCCTTGCCAGGCCACAGGGGAAGAGGGCCAGCTCAGTCTTGATGCACTTTGATGAGCTGGGATGGATGAGAAGGGGCACACCCCTTCTGAGGAAAAGGGGAGGGAGCAGGGGAAGGGGGAAGGGAAAATGGGAAGAGAGGTAGGGTGGGACTATGATGATAGGAGGGATGAGGTTACAAGGATATAAAGTGAATAAAAATAAAAATAAAGTAAGAGAAAAAAAGAAAAGGAAAAAGAGCTTGCGCTTTTCCTCGCTTCTGGACTAGGAATGGCTATTCTGTACACTACCAAACTTTCTCTGAAGACATTTTGTCTCTACAACTTCATCTCTAAACATTGACCTCATTCAGTGATGACTGAACTCTTTTAGAATGTTTCAGAGTTTCTCACTAGAATTAAGTAGTCTTGGATATGTAATGATAACCGCAATTTTAAATTCTCTTTTAAAAAATTAAGGATTTGCAATTTGTAATTCAATAAGCACTCTACTTTCTTCTTCTGGGAATCACATTAATATCTATATTAGCCCAGAGGCAATCTGTTTTGTTGGTATAGTATTGAACAGGTCATACGCATGGTGCCACAAACACTGATAGTTAACATGTGCAGCTACCCTAATGTAAAGAGAATACAGTTTTTTTTGTAGTCACCCATTGCCTCTGTATCTTAAACTCTTTCTGCTCCCTATTCTTCAATAATCCTTGAGCTGGTGTAGAAGGTAGTGATGTATATAAATCCCTTTTTGGCTGCAGTCTCTTAATCTCTGCACCTTTGACAGTGGTGGGTCTCTCTGTTAATAACTATCTACTAAAATAGAATCTCCTATGATGATAGTAGATTATATGTATTTATATATAACAATAAGTCATTAGGAACCATTTTAAATATATGCTAATTTAGCAAAGTACTCATAGAAATTTCTACCTTATTCTTGTCCAACCAATGGTGCAGGAATGGTTTTATTTTGTGGAATAGGACTCAATTGAAATCAGAACATGACTGGTCACACCCATGATGTCTTTTCCACTATTCTACCTGTGAACATGAATTGCCATGTTAGTCATTATTATAGCTTAAAATGATCATATCTGGATGTAAACTGATGATTACTTTTCCCCCCTCTGGTGACATGTGTAGCACCCCCCCATCACTAGGAAAGCTAGTCAATAGGGATGAAGCTTTTGGTTCCAAACTCTCTTAACTCTAAGGTTTGTCTACATATATTTACAAACTATAAGCAAGTTTGAAATATTGACACCACAAGACATGTCAAACTGACAGAACTGGATAAAAGACAATGTTGACAAGGGGCATCTAAGCACGAGAATTAATGGCAACAGGTGTGAATAGGTAATTGTTGGCCTACTGTGCTGGCTAGCTTTATGTCAATTTGACAGAAGTTAGCATCATATTGGAAGAGGAATTTCCAGTTGAGAAAATACAGCAATTTGGACTGTGAGCAAGCCTGTGTTGCATTTTGTTTGTTGATGATTGAAATGGGAGGGCCAATGTAGCTAGTACCAACCCTGGTGCTGTGAGAAACCAGACTGAGCAAGCCATGAGTAAACAAGCCACTAAGAAGAAATTTTCCATGGCCTCTGCCTAGGTTCCTGCTTCTAGGTTCCAGCCCTGACTTCTTTCAAGGAATGAAAGAAGCCCTTTCATCCCCAAGTTGACTAGAGTCATAACAATAAAAACACAAAGAAGGACCATAACTCATAATTTATTTTAGGCTACCATGTCATATAAAATGCAATATTATAATTAAAGAGATTTAAAATGTAATGTAAAAAATTATGATCCACCCATTTATATAATGTTCAAGTGGAAGCATCAACAAGACTGAAATAACAACTCAGAACTCAGGTGCGCAGGACAGAAAGTGATGGATAGGAAGATAACAAAACCCAGGTTTTTTTTACGAATCCATTCTTAATCATACAAATTCTTTTTACTTTGTATAATGTCCTTGAGAAACTTTTAATTAATTCAGATATTTTCCATGACAAATAGAAAACAGAATTTATCTATGTATTTTTAAATTAATAAAAACTGATATGTGGAAATCACTTAAATGTAATGAAAGGCACTGTGATAAACAATCAATCTAGTTACATGAAGGTGACATAAATAAGTAGAACTGATTAGCAACACTGAATTTCAAATTTATATTTCAGAATCAGTTGGGGCTCAGATTTAATATTATGGATTGTATTATGACTGTGCTGGAATACCATTGGTCATATATATTTATTTTAGAATTTTTAACATTAGGTGACCTAAATTACATCAGCTGTCACCAACATATTTTAATGTTTTAAAATAGAATATAATAATAATGGCAACAGGATATCTACAAATTTAATAACTATCAATTAGTGATAGTGGTCAGACTTAATAATTATACACATTGAAACATATAAATAGTGCTGTAATATTAAAATTTGTAAGAAAACTATAAGATATTTTACCAATTCAAAGTGGAAAACAATTTCCAAGTTAAAACAGAAAAAAATGAATATTTCAAAGCAAAGAAAGCATATGTAATTAAAAGTTAACTAAATGTTTCTATTACATACAGGAGCCAGATTAAAAAAAATTTTAAATGTACTGATAGGAAAAGATAATATTATAATATAAAAGACTATACTAAGTCAATGACTCTAATACAAAGCTTAGTAAAATAAAATCTGGATGAAATGAAAATATGAAAAGCTGATCCATTTTATTATAGTAGCTTAGAATCAGAAATGTATGAATTAAAATGAGATAATACTTCATGCACATCAAATAGAAATAAATTAAAAGGAAAGCAATATCAGTGATGGAATGGAAATAAAAAAAAACATTTCATATATTACTGGTGAAAATCTGAATTGACCTAACTATACAGTGTTCTGTGCTACACAACAGTAAAACTACTATGCTTATTCTAAAGAGCTTTCAGGGAAACACTAGAGACAAGAAATATGAGCATTGATTGAAGCACTGCTTGTAGTTAGGAATACTTTATACATCCATTAGGAAGAAAGGAGATGAATAAACTGGATGATGTTATGTCAATACAGTTCACTAGAGTTAAAATTAAATCATATGTACAGATCAAAATGGGACCAAAATGAAACAGCAACAAACAAAGAATAAAGATATATTAATTATGAATGCACAATCATGTATATGAAATTTATTATAGTAAATGTATGAGAGGTATAATCAGTAAGAAAGGATATGAGCAGTGTATTTAAGAGGGTTTCAAGACAGTCCTTATTTATCTTTAAGTTTACACTGTCAAAGAGATACATCACATATACAAACATGTAGTTTGGCAAATAAAATTCAATACAGTCAAAAAATTCAATATAATCTAAAATTTAACATAGTTCTTTGTTTAACATATTTTATAAAATATAATTAAAATTCAACAAACATTTTTCTGCATGTAGACATACAGTTGGATCAGCATCATTTATTGAAAATGCTGTCTTTTTTCCATTTAATGGTTTTGGCTTCGTTGTCAAAAATCAAGTATCCATAGGTGTGTGGATTTATTTCTGGGTCTTCTATTCGGTTCCATTGATCCACCATTTTGTTTCTATGCCCATACCATGCAGTTTTTGTCACTATTGCTCTCAGCTTGAGATCAGGGATGGAGATACCTCCAGACGATTTTTAGAAATTCTGTTTTTTTTTTTGTTTGTTTTTCCATATGAAGTTGATAATTTTTCTTTCAAGGTCTGTAAAGAATTATGTTGGTATTTTGATGAGAATTGCACTGAATCTGTATATTGCTTATGGCAGCTATACCACTCCTAGGCATATATCCAAAAGATGCTCTAGAACACAATAAGGACATTTGCTCAACCATGTTTGTAACAGCTTTATTAGTAATATCAAGGACCTGGAACCAACCCAGATATCCCTCAGCTATGGAATGGATACAGAAATTGTGGTACATTTAAACAATTGAGTACTATTCAGCAATTAAAAGCAAGGAAATCATGAAATTTGCAGGCAAACAGTGGGATCTGGAAAAGATCATCCTGAGTGAGTTGTCCCAGAAGCAGAAAGATGCACACAGTAAATACTCACTTATAAGTGGATACTAGACCTAAAAGATAAGATAAATATACTAAAATCTGTACACTTAAAGAGCATAAACAAGAAAGCGGACTCAGGGTAAGATGATCAATCCTCACTTAGAAAGATAAATGGGATGGCCATTGGAATGAGGAGTAAACAAGTAACAGGACAGGAGCCTACCATAGAGGGCCTCTGAAAGACTCTACCTAGCAGTGTATCAAAGCAGATGCTGAGACTCATAACCAAACCGTGGGCAGAGTGCAGGGAATCATATAAAAGAAGGGGGAGTAAGTAAGACCTAGAGAGGACAGGAGCTCCACAAGGACCAAATATATCTGGGCACAGGGTCTTCTCTGAGACTGATACTCCAACCAAGGACCACAGATGGATATAACCTAGAACCCCTGCTTGGATGTAGCCCATGGCAGCTCAGTATCCAAGTGAGCCTAGTAAGAGGAACAGGGAAAGTCTCTGACATAAACTCAGTGGCTGGCTCTTTGACTTCCCTCACCTACTAAAGGAGGAGCAGCCTTGCTAGGCCACAGAGGAGGATATTGCAGCCAATCTTGATGAGACCTAATAATCTAGGGTCAGAAGGAAGGGGAGGAGGACTTCCCCTATCAGTGGACTTGGAAAGGGTCAGGGAGGAGATGAGGGATGAAGAGTGGGATTGGGAAGGAATAAGGGAGGGGGTGACAGCTGGAATACAAGGTAAATAAACTATAATTAATATAAAAATATAAATTTAAAAATTCAATATGTGTCAAATATATTTACATGTACTATGACTATAACTAGAAGCCTCACCAAATAGATAGCTGGGATGTGCATGATGTACTTAGCATGTCAAATAACTTAATGGCTTTGTGCTGCATCTATGTGTGTAGTTCATTTTTAAATGGCTTGCTTCAACATGTGTTTGGAGTGTTACCCTAGAGACAGTATATTGCTTCTTTGAATGATATTCAACTAAATAAATGAAAATCCACTTTCTGTTAAATGTAATGCAACTTAACTTTTTTCTTTAAAGATTTATTCTTGCTTTTAAGATTGTTACCAACAGTCCTCAGTATTATATAAACATTTTGATCACATGACAATAAGTGCTATGCATTATTAACCTTCTCTATTTGAACTTCAACTTCTTTCAACTCCTTACTGTCATTATTGTTTCGATCATTCAGTAATCTGTAGGTATAGCTAAATAATATCCAACTGTCTTAGCTTCCATTCTGTTTCAATAATAAAATATTCATAAAAGGTAACATAAGAAGCAGAGTCTTTAGGAAGCAATATTCCTAATTGTCTGAGAAAGCACCAGATTGATTTCCAAAGTGGTTGTAAAAGTTTACATTCCCACCTGCAATGGAGGAGGGTTCCCCTTTCTCCACAACCTCTCCAGCATGTGTTGTCACGTGAGTTTTTATCTTAGCCATTCTTGTGGGTTTAAGGTGAAATCTCAGGGTCATTTTGATTTGCATTTCCCTGATGGCTAAAGACATTGAGCATCTCTTTAAGTGTTTCTCTGAAATTCTATATCCTTCTACAGAGAATTCTGTGTTTAGTTCCATACCTCATTTTTTAAAATTGGATTGCTTGATTTGTTGCCTTGTAAGTTCTTTAGTTCTTTATATATTCTGGATATATCAGCCCTCTGTCAGATATACGGCTGCTGAAAGAAGATCGTTTGCCAATCTTAGGCTGATGTTTTGTTCTGACAATGGTGTCCTTTGCTTTACAGAAGCTTTTCAGTTTCATGAGGTCCCATTTATTGATTGTTTCTCTTAGAGCCTGTGCTGTTGGTGTTCTGTACTGGAAGTTGTCTCCTGTGCCAATGAGTTCCAGGCTCTTCCCTACTTTTTCTTCCAACCAAATTAGTGTATCTGGTTTTTGTTGTTGTCGTTGTTGTTTTAAATGTTATTTATTTATTTTTATATCAATCACAGGTTAGGTACTTTGCATCCCAGGCGTAGCCCCCTCCCTTATTCCCTCCCACTCTCCCCATCCCTCCCTCATCTTCTCCCTGCCCCCTCCAATTCCACCAACTGGGAAGGATCTCCTCCCCTTCCATCTGACCCCAGTTCATCTT
>CM053744.1:4040425-4068168 GCA_028658305.1 Pachyuromys duprasi | reverse complement strand
TTTTGGTTGTTTCCTCTCTCTCTATCTTTGATTATTCCTCTATGTGGGCAGGTAATTTCTTCTCCATTTCTTTGAGGGCCTTGTTCATTTCCTCTTTTTGTCTCTCCTCTTGTTCCTCCAATATCTGCATAATCAAAGCTTTAATATAATTTTCCTGTGTCTTCGCTGAATTAAAATCCCTCCTGCTTTTGGGTGTTTCTGGTGGGGCCATGGTGTCCTGATTTTTGTTGGGTGAGTTCTTTTGCCGATTTCTGGGCATTTGTTTGTATATAATCAAGGAGTTGTTTGTGCTTTAAGGCTGAGCATCCTTCTGGAACTGTCAATCTCTTGTGTCAGTAGTACTCTTCAAGAAGTTCAGGGATTACCAGTGGTTTGTTAGTGTGTGTTGAGGTCACAGTTGAACTCTGTTGTGGGCTCTGTGTGCCTGGTTTTGTGCTCTGTGCTAGAAGCTGTGAGCACTGCAGGCTGGTCACCCCTCTTGTCTGGATGTTTAGCTCCTCAGTCTTTTGGGATGTCAGCTGGGGACTTTGTGCTCCGTCCTGGGCTTGCTGCTAAGGGCTCTCCCCTGGACTGGAGACTTGGCGCCCCCTTCTGGACCAGGCCTGTGAACCACTGTCTGAGATGATATTTGGGGCACACACCTTGGGTCTGGTTTGGTTGCAGGCATTGTAGAGAGGTGTGTATCCGCTGTATGCAGGCCTGTTTGAAATGGTGCCGGAGGCCTTCTCTGGCCCGTGGACACACACAGGGACCAAGGTGGTTGCTGGTGCCCCAAGAGGAGTGCACCTGTAGTGTGTAGTCTGGTCAAAATGGTCCCCAGTCCCTCTCAGTCTGAGGTGGTTCCAGTGGTGATCAGAGTTAGCCTGCTGTACACCGGCTGTGTGAAACAGATCTCTGAACCTTCCCAGACTGGCCCGCGGACTCACACACTGACTGAGGTTTTTGCTGGCGGATTTGAGCAGTGTGTGCCCGCAGTGTGCAGGTCAGACAAAATGGTGCCCGGGTCGTCCTCAGTCTTCCCCAGAGACTATGTGTTCTAGTTTAGTATGGCGGCTGTTAGCGCCCTGCGCAGCTACTCGCTTGGATCAGAACTGTGGAGATTTTTCCGGGGAATAACTGGGTGTCCCTAGGGTTTTCCCACTTGATTTTCTCACTGTAGGAGTTCCACTTACCTGGCAATCACAAATGCTGGCATTTTAGGTCCCAGAGTTCAGCCTCCTAGTTGCTGTGTTATTTCTGCTGACCTAGTCCTCAGACACAGTTTCCTTTCGTGGCAGCCATCTTGGTTCGACTCCCAATATGATTCTTTACAGACTGTGAAAGAAAAAAATTCAACAATCCTCTACAACAAAAGATCTTCTGGAGGTATCTCCATCCCTGATCTCAAGCTGTTCTATAGAGCAACTATAGTAAAAACTGCATGGTACTGTCAGAGAATGGTGGATCAATGGAACCAAATAGAAGACCCAGAAATAAACCCACACACTTACAGACAACTGATTTTTGATGAAGATGTCAAAACCATACAATGGAAAAAAATAGCATCTTCAACAAATGGTGCTGGTCTAACTGGATGACTACATGTAGAAAAATACAAATAGATCCATACTGATCACCCTGTAAAAAACTAAAGTCCAAGTGGATCAAAGACCTCAACATAAAACCAGACACATTAAATCCTTTGGAAGAAAAAGCAGGAAAGAGCCTTGAACTCTTTTGCAAAGGAGACAACTTCCTGAAGAGAACACTAACAGCACAGGCTCTAAGAGCAACAATAAATAAATGAGACCTCATGAAACTAAAAAGCTTCTGCAAAGCAAAGGACACAGTAATCAAAACAAAATGACTGCCTACAAATTGGGAAAGAATCTTCACCAACCCTATATCTGACAGAGGGCTAATATCCAGTATATATAAAGAACTCAAGAAGTTAAACAGCAACAAGTCAAATAATACAATTAAAAAATCGGGGTACAGAGCTAAACAGAGAATTCTCAATAGGGGAATATTGAATGGCATTGAAACACTTAAAGAAATGTTCAATGTCCTTAGTCATCAGGGAGATGCAAGTCAAAACAACCCTTAGATTTCACCTTACACCCATAAGAATGATTACGGTGAATAACTCAAGTGACAATACATGCTGGAGAGGTTGTGGAGAAAGGGGAACCCCCCTCCACTGCTGGTCAGAATGTAAACTTATGCGACCACTTTGGAAATTAATCTGGCACTTTGTCAGACAATTAGGAATAGTGCTTCCTCAAGATCCAGCTATACCACTGCTAGGCATATATACAAAAGATGCTCAAGTACACAACAAGGACATTTGATCAACCAAGTTTGTAGTAGCTCTATTTATAATAGCCAGAAGCTAGATACAGCCCAGATGTCCTTCAGTTGAGGAATGGATACAGAAATTGTGGTACATTTACACAATGGAATATTACTCAGCAATAAAAAACAAGGAAATCATGAAATTTGCAGGTAAATGGTGGGAACTGTAAAAGATAATCCTGACTGAGGTATCCCCAAAGCAGAATTACACACAGGTTTTATACTCACTCATAAGTGGATACTAGACATATAATATAGGATAAACATACTAAAATCAAATATGTATTTTAAGAACAAAATCGTGACACTGTTTTTGTGTCAGTTTTTTGATTTGCCACCATTATTATAGTTTTGTTTTTCAATTGATATAGTTTTTATGAACTACGAGATCTTAATTTTCATTCTAATAAATGGGCAACTAGAAGAAAACACCTCTAAGTTCTGTCAATGGCCTCATGGTTGTAAAGTGCTCTTTGCAAAGCTGGAAGTCAAAAGAAATATCATGACTAAAAATTGTAAATTTGGATCTGTAATGATTATCCAAGTATCAATTTGAACACTAGTAAACATAAGATTCAACTTATTAAAACAGTATTTTTTATAATCTTTCTCCAATCTTCCTGAGTCAGAACTCTGGAAAATTTATTTTATGCTTTTTTTTTTTTTTTGTACTTGAAGCAAGTTGTTGCTGTTGGTCAAAGGATTATGTATTTAAAACACAGTCTTCAAAATTATTCATTTCTTTCAATTTTAAAATAAAGAAATGATTTATGTGATTTAGTCAATTTGCTATGAGTTAATTATTTATTCACCTGAACCTCCAATATTTCCTAATTCCAAGCCTGCAGGTCCTGTTTTGACTCAGCCTCCAAAAGATTTCTGTGCAGTTTCTTTCTAAATTATATTTAATTTGCAGCTATTTTAAATTGACACTCACATATTTTTAAAATACTTAACCAAAATAAGAACTCAGTTTACATGTTTTTTCTTTTTTTACAAACTAGATTTATACATAGTATTTGACACTTTATTAATTACAACTTATATTGCAGCATCTTAAACTAGTTACTATTCTGTGAAATTTAATGATATTATTTATAAATATAGTATTAAACAAATAAAATCCAACTGGATTTACAGTAGCTTCCTGAGTGCAGGAATTAGAGTTGTAAGTCATCACATTTACACTTTCAAAAATGTGTCATTTCTTTTATTTTCTCTGTGTGTGTTTCAAGGATTATTTCCAGATGTCAGGCAGATACCAAAATATGGTTATTTTCACATTGCTTATTAACAGTGATGCAATAACTGAATATAGCTTAGTCTCATTCAACTGCATATTATATACTGTTTCTAGATTATTCAAATTATGTAGTACAACATATACAAAAAAGCAAGGGATGTTCTGGTGTAGTGTTTAGGGGAAAATAACACTTAAGAGTCTATACATGTTAAAAACAGATAAAGCTACTCTAAGCTCAATTTTTTTTTTCAAATGCAATTGGGTAGATCCTTAAATGCTTGGATGCAGAACTCAAAGATACTGAGGGTCAAATATGCATTCTTCATTCTGATGGGCTTAAGATGAAATCTCAGTGTTGTTTTGATTTGCTACTTCCTGATGACTAAGGATGTTGAACATTTCCTTAAGTGTTTCTCTGCCATTTAATATTTCTCTATTGAGAATTTTCTGTTTAGCTCTGTACCCCTTTTTTTTTGATTACTTGGTTTGTTGGTGCTTAACCTCTTCAATTCTTTATATACTCTGGATATTAGCCCTCTGTCAGATGTAGGATTGGTGAAGATCCTTTCCCTGTTTGTAGGATGTCATTTTGTTCTGATGACAGTGTCCTTTGCTTTATAGAAGCTTTTCAGTTTCATGAGGTTCTAGGTCTTAGAGACTGTGCTGTCCGTGTTCTGTTCAGAAAGTTTGTCTCCTATGCCAATGAGTTCCAGGATCTTCCCCACTTTTTCTTCTAACAGGTTTAGTGTGTCTGGTCTTATGTTGAGGTGTTTGATCCACTTGGAATTAAGTTTTGTACAGGGTGATAACAGGATAAACATCAGAAGTGGGAGAAGACAGGGAACAGGACAGGAGCCTACCAGAGAAGGCCTCTGAAAGGCTCTACTAGTCAGGGTATTAAAGCAGAGGCTGCGACTCAGAGCCAAACTTTGTGCAGAGTGCAGGGAATCTTATGAAAGAAGGGGGAGACAGAAAAACCTGGAGGGGACAGGAACTCCATAAGGAGACAAGCAGAGACAAAAATACTGTGCCCATGGGACCCTGCAGAGACGAATACCCCAAAGAAGGACCATGCATGAAAGGATCTAGACCGCTGCTCAGATGTAGCCCATGCTCAGATCAGTCTCCAAGTAGGTGCCCTAGTAAGGGGAACAGGGGCTGTTTCTGGCATGAACTCAGTGGTAGGCTCTCTGATCACCTCCCTCTGGGGTTGGGGTGCAGCCTTGCCAGGTTACAGAAAAAGACAATGCAGCCAGTCCTGATGAGACCAGATAGGCTAGGGTCAGATGGAGGGGGAGAAAGACCTCCTCTATCAATGGACTAGACCTATCAATGCAGGAGAAGTGGGAGGAATGGTGGGTTTGGGAGGAGAAAAAGGAGAGAGCCACAAATTGTAATAAATAAAAAATAAATACGAATTCTTCAATTCATCATTGTTTACCACAGGCGAAGGAAAGATGCACTCACTTATTCAAACTTTCAAATAGAGGTGCAGCTCAGTATTAATTTCTAGTTATCATGCCAGATTGTGAGATCCATAAATTATCGTCATCCCTCACTACTGTTTCCTGAAGGCTTACTGGAGAAGACTTGCTTTGATTTATTTTGAGACAGATCTTCACTGTTTGTCCACTGGCCATAAATGTCAGAGCAGAGTAGCTTGAATCTGTGTCCTGTCTCCAGCCTTTGCCTCTAAGCATTAGGATTCTCCAGCTGTGTTCTACCATGTCTGGTTCTGTGAAACATTCAATAACATCTCTGCTTAGTTTGTTAAGAATAAACCACTGAATTTTGACATAAAAAGTCTTTTTTTTTTAGAAATCTTACCCCATACCTGCTATCAATGAGGAAAAAAAGTAATAAACTTAGAATCATGTGATTCTCTGTCCTTAAGCTGCTAATTCACTGACTGCCTTAGTAGTTTAACTTACGAAAATTATTTAATTCTAAATTGTTCCTAAATTCTTCTATAGGGTATCATTTTTGCACACACTAACAAGATCCCAGTAAGTTCCTAGAAGACAGAAACTCTTCTATATCTTTAACTTTGCTTCTTTACTAGTAGAGTACTTAGCAAATAATTATTTGAACATACACACAAACACACACACACTCATTATATAATTAAAACCAAACCCAGATTGCATTACACCTATGAAGTATATCCTATAAATTTCACATTTCTCTGGACACATTTTAGCAGTGCAATTGTATCTAGCTATCTACTGCCCACTTCAATAAAGGTCTACTTTATTTGTGCATTAAATGCATTAAATGAGAGTTTAGTATATGCTGCTTATTCTAACTTTCTTTTTAAAGTAGATGCTTGGAATAAAATTAATAAAATAAACCATAGTAGTATGAAATAGACACACAGACAGAAAATAATATTCAAATAAAAGGCACAAGAAACACATGTAAGGGCAGCAATATATGGTAAAAAAAAAAACCCTAAACAAATGGGGATTTGTTTGTGTCTTCGCTTTTTTTTATATATATATATATTTGTTTTAACCTTACTGGATGTTTGGTGATATGATAGTTTCCAATTTTGTCTTTTCATTGGATATGTGTTTGTATGAACATAGTTTTTATTGAGAGAAATAAAGAACAGGAATGTAATTAGGTGAGTAGGAAGAGAGTAGGGGTGGGGTGAATGAAAGTCAGGACCAGAATATAAGAGCACTGGCTGCGCTTCCAAAGGTCCTGAGTTCTAGTCCCAGCAAACACATGGTGGCTCACAGCCATCTATAATGACATCTGGTGCCCTCTTCTGGTATGCAGGCATAGATGCATGCATAACACTGTGTAAGTAATAAATAAATCTTAAAAAGAGAAAAAAAATTTTGATAAAAATAATTATTTTAATATGTTTTTATTTTAGATATAAAATTAAATAGCTTCAAATTTTACTTCTAAAATTAAGTTAGTTGTGTATGTAGTAAAGAAAGGTACTTCAGCAATGAGAAAAAGCAGAAGAGATAGATGTTAAAGATGGGGAAGTACATACTCACAGTTTAGAGGATGACATTAAACCTCCTTTCAGAACTTTGCTGTTGAAATTTTCTATCATTCATTCAATTCCAATTCCAGTTGGAAACTAACAAAACAGTGAATCTCAAATCACTTCCGTTTCCTGTTTTACAGCATTTAAAAAATTTTAATTTTATTTTTATTAATTACAGTTTATTCACTTTGTATCCCAGTTGTAGTCCCCTCCCTCATCTCCTCCCAATCACCCCTCCCCCCTCTTTTTCTCCTATTCCCCTCCCCTAGTCTAATGATAAGGGAGGTCCTCCTCCCCTCCCATCTGACCCTAGTCTATTAGGTCTCATCAGGAATGGCTGCACTGTCTACCTCTGTGGACTGGCAAGGCTTCTCCCTCCTTTAGTGAAAATGCTCAAAGAGTCAGCCCATGAGTTCATGTCAAAAATAGTCCCTGTTCTCCTTACTAGGGAACCCACTTGGATACTGAGCTATCATGGGTTACATCTGAGCAGGGGTTCTAGGTTATATCCATACATGGCCCTTGGTGAGGCATTGATTTATAAACATCCAGGAAGAACTACTAAGATAAGTTTAGTTCTAAAAATAAAATCCATATAGCATAGTTTATTTCCCTATTGTTAAAAATGTTTTAAAATACTATTCGGCAATTAAAAACAAGGAAATCATGAAATTTGTAAGCAAATGGTGGGATCTAGAAATGATCATCCTCAGTGAAGTATCCAAGAAGCATAAAGACACACATGGTGTCTACTCACTTACAAGTGAGCATTAGACATATAATAAAGGATAATCATACTAAAATCTGTACACCTAAGGAAGCTAATCAAGAAGGAGGAACCTGGAAAAGATGCTCAATCTTCACTCAGAGCAAGGAGGATGGACATCAGAAGAGGAAGAAAACAGGAAACAGAACAGGAGCTTATTGAAGAGGGCCTTTGAAAGACTCTACCCAGCAGCGTGTCAAAACATCTGCTGAGACTCATAGCCTAACTTTGGGCAAAGTGCAGGGAATCTTATGATAGAAGTGGAAGATAGAAAGACCTGGAAGAGACAGACAGAAGCTCCATAAGGAGAGAAACAGAACCAAAAAATTGGGCTCAGGAGTCTTTTCCGAGACTGATACTCCAAGAAAGGACCATGCATGGAGATAATCAAGAACCCCTGCACAGAAGTAGCCCATGGCAGCTCAGTGTCCAAGAGGGTTTCCCAGTAACAGAAACAGGCACTTCTTTGACCCCCACCCCCACCCCTAAGGGTGAAGCAGCCTTGCTGGGCCACAGAAGAGGACATTGCAGCCAATCCTGAAGATACCTAATAAGCTAGGGTCAGATGGAAGGGGAGGAGATCCTCCCTTATCAGTGGACTTGGAAAGGGGCAGGGAGGGTGGGATTGGGAGGGAATGAGAGAGGGGCTACAGCTGGGATACAAAGTAAATAACCTGTGATTAATATAAAAAAAGAAAATATTGACTCTCTTTCAGCTAGATTCCACCTGTCATTTTGCTTATTCTTTCTGAAAATGGAAGTCATATAATTTTTGTGTCACTAATAAATAGTGTTTGATCAGAAGAATGTACCTTAAGTAATTATTCAAAGAAATCACCGCTTGGTAATGTTGTAGACAAACCAATAGTCATTTTTATATAATAACTAGTTGTCTTTTCACTATTACATTCACTAATACATGTTCACTATTGAGTATCAACCCAGCTCATAGGCCATGAAATCTGCCAGATCCTAACCAGTTTCCACCTTGCATAAATTAATTTTACTGCTGTGTCTGAGAGTCCATTGCCGTGTAAATATGGTGCTTTAAAAAGGGAGACTGTACAAATGGAGTTCTAACTTTCTGCATAATCTACTGTTTATTCAACAAGATTCTTTCAGATCTTTTGAAAGATCAAGATTTAACATTTAATGGTATTGTTATTTATATGAGTCTAATAAAAACACTGAAATTTTTTTAATAATTAGATAAAATCCTGGGCAATTTACACTACCTGTTGTGTGTGTGTGTGTGTGTGTGTGTGTTTAGTATATGTGCATGCAGGTACGCATATGTGTATATGCATGTGGTATTCTGTGCCTTTCTCTACCACATCTTATAATCATTTCTGTTATTTTTGAGATTATAAACTCATCATTTACCATCCCATTTTCCTCCAAATCTTCCCTTATTTATATCCCTCCTCACTGCATGCTTTGGCAGATCTTTATAATGTTACTTGTAGGTATGTTCTCAGTCTGCTCATTTTGGTACTTCATATTAATCTAGAGAAATAGTCTTCCTCATGAACAAGACCACCTTGATTTTGAGACAAGTTCTGTCCCTAAAGCTAGTTAGTGCCCACTGGCAAGGACAGGCTGGCCTGCCAGAGAACTCCAGGAATACTAGTGTTTCCTGATACCACTCGGCACTGGAGATCCAGGCGTGAGTCTATGCTCAGCTTTGCTAGTGTGAGAGATCCAAATTCAGATCTCCATTCTTAAATACCAGGTACTCTACTGATCACATTATCTCCATAGGCCTCAATTGCACTATACATCTAAATTCATGAGATATATCATCAGGATCTTTAGATGATACTGGAAAAACGAATAAAAGATAGCCATTAATTTGCTCTCAAAAGCATTATTTCATTTAAATCTTAAATATTTCCTTAAAACATGATTTATGTATAAGGGAAGTAAGGCACAGAGATCAAATAACTATAAAAAAAAATCAGCAGTCAAATGCAGTAGGTCACCTCCACTGTCAGAGCCCTGGTTATCTGAGTCACACTGCCGGGTCTTATTTAAGTCTTCTGCAGCTCCTCTTGAATATGGTTGGAGGGACTCTCATTGACTTTCGCTGCTATTCCAATTATCCTAAATGTTGTTTCATTTTCTTTTAATTCTTTGTTTTTAATCAAAGATTTTTTGGAAATAACCTTAACTTCAGAGTTCAAGATTTCTTTAGTTTTCTGAAGTAGGGTAAATATTCCAGATGGCTTCACTGGAGAATTATTTTTTATTGCTCATGTTTGTCTGGAAACTGTTTCTTTCAAGCAATATATTCTGAGAAAAGAATAATACCTCTGCACCTATATGGGAAAAAAAATAAAAACAGGTAAAAGGAAAATCATAGAGAAAGCTAAATTAGCATATTTTAAAAGCTGATTAAACATGACAGTATTAATATGGCAGTAACAGCAAAATTAGCAAGAGCAGTGATTGCAATCCTGATAAGAGTAGCAGTAATGCCATTAGTCCTATCTCTCACTCATTCATTTAACAAATGCATATTGATTATTTGAAAAATGTGGATCATGGTTCTTTGTAATAGGTCTATATAACTAAGAATCCATCATTTTATCATTTGTCTTACCCATTGTTTTACAGGTCTTACATTTCGATGCCTTATCTGTCACCTTTGTGATAGATATATTATATCAGACTCTCCTTTATGTTTGTGCAGCAGAGCTAAGTAGCTTTTGGGTGAGGAATGTTACTCTAGAAATGAACCAGTCTCAGAAGGTACAGAACTAGAAAAGATGTGTGGTTTTCTCTGTAATTCAACCCTGCACTGAGGAGAGGTCTACCTGAAACATGGACAGCATCCATCCTGTGGTAGCTCATCATAAGTATTCATGAGTCCCTGACTTCTGTGCCTCAGCAGCTGGCCATCTCATCTCACTATACATCACCAGTTAAAGTAACTGTTTTCCATGTGTCTGTAACTTTATGTGTCAGTCCCCTGAACATAGAGACCTGCTGCTGCTTTTCTAAAATTATGTTCAAAGGTGAATACTAATGTTCAATAAATATTTATTCAACTAGGGAATACTGTTGTAGACTTTGTTAATTGTAGATCATATAAATGCATCAATATTCAAAAGAATTACACACACAGGGGCAAAACTCATATTTTTAACCAAGCCACATCACTTAGTTTCTCAGTTGTTTCATCTTCAATATTAATTATGTCTTATAATTTTTTTAATAATCTAGAGGTTGGTTATAACAAAGTATATTGTATTTTAAGGAAAATCCTGGTATCAAATATATAGATGGTTCTAAGGGTTTTCATATCCCTTTTCCCATTTCCTTTTGTTAGAATACCATGGTGGAAGTGTTATTATTACTATTAGCAATATTTTATTAAATTATACCCTTTTACAGATAATTTTGTTATTCAATTTCTCCCCTACCTTGTAACTATTTCCATATTTCATCAATCCCAAAACTCATAAAATCCTCTTTAATTATTACTGAATCAATTTAGTAGTGTCTATATGTACATGTGTTCACAACTGACCACTTGGGACTGGGTAGCTTATCAGGCAGCTGACTTTTCTTCTTTTCACGACCATTGATTTTCTGTAGATTTCCATCTAGGAGTGCAGCTTTGTGAACTTTTTTCCATCGACACCTGCAGGTTAACTGTTGATGTTGTCAAACAGGTCCTGTTTGGGTAACTAAATGGTTGATATTTTTAAATTTTTATTTTTGAGGTTAAAATACATTTTATCAACACAGCTTCCTTCTTATACCTGGAAGATATTCTCTAGGAGCAGACACCCAGGAACCCTGACTTTCTCACTTCTAATTTATTGTTTTTAATGAGTCTCAGACAGGGGTATAGAATTGGGGCTATTTAGGGGAGGTGTCCCCCATGGTCACTACCAGTTCTCTGCATTGTTAGCCATTGGAGATCTTCTGTATTGGTCTTCATTACTTGCAGGAAGAATTCCCTTTGGTTTTCATGAGTGCTACCTGTGTCTGTCAATATAAGCATTTAGAGGTTATATCAGTTAGAGGTTATATCCGTTTAGGAAAATGCATTAGTACGTTCTCCTCTATAGTCCAAGACCTTTCAAAACAAGGCTCATTGGCTAGGTTTACATTACCTGGCACAATTTACTCCATACTGAGCAATCAAATTAGACAATTGTTGGTTACCCTATAACTAAGAGCACTATTATAGCACTATTTCAGCTATCTCTCCAGGAAGTTTCCTGCTGTGGATTTTAGGCTTTACAGTTGTGTGGGATATTAGTTTTTCTCCTTTGACAGCCTGTGTAGCGGTTCAGATGCTATGAGAGCTGCCATTCAGGAAGAAGATTCCAGCATAGTGTCACCTTACCTCCTCCAGGTCTCATGTCTGAAGTGTGTGATGTTTTCACCAATTGGGTATAACTTTTGAGTTCTCTGGGGATAATCAAAGGCAATAACAGCATGTTACATCATTTAGGTATCTCTTGAACTTACCTTGCCAACAAGTCAAAGGTAGATATCTCTTCCTTGTCACTGGAGTTTCCGTTAGGCAGGCAATGGCTTCTGGGAGGAGCATTATCATCCAGTAAAGTGTAACTCTATTTAAACTATATCCACTTGCAAGAATTTTATTAAGTTGATAAAATCTTTTCCTTTGACTTTTCCCAACATCTTTAGTGTTAATTTTCTCTTCCTCAGCCTCTTTTTATATATTACCATATATATATGTGTGTGTTTATATGCATCTCCTCTTTCCCAGTTAAAGTCCTAACCATTTTTCTCACCTCTCCCTTCTTAGCACCTGTGTCCTAATATCCTCTGTGTGTGTGTGTCTCTCTCTCTGTCTCTGTCTTTCTCTCTGTCTCTCTCTTTCTCCTATTTTTCTTCCCCTAAGATCTCTCTCTACATTCTGACTCCACATTATGTACTCACCTATAAAGATTTGGATCTGGAACCACAAATAATATTGTACATTAAACATTCATCTTTTGTGGTTAGGGTTACCTCAATCAATATAATAGTTCCAAGTTCCATCCATTTATCTCCAAATTTTATGATTTTGTTTTTAACCACTAGCCAGATTTCTTATGTACCACATGTTTGTTATCCATATTTCAATTCAAGGACAGAAAATTATTATTTTTATATATTAAAAATATAAGGAGAAAACACGAAACAGGACAGGAGCCTACTACAGAGAGCTTCTGAAAGACTCCTTCCAGCAGTGTATCAAAGCAGATGCTGAGACCCACAGACAAACTTTGGGCAGAGTGCAGGGAATCCTATGAAAGAAGGGGGAGACAGAGGGACCTGGAGAGGACAGGAGCTCCACAAGATCAACAGAACCAAAATATCTGGGCACAGGGGTCTTATCTGGGACTGATACTCCAACCAAGGAACACTCATGGGTGTAACCTAGAACCTTTGCTCAGATGTAGCCCACGGCAGCTCAGTATGCAAGAGGGTTCCCTAGTAAGGGGAACACAAACTATCTCTGACATGAATTCAGTGGCTGTCTCTTTGACACACACCCACACACACACACATTAAGGGAGGAGCAGCCTTGCCGGGTCACAGAGGAGGACAATGCAGCCAGTCCTTATGAGACCTGATTAACTAGGGTCAGATGGAAGGGGAGGAGGACCTCCTCTATCAGTGGACTTTGAGAGGGGAATAGGAAGAGATGAGGGAAGGAGGCTGGGATTCAGAGGGAATGAGGGAGGGGGCTGCAGCTGGGATAAAAAGTGAATAAACTATAATTAATATAAAAATAAAAATTTAATTAAAAATATGAGGATGTAGATTCTGGAATACTGTATGTTTACTTCCTAACTCAAATTCTGTAACATATGTTCTAAATAAATATCCTGCTTGCATCTAAAAAACATGTCATAGAACTTCTGATGCATGCTTTATTTGGAAAGTATATTGCTTTATTTTCCCTATTAGAACCTTGATGGATATGTGATAAGATAAATAGACTAGCACTAGGAACCAACATTGCTGAATTTCCACATGGTTTCAGAGAGCAGCACCATTCCACAGGCTATCGTAATTTCTGGATCACTTCTTGCTCCTCTATTTAAGGAAGTATTCCTCTTCAGAAAAACAATTGCAAAGTCAGGTCATATTTTCCATATCACTACAGCTTATGACTCAACATTTAAAGTGAAAATCAACAGTGTGTTCCCTAAAGAGAGGTAACAGTGTGTTACTCTTCATTTCTTTTTCTTGTTAAATAAAATTTATCTTTCAACACTCAATGGGCATAATCAATAGAAATTATTCATCATCGTTTGTCACAGTCATAGTAACTAGCTATACTATTTCTATATCTGTAGCTAATAAAAGTCATCCACTCACAGTTCTCTAACGGCAATTATTGAAGCCTGGGTACTAATTTGAGCCTTAAAAAGATGAGATGGTCCACAGAGAATGAGTTAGAGGATGACTATCAGGAAGATTGACACTCCTGGTAGATTAAGTTCCATGCTGTATTAGTTACTTTTTGTCGTAGTGACAAAACGTCATGACCAAAAGCAACTTACGAAAGAAAGAGTTTATTTCAACTTACAGTTGTAAAGGGGATTCTGTCATGTTAGGCAGTAGGTAGCTAGAGAAGGAAATGGAGAGATTACATCTTCAGCTGCAAATACAAAACAAGAAGTTTGTACTGAAAGGTGGGCAAGGGTATAAACTCTCAAAACCTGCTTCAAGTCATAAGTTTTTTTTTATCAAGGCTCCACTTCTTTTTTAATTAAATTTTTATTGTTTTATATTAATTACAGTTTATTCACTTTATATCTCAGCTGAAGCCCCTCCCTCTCCACCTCTAAATGGTTTTATATCACACCCCAAACATGCCTATGCCTATGTGGAACACCTCTCATTCAAACATCCACACAAGTATTTTTCAAAATTTAGGATATTAAATTATGCATGACAAATTTAAAGAGAGGAACATGGCAGAGGACCTTGACAGCAAGTATTATTGCTTTTTATTATTTTAATTTTATTTTTACGGTTTACTCACTTTTTTTCCCACTTGTAGCTCCCTCCCTCCTCCCCTCCCAATCTCCCCCTCCCTCTCCTTCTCCACCCTTGCCCCTCCCCAAGCCCCCTGATAGGGGAGGTCTTCCTCTCCTTCCTTCTGACCCTAGCCTATCAGCTCTCATCAGGAGTGGCTGCATTGTCTTCCTCTGTGGTCTAGAAAGGTTGCTCCTCCCTCAGGGGGAGGTGATCAAAGAGCAGAACAATCAGTTCATGAGATGAACTTGCCAGAGGACCTCGATAGCATGTATTATTGCTTTTAAAAACCAAATTGTATGATAGAAGTTGTTTGTATTAATACATGTGAATTATCAATATTTTCCATTGTCAAAAGTGGGGCTGGTGTGACACAATAAATACAAGATTTGAACAGCAGACCTTCAGTTTAGCAGCATCTGCCCACACTGTATGAAATCTCTTGAACAAAACCTTTCTTGTCCCCTGGCCACTCTGCTAAATGAGGCATGCAGGGTAATTACTAAGTTTTTTCTTTCCTATGTGCAGAGAAAAATAATAGCTCTGGGCTTTTGTTATTTTATAATCTTTCCCATTAGCATTACTAGCTACAGCTAATAAGCTGATGAATGAGGAAACTGCCTTTGAGTGACTAACTACCAGTTAATGGTTTCCCTTAAAGTTTAAAAAAAATCGGGGAAAAGAACAGTGTTTGATGTGCGTTAAGAGCACAAGGCAACAACAGGGAAAATGACTAAGGCTGAGACATTTCTGTGAGTGGTTTTCAGACATTTTGCCTGTGTAAGCTATAGTGTGAAGAACAGCAATTGTACACTTTTGCATAAAAAGTCAATGTTTGCTTTGCAGATTACAGCATGGAAAATGTACACAGGTCTACAAAAGCCACTTAAGGTGTTTCTGAGTCCCACAAGCCAAAGTCATCTAGGAGTTCTCAATAGAAAAATTTTAGATTTTAGGATGCAAACTCCTTAGCCTCATGTTCTAGTTCTTTGTATGACATTGAAAAATTTAGCAACTTGTCCTGAACTTTAAAATTGTGTACTTCTTCAACTGTATTTTGAGTATGTAATTCAATCTTTCCAGATTTACTTAATTTTTTCTGTTTAAATGAGACTTGTGTGAGAGTTCATTGAAACTTGGCTTGTGGATACAGAGTGCCCTGACAGGTAACATTTTTGACAAATTTGAAAGTATAATATGTATCTAGAAGCATTCAACTTTTTAACATTGTAGTAAAAAATCTGCTCTTCAAATGTGTTGTGTTGCATCCCTAGCTATCTCAGGACACAGGCCATCAATCAGTGGCAAGTTGGATATCCCTGAAACTTTATATGAAAGTGATCACCTTTGGTCATAGTGAGTGAAAAAAAATCATCTGCCTAGTGACAACGTAACTGTTGTCATAGTGCAAGCAGAGTACTATGTGTTTGCACTGACTCAGGCATAAACTATGCCTCTGCTTGGCCAGCTATAAAAAATTACAGCTCATATTTCATTACCATACATAACACTTGATACAAAGCACCACCATGTTACTGCTCTGTATGTTTACTACTCTCGGTTTTTATCATTATTTTAATGTCTTCCTCATACGTCATTAAAAGTTAGACTACTATAAACATGCAGTCATGTTCTTCCAGTTCCAGCCTTCTGCTTCATGTTGACAACCTCCTGACTGCACTAAAAGTTCACAGCAAGTGACTTATCTAGGCCAGCTGAAATTTGTAGAATCACATTTTATGATGTTCCCACTTCGTGAAATAATCTAAATATGAAAATACTCAGAACCTTCTCTTGTCAGAAGGTTACATAATATTGGACAGAGATGGTGTCTATAGGAAAAGGTTCTGAACACTGTAGATTCTGTACCCTGATGCCTTCAAAATATACTCTGACTTTTCCAACACGAAGTTAGAGTCACTGTTAGCCACACTATATTTCAGTACATGTACTAAAGAACAGAAATAATGATGACAATTCAGTACACATCACATCAGAGGAATTGTATAATGCTTCTAACATGTCTGAATTTAAAATGTAGTTGGCATTACCCAAGGCAACTCCTACTGCATAGTGTGTGCTTTACAAAAAATCAGAAGGAAACGTTGCTATGCAAACATTTGAATAGCTATAAACATTACATATTAGTTGTAAGCATTACACATTACCAATGCTGGCTCTACCCAATATCACCACAGATCAAAATCAATTCACTACTCCAGGAAAATTTCACCGCTGAACTTGACCCTTGGAGGTATTCCAGGTACTGGGCATTGAAGAAACTTCACAGCAAAACACTCGGTAAAAATACTGTGGTTAAAACTGTAAAAACCACGTTGTGATCATTGAAGGACTATATATAACCCACAGTGACAAAGGATTTTGTAATGAGTGTTTCAGAATACTGACCTGTTATTAACACCTGATACTTTCTGTTGAAGACATCATGAACATTTCAAGAAACTTTTGAAAATTTGCAGTTATCTGCACTCTTATTTTCAGTGGAGACAAGTAAAATTATGTTAATATATTTAGCTTAATGTAAGGCCTCAACCCTACACAAAGAACTGTAGGCAACTGATGAAAGCCAGGAGCCAGGAGAGGTAGTCCTCCCCAGAAAAGAACACAATAATAAATTCTCCAGTGTCAAAAGGTCAAACCTAAAAACATGCATAAAAATAGATTCATATGGACCAAAGCGGTTATATTTAGAGATATAAATGTGTTTAAATATGTGCATGCAATGGCAATTAGTGAAGAAGAGAACCTTTACTTGAAGGAGAGAAAGGAGGGTATATGGGAAGGCTTGGAGGGAGAAAAATTAAAAAGAAATGTTTTAATTATAATATGATCTCAAAAATAGAATTTCTATATTTATTTTTTTACTTTTTATTTTTAAACATTCAAAGTGGCTTTTTAAACACCCTATACATCCTGAATGAAGCATTTAATCTCAGTACATTACAGTTATAAATGATTTATTTTAATCTTTTTAACATATCATTTTATTGGATTTTGAGAATTCCATGCATGCATACAATGTATTTTTATAATGTTCATTCCTCACTCATTTTCTTTGTCCCCACATAATTCCCCCCAGATCCCGACTTCATGTCTTTTTTTTTTTTTTATAACCCAGTTAATCAAATTTGTGCTACCAATTTGCTCACTGATGTGCAGGCCTCCCCACTGGAGGCTGCTGGAGTATCCATAGAAACCATCAACTGACATCAGCTAGGAATCTCTCATGGGTCTCTCTCCCTCCAAGCTAAAATGTTGCCAGTCTTGATGTTGTCCAGGACTTGTGCAAGTAGCCAAAGATTCTGTGAGTTCAGGTCCACAGTGATCATTTGGGGCCCAAAGACACCTTTTTGCTCCAGCCTTCCACAGTATCTGGTTCTTACAACCTTTCTCCCCACTCTTCCACAGTTTCTATGGTTTGCTGGGAGGGAAGTGATACAGATGTTGTGTTTGTGACTGAGCATTCCACAGACACTTGTTTTCTGTACTTTGCAGAGTTGTGACATTCTGTGTGATCTATCAACCACTGCACAAAGACATGCTCTGCTGAGGTCTGTGATGTGCAGCAATCTAAGTTTAAAGAGGAATTTAAAGGACACTTGATACTGTGTCCATTAGAAAATAATAGTAACAAGTTCATTCCCACCGGCAACAGTCATGAGTTCTTGGTAGATTAACACCACATATACATTTATTTCTGTGGAGTGAGGCTCAGCTACTGTTGCAGCTCACAAAACTCACAGCTGGATAAGACTTCTAATGACTCTGCATCCTAGTCTTAGTGGGTTTTATAGCACCTTCAAGGATGACAGTTGGCAGGGGCAGTTTCTGATCAGAATTAATCTGGATTCTCATGTTCTGTGACCAACGTGCATGGTTCTGCATCAATAGCGGACTGTAATCAAGTTCGGATGGCCAGTCAAGGACAGCGACAAGGGCAGGCACTGCTTGTGTGGTTTCAGTAGTCTGTGTTAATTGGTGGTGGGACATTCAAGGACCTGCCTGACCAAAACACTACTGGAGAAGGATCTTGCAACTGAAACTGGTATTTTTATTTAGTATCTTATGGCTTACTAGAGTATCTCCTGTGTAGGGCAACCCCAATTAAATTATTTTATATGAATGACAAACTCATATATAAATATATTAAATATATATGTTCATATCTGTATGTGTACAGCTGAATCTTGTAGCATAGTGTATTTCCATACAGTTTTTTCAAACATCCTAAATGTTAATTATCTTTCCTTCCACCTACTACTCAATTCTAACCTCCCATGCCTTCCCAACTTAAGCCATTTTTTTTCATATTACTCCTCTGCTTCATGTCATCTATATTCTACTTTCTTATGATCCTTCTTCTCCCTCCCCACCAATGGTCCCTTTCTACTTTCCTTACCCTACAGATGCTCCAAGTCAAATACACACAAATATAAAGAAGTCAAAGCTAGACTCCAGAAATGACTGAGAAACCATAACAATTTGTTTTTCTGGTTTTGAGATATGTGACTCAGGATAGTGTTTTCAAGTTCTCCCATGAATTTTATAGTCTTTATTGTTTCGTGCTGACTCAATAAATTTCATTGTGTACCCTACTTTCATTATCCATTTATCATTTAATGGGCATCCAGGCTTTTTTCATTTCCTCACTATTGTGAACAGAGCAATGACAAAGAGAGATGAACATGTATCCCTGCAGTAAGAAATGGAGTACTTTGGCTGTATGGCAAGCAGTGGCATAGCTAAGTCATAGATGGCTTATTGTACTCACCATACTGAAACCCACAGTGGCTGGCTATACTGGTGTAATGAACATAGTTTCTAAAAAAAAAAAATGCTTTTAGGCATGTAAAAATAGCTTAGTCAGAATCTCCACAACACCCAAGATAACCAGAACTCAGTGATATCACTCACTCAGGATAACCAGACACAGTCCTAGAAACTCGTGACTCTCACTGGATAGTATATAAGCAGAGGTCAAGAGCAGTGCTTTGCTGTGCACATCTGGAGAGACTCCACCTTGATCTGCCCTCCAGCTGGAGAGTCTCCTCCAGGACCTGACCCTTGAATCAGAGACTTCTGTTAGAGGCTGGACCAGACCTTCAGTTAAGATATGTCTCAAAGGTGAGTAGCCTTAGAGAAAGGGTCTTAGGAATTTAGAGTGTGAACATCATGTGATGACCTTCAGCATGATGAAATGTGACTTCTGTTATACTAACTATGTGTGTCTACATCTTGCTTGTGAGACTTAGCTTACATTCCTACTCACAGTGCACAAGGATGCTCTTTTCCCCAATTCTCTCCAGCATCTGTCTTGTTTGCACAACCCTTCCCTATGCCTAAGGAAATAGGACCAATAATAAACGATTGTGACTTCATGAAATTAAAAGTTCTGTACTGTGAAAACAAGATAAACCACATTTAATCATGCATAGAAGAAGCTTACAGAGTGGAAGGAGAAATCTATACATCAGTCAGAGTATACACAATTAACTAAAACAATCTAAACAAGGAATTAAAAACTCCAATCCAAAAAAAGTGAGTTATAGGATTTAACACAGACTTTTGAGAAAAGAAGCATAAATGTCTAAGAAATATTTTTTAAAGTGAATACATTAAATATTTTGAACAGGAAAGGGGATTACCCAAATGACAACACAGAATACATTTCCCTCTCAACTACTTTACATGCACAGTCCCATGGTCATTCAATCAGTGACTTTGCTTCTTCCACAATAAACTGTTACATCCCGGACTGTAACCACAAACCCTTGGCTTTCAGCTGTGTCCTTCCTCCCTGCACAGTCATCTGTTCTCAGATACCCAGAGCTTTCCTGCCCTATGCTCAGTGCACTGATGCTGGTGTTCTCTGACTATGCCAATTCTCCTGAAAAATTTCTGAAATTTTTCTGATACATTTATCTCCAACTTCAAGTTATCAATTGGTGAAGAGTAATGACCTTTCTTGTACTAACCACCCTTATATTTCACATCATTTCAACATTCTCCAAAATGCTTCTTTGTCCAACTCAAATAAAGTAGAAGGAAATAAAATTTTATAACACCACTTTGTAAATACAAGCTTCTCTTACTTCTCTCTTCATATTTTTTTCACAAAAGAAGTGACTTTTCTTTACCAGGGTTAATCCCTTCAAGCTATTCCAGGACTTTCAACTTTTCAAATATTTTTTTCTGCTGCATTTTTAACTTTGATTTTTTTGATTTCCTATTTCCAGATTTTAGGCTGCATTCAAATGTCTTTAATAATCCCATTTAAATGAGCAAGACATGCTAATTACATCAAACAAAAACAATATAAATTAACTTTTTGTCATTTATCATGGTCCAATAGAATCTTAAATTCTTGGAGACAAGTTCAAAATGAAAAAAAAAAAAGGGAAGTCGTTGCAGTGATACAACTGCAGTTATATTTTTAGCATCATTTTTATGTTCAGAGTAACTTTTTCTACACATATTTTGATATTTGATTTATGTGTTACAGAATAAAATTTATATTATTCTGAATTATATGTCTAATATCCACTTATAATTGAGTATATTCCATGTGTGTTTTTCTCCTTCTGGGTTACCTCACTCAGGATAATCTTTTCTAGTTCCCTCCATTTGCCTGCAAATTTCATGCTTTCCTTGTTTTTAATTGCTGAGTAGTACCCCAATGTATAAATGTACCATAATTTCTGTATCCATTCCTCCATCGAGGGCCATCTGGGTTGTTTTCAGACTCTGGCTATTACGAATATAGCTGGTATGAACATGCTTGAACAAAAGTCCTTGTTGTATACTTAAGCATATTTTGGAATTTGTACACAAAAAGAAGCTAAGCAAGAAGGAGGACCCTGAGTAAGATGCTTAATCCTCATCCAGAAAGGCAAACAGAATAGACATCAGAAGAGGGAGAAAAGGGAACAGAACAGGAGCCTACCACAGAGGGCTTCTGAAAGACTCCACCCAGAATGGTAAGGAAGAAGATGCTGAGACTCATAGCCAAACTTTGGGCAGAGTGCAGGGAATCTATGAAAGAAGGGGGAGCTAAAAAGACCTGGAGGAGACAGGAGCTCCACAGAACCAAGAAATCTGGGCCCAGGGGTCCTTTCTGGGCCAAGGACCATACATGGATATAACCTAGAACCCCTGCATAGATGTTGCTCATGACAGCTCAGACTTCAAGTTGGTTCCCCAGTAAGGGGAACAGGGGCTTTCTCTGTCATGAACTCAGTAGCTGGCTCTTTGATCACCTTCCCCTATGGGGTGGAGCAGTTGTACAGTGGCACAGAGAAAGACAATGCAACTAGTCCTGATGAGACCTGATTGGCTAGGGTTAGATGGAAGGGAAGAAGATCCTCTCCTGTCAGTGGACTTGGGAGGGGCATGAGTGGAGAAGAGGGAGAGAGAGAGGGATTAGGAGGGTATGAAGGAGGGGGCTCCAGTTGGGATACAAAGTGAATAAATTGTAATAAATAAAATATTAATAAATAAGAAATGAAATATTAGAAACCAAAAATTATAATATTCACATTTGCTATATTTATAGTTACCTATCATTTCTGTGAATTTTAACATATAATCTCAAGAACAATTATCTAAAATTTGCTTATTAGTATTGACAAATAATTAGTTGTTATCTGATATGTTCTTTCTTTTGACATTAAAGAATTGTTAATGTCCACTGTTTCATTTATCCCTTGATACCACATGTAAAAACATCCTAGACAATTACAGTAATAGCTGAGCATAATGAACTATTGGTGTGATGCTGAGAGAGTCATGAGTTCAAGGTCATCCTTGTTTACGTAATTGTACAAATCAGTACCTGCCTCTAGGAATATCTGTCCTGCAGTAGCAAAAAAAAAAAAAAAAAAAAAAAAAAAAAAAAAAAAAAAAAAAAAAAAAAAAAAAAAAAAGCTATAAGAGTAGATATTTTATAAACCCTTGGTTTCTATTGAAGTCATACACGGTGTAATTTTATGATTCTGACTTTTCAAATATTTTGTCATTCCTGGATTGGTATTTAAAATTTATTATTTTTTCAGTATCTAGATTAGTAATTTTCTGAGATATTTCATATGTCTTTAGGTTAATAAGGTTGACATACACATAAAATAAGTGTTCCTAGAGTATTTTTGAATAAAAGTTTATGTTCATTTTAGCTGTTCCCTTATTTTTAAAATGTTTAGATTAAGTACTTAGTCTAACTTTGTTTCTAACTGGAACTCTGGAGGATGATGAAGAGATTAACAGGAAGGTTTCTCTTATGCTATAACCCTTGTTTTAAAATGAAGGCATATACCAGAGCAGAAGGCAAAATGCCTGAAGAAGAGGTTGTTCTAATGATGTTACATAAAGCACAGAAAGGCTTACCAATAAACATCCAAAGCACCATAGCACACAAAATACAAGAAGCTGTAATATAATAATTCCAAGGCTCGTGTTTATTATGTTAATACTGATAATTACAATCCTACCTAAATTGACCATTTTAATTCCTGGTATTCTACAGTACTAATTTATAGTAACGTAATACTAAATTACAAATGTAACCATACTGAAGTGAGGTCTCAATGGGAAAGACTACAAGAAAACCTGGCAGCAGAATCCGTATTCTTGCAGAATCCAAATTGTCATTTAAGCTCAGTATCAGAAAAATGATTGGTGTGAATGATAGAGTTGAAAGGCTGTTGGAGCTTTTGCTTCTTTGCCACATCTAAGCAACAGCCTTGTTGAACTCAACAGGCTTGTAGCTCACAAACTGGGTGTAATAAGACCAGTAGCAGTACTGCTCTTCATCTGGATCCAGAGCGCTTCCAAAGCTCATGTGTCAATGGAAACTAGTGGTGGTGCTAACTGAAGGTGATTAAAGCCTCATAAAGCAGGGCTTAGTTGAAGGAAGTATGTCAATAGGCTTATACATGCAGGGAAAAGTTTGTTCTGGCTCCTCTCTCTCCTCTTTGGTATGACTGAGTGAGAGGTCTTGAGCCATTACACCCTCCCATGTGATGTTCCACAGATCCAGGAACAGTTAACCAAGTGACCATGGCCAGAACCCTCCTTAACAGTTAAAGAAACAAGGCGCTTTTTTTCCTTTACATTATTTATATCAAGGGTTTGTCACCATGAAAGAAGAATAACGAACACAATAACAGAAGCAAGTAGAAGTCTATGAACACTTCTTAGTTATGGCAGAATCAATAATCAATTACCATAACAGGCAACACTTTTCACATTTCAGTATCTTGCCAAATGTGGCAACATTTGCAAGGAGAATCTGATGAACGATATCTGTACTATTGAAAAAGTTTCAAATTAACAAATAACTTCATCCAACCCCGCGAATTATCTTCCCCCAGTGCTGAAACCAAGAAAGACACGCCCCACTTGAAGAAGGCTTGAGATGTTGGCCTCAGAGAAGCCAGATGAACAGGTTTATTGATTATGAAACAAAGAACAGCATCAGGCACAGATGGGGTAAAATAAAATAATAATAACAAACACAGAGAAACATAAATGCATAAATGATGAATGTGAAACAAGGTATCTTTACAAGGTATTTACTAATCTATTCAGGTAAGTCCTCTCTTCTTTCGAAGAAACCAAATAAAGTTAGTAAACAGCTCAATAGACATGTTTTCTATGTCTGTAGGGAAATTTGCATTTCTCAGAGTTTGGACTGCTTATCAGGTTCAAGTTTGGGCATATTATTTAGTGTGATTGTGACGTTATCCTTGAATGCTGGTTGCTACATGTGAGAGATCAGCCTCCTGGTAAGCATGAAGCACTAGATCCTGCCTCACTAGGAGGAAAGGCACTGACTAGACAGTTATCCCTTGCTGGGTCCTTCGCTGTGAATACAAGAGTGTGCTGTTAGCAGTTCCTATGAGCAGCGCTGACAGTAGGAAGTGAATAAAGTATAATAAGCATGACATCTTAACCAGGAGCTCACCTGTGTTCAGTTAACACCACCCTGCCCAGTTCTGTACCCTTGGTCTTGTGATTCTAGTCATTTACAACATTGTTGTTGTTTCAGTGGCTTTTATGTTTTCCTTTCATTTTTCTCAAGAACAGAAGAAAAAGCACTCCAGCACAAACACAAAGTGAAATTAAAAGCTAGGTGTATCTGTGGACATGAGTCCACCAAGAAAAAGATTCATATGTCTGTTCCATAACAAACAACAGCTAGCTATTCATGAACAACGCAAACAGTAAGGATACTGTTTTTAATTTCATGCTGTTTCTTAATTAATTTACTTATTTTACTTCCGGATCATAGCTCCATCCCTCATCTCCTCCCAGTCACACCCTCCTTCTTACCGCCTACCCCTGTCCTCTAGTTCTCAGAAAGGGGGAGTCTTCCTCCCTGATCACATGACCCCAGACTGGCCAAGTCTCTTCAGGACCGCCTAAATCATCTTCCTCTGTGGCCTGGGAACACTGCCTCATCCAGGGCAAGTGATTGAAGAGGAGACAACAGAATTCATGTCAGACAGCCTCTGGTTGCCTCACTCCGTGACCTAATTGGAGACTGGCCTGTCTATAGGCTACATCTGAACAGGGGGCCTGGATCCTCTCTGTGCATGGTCCTTAGGTGGTGCATCAGTCTCTGCAGGACCCCTGGGCCCAGATTTGTTGGCTTTGTTGGTCTCCTTGTGGAGCTCTGTCCCTTCCCAGGTCTTTCTGTGCTTCCACAGTTCTATAAGACTACCTGAGCTCTACCCAAAGTTTGGCTGTGAGTCTTAGCATCTGCTTCTATCCTCTGCTGGGTGGAGTTTTTAAGAGGATATCTATGGAATACTCCTTCCTGTTCCCTCCCTTCAACCAGGTCCAGTGTCTATTTTATTTACCCTTCTGAATGAGAATCAAGCATTCTTCCTCTGGTATGGTGGACCAGAGGAAGAATGCTTGATTCTCATTAAAAAATACAAAAGTTTTTCTTAAAAGGTTAACGTACTTGTGAATTTTCTAGTTTTTCATTCTAAGATTCAACCAACAAATATGATTTGTAGTTCAATGTGTAACAATAACAGATACATGTTGCTTTCTATGAATTAAAAATTCTTATTTGTAGCCGGATAAAAGGACATGCGTTTTTAATCCCAGCAGCACTCAGAGAGGCAGAGAGAGACAGATCATTGCAAGTTAGAAGCCAGCCTGACCACAAAGCAAGTCTAGGACAGTTAGGGCTACACAGAGAAATACTATCTTTTTATTATTAATTTTTATTTTTTAAAATAATAATCACAGGATATTTATTTGTATCCCAGCTACAGCCCCCTTCCTTATTCCCTCCAAGTCCTACCCTCCCTCTCTCATCTCCTGTCTGTCCCTTCCCAAGTCCACTGCTAGGGGAGGTCCTCTTCCCTTTCCATCTGACCCTAGCTTATCAGGTATCTTCAGGAATGGCTGCAATGTCCTCCCCTGTGGCCCAGCAAGGCTGTTCCTCTCTTAAGGGGAGGGGGGAGGTAAAGGATCCAGTCATTCAGTTCATGCCAGAAATAGTTCCTATTCCCCTTACTAGGGACACCCACTAAGGATACTGAGTTACCATGGGCTACATCTGAGCAGGGGTTCTGTGTTATACCCATATATGGTCCTTGGTTGGAGAAACAGTCTCATAGAGGACCCCTGTGCCGTGATATATTTTGTCCTTGTGGGGCTCTTGTCTTCTCACAGTCATACTAACTCCCCTTTTATCATATGATTGCCTACAGTGTACCAAACATTAGGTTATGAGTCTCCGCATCTGCTTTGATACACTGCTAGGTAGAGTCTTTCAAAGTCCCTCTGCAGTAGCCTCCTGTCCTGTTTCTTGTTTTCACCTACTTCACATGTCCATCCCATTTGTCTTTCTAAGTGAAGACTGATCATCTTACCCTGGGTCCACTTTCTTGTTTATCTTCTTTAGGTGCATATATTTTAGTATTTTTATCCTATCTTATAGTACTATATTAAGTGAATATATGCCATGTGTGTCTTTCTGCTCTTGGGATAACTCACTCAGGATGATCTTTTCTAGATCCCACCATTTGCCTGCAAATTTCATAATTTCCTTGTTTTTAATTGCTGACAAGTATTCTATTGTGTATATGCACCACACTTTCTGTATCCGTTCCTCCGTTGGTGGACATCTGGGTTGATTCCAGCTTCTAGCTACTAGGAATAAAGCTGATACAAACATGGTTGAAGAAATGTCCTTGTTGTGTACTTGAGCATCTTTTAGATATATGCCAAAGAGTGGTATAGCTGGATCATGAGGAAGAACTATTCCTAATTGTCTGGGAAAGCACCAGATTGATTTCCAAAGTAGTTGTACAAGTTTACATTCCCACCAGCAATGGAGGAGTGTTCCCAATTCTCCACAACCTATCCCGAATGTGTTGACACTTGAGTTTTTGATCTTTGCCATTCTGATGGGTGAGAGGTGAAATCTCAGAGTTGTTTTGATTTGCATCTCTTTGATGGCTATGGAGGTTGAACATCTCTTCAGGTGTTTCTCAGCCATTTTATATTCCTCTACAGAGAATTCTCTATTTAGCTCCATATACCATTTTTTAGACTTGTTTGAAAAAAAACTTCAAGTCTCTGAAGAAAACAATTGAAGAAGATATCAGAAGATAGAAAGATATTCCGTGCTTATGGATTGGTGGGATTAACATAGTGAAAATGGCCATCCTGCCAAAAGCAATCTACAGATTTGATGCATTTCCCATCAAAATACCAATACAATTCTTTACAGACATTGAAAGAAAAATTCTCAACTTTATATGGAGAAACAAAAACCCAGAATTTCCAAAATGATCCTGTACAACAACAAATTATCTGGAGGTATCTCTATCCCTGACCTCAAGCTGTGCTACAGAGCAATAGTAATATAAATGGCATGGTATTGGCATAGAAGCAGAAAGGTGGATCAATGGAACCAAATAGAAGACCTGAAATAAATGCAAACACGTATGAATACTTGATTTTTGACAAAGAAGCCTAAACGATTCAATGGAATAAAGATAGCATCTTCAACAAATGGTGCTGATCCAATTGGCTTTCTATATGCAGAAAAATGAAAATAGATCCATATTTATCACCCTGCACAAAACTAAAGTCCAAATGGATCAAAGACCCCAACATAAAACCAAATTCACTAAATCAGTTAGAAGAAAAAGTGGGGAAGACCTTGGAACTCATTGGCACAGGAGACAACTTCCTGAAGAGAACACCAACAGCACAGGCTCTTAGAACAACAATCAATAATTGGGAGCTTATGAAAAGCCTCTGTAAGCATTCCTGAAGATGGCTGCCACGAGAGAAAACTGTGTCTGAGGAGTAGGAGAGCAGAAACAACGCAG
>CM053744.1:4022333-4039925 GCA_028658305.1 Pachyuromys duprasi | reverse complement strand
CTCTCTCTCTCTCTCTCTCTCTCTCTCTCTCTCTCTCTCTCTCTCTCTCTCTCTCTCTCTCTCTCTCTCTCTCTCTCTCTCTCTCTGCCTGTTCCTTGAGGACAAGGATTTGTAGATTTCAGCTACACATCTGATGCCATATCTGCTCCCTACCATGACAATTATGAGCTAACCCTGAAACTGTAAGTCCCCTATTAAATCATATCTTTTATAAGAGTTGCCTTGTGTCTTTTCACAATAGTAGGGCAGTAATTGAGACATTGGGTAATTATTACAATCATCTATGTGTACAAGGACAAAATCTATGTTTGCAAAATCTATGTAAGGATTTTTTTTTGTAAGGTGGTGATTGTGAGTTCTCCTCTTATATTTACGACTTCAAGAGAACTAAATAGTTTGTTAGGATTCCAAGAGCAGTAGTAGCTCTCCTTTTCTTGAATGGGTCTTAAGTCTAACTGGAGAGATATTGGTTATCACTAATGTGTGTGTACCACTACTGAAGCATTAAGAGTGATTGTGTTATGAAGGCCATTATTGTTGCTCATAGTCATGATAGGTGGGTAGAACTGTTGGTTGCACCCCTCCTTGGAGGACTGCATAATGCCTTCTCCTACTATGAATGCTAATACTCAGCAGGGAGGCTTTCAGATATGTTCCAGCTCAGGGACCTGTAGTCCAATCTCTAAAGTATATGGTGTTGGTAAATTATCAAGGAATTTTCTGTATACATCTAATTAAAATATTTTTTCGACATCAAACCTATTTTTATTTCCAATTATGCATCACACATTGAACATTTCTGTAAGTGTTTCTCTGCCATTCAAAATTCATCTGGGGAGAATTCTCTGTTCAGCTCTGTATTCCATGTTTTAAATTGAATTACTTGGTTTGTTGCTATTTAACTTCTTGATTTCTTTATATATTCTGGATATTAACCATCTGTTTGATGTAGAATTGGTGCAGATCTTTTCCCAGGCTGTAGACTTCTGTTTTGCTCAGTTAACAGTGTCTTTGCTTTACAGAAGCTTTTCAGTTTCAATAAAGTACATTGGTGTGACTCTAAACAAGTAATAGGAAGATTTGCATGAAAAAAAAAAAGAATTCAAGTCTCTGAAGAAAGAAATTGAAGATATCAGAAGATGAAAATATTTTCCATGCTCCTGAATCAGTAGGACTAACATAGTATAAATGGCCATCCTACCAAAAGGAATTTACAGATTCAATGCAATTCCCATCAAAATACCAACACAGTTCTTTTTTTAAAAAAATATTAATTATACTTTATTCAATTTGTATCCCCCACTGTAGCACCCTTCCTTTTCCCTTCCCAATACCTCCCTTCCTCCCCCTTCTCCATGCATGCCCCTCCCAAGTCCACTGATAGGGAAGTCTTCTTTTCCTTTCTTCTTATCCTAGTCTACTAAGTCTCATCAGGAGTGGCTGCATTGTCTTTTTCTGTGGCCTGGTAAGACTGCTCCCCCCTCAGAGGGAGGTGATCAGGGGCAGGCCAATCAGTTCATGTCAGAGGCAGTCCCTGCTCGCATTACTATGGAACCAACTTGGATACTGAACTGCCATGGGCTACATCTGTACAGGGGTTCTAGATTGTCTCCATGCATGGTACTTGGTTGGAGGGTCAGTTTCAGGAAAGACTCTTGTGCTCAGATTTTTTTGATTCTTTTGATCTCCTTGTGGAGCTCAGGTTCTCTCCAGCTCTTACTATATCCCACTTCTTTCATAAGATTGCCTGTACCCTGCCCAAAGTTTGGCCATAAGTCTCAGCATCTGCTTTGATAGTCTGCAGGGCAGAGCCTTTCAGAGGCCCTCTGTGGTAGGCTTCTGTCCTGTTCCCTGTTTTCTCCTTCTTCTAATGTCCATCCTCTTTGCCTTTCTGGATGGAGATTAAGCATTTTAGCCAGAGTCCTCCCTCTTGATTAGTTTCTTTATGTGTACAGATCTTAGTAGGTTTATCCTATATTATATGTCTATATGAGTGAGTATATGGCATGCGTGTCTTTCTGCTCTGGGATAGCTCACTCAGGATCATCTTTTCAGTTCCTACCATTTGCCTGCAAATTTCATGATGTCCTTGTTTTTTTTTTTTTATTGCTGAGTAATATTCCATTGTGTAGTTGTACGATGATTTCTGAATCCATTCATCAGTTGAGGGGAATCTGGGTTGTTTCCAGCTTCTGCCTATTACAAATAAAGCTGCTAAAAACTTGTCTGAGCAAGTGTCCTTATTGTGTACTTGAGCCTCTTTTGGATATATCCCTAGGCGTGGTATAGCTAGGTCTTGAGGAAGCACTATTCCTAATTGTCTAAGAAAGTGCCAGATTGACTTGCAGAGTGGTTGTAAAAGTTTAAGTTTCCACCAGCAGTGGAAGAGGGTTCCCCTTTTTCCACAACCTCTCCAGCATGTGTTGTCAATTGAGTTTTTAATCTTGGCTATTCTGATGGGTTTAAGATGAAATCTCAGAGTGTTTTTGATTTGCATTTCCCTGGGGGCTAATGACATTGAGCATTTCTTTAAGTGTTTCTCTGCCATTCGATATTCCTCTATTGAGAATTCTCTCTTTAGCTCTGTACCCCACTTTTTAATTGCCTTACTTGATTTGTTCAGTTTCAACTTCTTTAGTTCTTTATATACTGGATATTAGCCCTCTGTCAGATATAGGGTTGGTGAAGATCCTTTCCCAGTCTGTGAACTGTTGTTTTATTCTGACAACAGTGTCATTTGCTTTACAAAAGCTTTTCAGTTTCATGAGCTCCCATTTATTCATTGTTGCTCTTAGAGCCTGTGCTGTTGATGTTCTGTTCAGGACGTTGTCTCCTGTGACAATGAGTTCAAGGTTCTTTCCACTTTTTCTTCTAACTGATTTAATGTGTCTGGTTTTATGTTGAGGTCTTTGTTCCACTTGGAATTTAGTTTTGTGCAGGGTGGTAAATATGGATCTATTTGCATTTTTCTACATGTAGCCATCTAGTTAGATCAGCATCGTTGTTAAATATGCTCTCTCTCTCTTTTTTTTCATTGTATGGTTTTGTCATCTTTATCAAATCTCAAGTGTCTATAAGTATGTGGGTTTAGTTTTGGGTCTTCTATTTGGTTCCATTTATCCACCATTCTGTTTTTATGTCAGTACCATGCAGTTTTTATTACTGTTGCTCTATAGTACACTTTGAGATCAGGGATGGAGATACACCCAGAAGTTCTTTTATTGTAGAGGATTGTTTTAGCACTTCTGGGTTTCTTGTTATTCTATATGAAGTTGAGAATTTTTCTTTCCAGTTCTGTAAACTATTGTGTTGGTAATATGATGGAAATTGCATTGAATCTGTAGATTGCTTTTGGTAAAATTACCATTTTTACTATGTTAATCTTGCCAAGCCATGAGCATGGGATATCTTTCCATCTTCTGATATTTTCTTCTAATTCTTTCTTCAGAGACTTGAAATTTTTTCATACAAGTCTTTGACTTGCTTGGTTAGGTTCACACCAAGGCACTTTATGTCTTTTCTGGCTATTGTGAAGGCTGTTGTTTCACTCCAACACAATTCTTTACAGACCTTGAAAGAACAGTTTTCAAATTCATGTGGAAAAATAACAACAACAACAACAACAAAAACCAGAATAGCTATAACAACCCTGTACACTAAGAGATCTCTTGGAGGTATCTCCAACCCTGATCCCAAGGTATACTATAGAGCAACAGTAATAAAAACTACAAGGAACTGGCACAAAAACAGATTGGTGGATCAATGGAATAAATTGAAGACCCAGAAATAAATCCACATGCCTACAAATAATTGATTCTTGACAAAGAAGCCAAAATCATATAATGGAAAGTAAGGTAGCATCTTCAACAATTCGTAATGTCCTAATTGGACGTCTACATGAAGAAAAATACAAATAGATCCATATTTATCACCCTGCACAAAACTAAAGTTCAAGTGGATCAAAGACCTCAACATAAAACCAGACACACTAAGTCTGTTAGAAGAAAAGTTAGGGAAGAGCCTTGAACTCATTGGCACAGGAGACAATTTCCTGAACAGAACATGAACAGTACAGGCTCCGAGATCAACAATCAATAAATGGGACCCTTGATACTGACAAGCTTCCATGAAGCAAAGGACACTGTTAACAGAACAAAATGACAGCCTATAGACTGAGGTTCTATCTTACACTTGTCAGAATGGTTAAGATCAAAAACACAAGTGACAGCCCATTCTGTTGTGAATCAAGGAAAACACTCCCCCATTGCTGGTGGGAATGCAATCCAAACAGCCACTTTGGAAATAAATATGGCAGTTCTTATGAAAACAGAAAATCTATCTACTCTAAGACCCAGGCATGTTTATAACAGTATTATTCAGAAGGGGAAGAGCACAGCAGGAGAACACAGCTCACCAAATGAACTACATTAAGCTCACATGGGCTCACTGAGACTGAAGAAACAATCTAAGAGCCTGTATGAGTCTGTACCAGGTCCTTTGCATATGCTATGGCTGCTTGGTTGTGGCTTTATGGAACTCCTAACAGTGGGAGTAGATGTCTCTATAACTCTTTTTCTGTTCTTGAGACTTGTTTCCTCTTACTGGCTTGTCTTTTCTAGCCTAGATAGGAGGCTTTTTGCCTTATCTTACTGTATCTTACTTTGTCTTGTTTGGCTGTCATCTTTTGGTGAGGAAATGGAGGTAGAATGTATCTACAAAAAGGGGAAGGTGGGGAAACTGGGAGGAGAGGAAGAAAAGAAATCTGTAGTTGGGCTGCATTGTATGAGAAGAATCTTTTACTATAAAAAAATAAAAATAAAAGTAAAATTAAACTGTTGATAGGAAGAAAGAATTTCAATGAAAAACATAAAATAAAACATACCCTATTTATTTTCTGCTCTCAATATGATTTATTTTATATTATTGAGATTTTTCCCACCTTATAGTTTTACTACTCTTATGGGTCTATAGACACTGAATATTTTTCATTTTTTTTCATTTTTATATTAATTACAGTTTATTTACATTGTATCCCAGTTTTAGTTCCTTCCTCACTCCTTCCCAACCACACCCTCCCTCTCTCATCTCCTCCCATGCCCCTTTCCAAGTCCCCTTAATGTATGTGTGTGTGTGTGGGGGGGGATCCTCCCCTTCCATCTGGCTGTAGCCTATCAGGTCTCATCAGGACTGGCTGCATTGCATTGTCTTCCTCTGTGGCCTGATAAGGCTGCTCCCCCTTCAGGGGGAGGTGATCAAAGAGCCAGACACTGAGTTAATGTCAGAGATAGTCCCAATTCCCTTTAATAGGGAACCGACTTGGACACTGAACTACCATGGGCTATATCTGTGCAGGGATTCTAGATTATCTCCTTGCATGGTCTTGTTTGAAGTATTAATCTCAGAAAAGACCCCTGGGCCCAGATTTCTTGGTTCTGTTGTTGTCCTTATTTATTCATTTTTTAGCTTTTTTTTTTTGAGTGTTTGGCCTGTATGTTTATATGCTTATTGCATGCCTGTAGAGTGCCTGCTCAGGTCAGAAAAAGAAAGTCCCTGAGCCTGGAGTTAGAGACAGTTGTGAGCTGCCATCTGGGTGCTAGAAATTAAACCTGTGTTCTTTGCAAGAGAAACAAATGCTCTAAAGCAACCAATTATATAAAGTGTGTGTTTACTTCCATCTCACTCACAGCTTTATCTGCATTTTTCAGTTCTTTTATTCTGAACTTAAGTTGGATTTTCATTTTATTTTACTTTTTTACTAAACTATGTTTCACTTTACTGTGTTCTTTCTGTTTTGTGGGACTGTGGCATCTTAACTGCCATTTTCCCTTTTAGGTGCTCATTTGGTTCTTTTTTATAGACGTCAAGTTTCTAATGAAATTCTCTACTTCATGAAAAAATAATTTAGGTAAGTATTTGTGAGCCTATGTGATTATATGCAGAATACAAACATGAAGGAGTTCATAGGGCCTAGAAGAGGGAGTCTAACCTCACCTCTTGAATTTATAGTTATAGGATGATGTGAGTTGCCCTGTAGGTGCTGGAAATCAGAGCTGAGTCTTCTCCAAGAACAGTAGACTCTCCAGCCACTATGCCAATTCTCAAGTCCCATAAGTCTCTAAAGTGTGATTAGATATATTAAAATTATCTGCAAAATAACATTTGTTAACATCTGTGTCCACTTACTATGTTTTTTTCCTTTAAGTCACATTTTTGCTGATATTTGATTACTACAGTCTCTATTTACATCCTTCCTGGATTTCCATGTTGATGTCTAGTCATAAGTGTGATGGTTGAGGAAAAGGGAACCTTTGGTAAATGATTAAGTCTTGATGGTGCATACTTCAATAGAGTGGTTTCCTTAAAAAAAAAAAAAGAGGCCCAGAAGACCTGCCTTTCCCATAATATGTGATGATTCTATTAGAAGACGTTGTCCGCAAAGAATGTTACCTCAATAGATAGAAGAACTTCCTACCTACTTGATATTAATATTTTCAGTCTCTTGAATATTATGATTCTTATCAAGCCTATATCAAGTTGTTATAGTTGCCCAAATGGTCAGGTATTGACATAACATGCCATTACTACTCTAAGGCTCTTATTATTAGCAGCAAAGTTTAGAGTTTTTATTTTCTTGAAGATATTTACTTCTGACAAGTAGTTATTGCAAGGTTTAATTTATATATAATTCAAAAGAGACTTGCTGACTATAATCCTCATTGTCAAATAAAAGTAAAATCATTTAATTATTTCCTTTTATAATATGACAATTTCAAAGACTCTATTTACTTTTGAGTATACAGTTTTTTCAACTCCAGGGACTGACAGAGGACCGTTTAATGAGTTTAAAATATTACCTGATAATTAGATTGTTAGTCACCCATTTATCATCTTCAAAATATTAAATAAAATTTGGATTAATATTTGTTAAGAATATTAAGAACATTTACTTTTCAGCTGAAAACATTTTTCAAAGAACTCTATCATACATTCTGAATACCTTACGTATGAAAAGATTTTTGATCTCTGGCTAGATTTTTTACAGTTTCTTAAAAAAATATTCTCAAGGGAACTGATTGTTCTTTAACAAGGTCAATCATTTTGTAACATTATCTAGAGAATTTAGTTTTCATTTCAAGTATTTTGACAGGAGCAGACTCTCTGAATAAGCCAGTGTATTATTGCAATGTCAAGGTTTTCTTTTATAACAATAGTCAAAACCCCTCACAGAGGCAACCTCTGATATGATAACATTAGCAAAGAAGTCAATGCAGCTCCTCATGAGAAGTTTTCCCTAGATAAATGACAAAACATTGAATATATTGTGACATCTTCTTATTTTAGACAGTATGTTGTAGCTGAAAAATATTATACATGAATTTCATCAATATTTATAATTTTTACAAATTCTGAAGCCTGGCATTTTATGGTGAATTCTGATTATGGTAAATGTGGAAGAAGAAATGGTTGTGTCTTCCAATTCTTCCCCTCCCCACCTCCAAATTTTTTACTTTTAGGTGAGTTTGACTTCTTTCTCAATATAGAGCTTACCAATTTTTTAAGGTTTTTCATCTTCAAACTGATGTCAAAAGTGAAACCGTAACAAAGGCTAAGCCACTGCTCACTGCTCTGTGGGGCTGGTAGATGCTCATGGAATTGTTGAAGGTGTTGTCCATCACGCTGGAGCTCCAGCACTGTGCGTCTTATGAAGTTAAAATTTCTTTTCAGTGTTGATCTACCTCAGAACCTCTCCTTACATCATGTGAAACCTAAGGCTCTGAGGATGACTCACAGAAAACTCTTGAATCCTATACTTCAACCATGGCAACTTAAACTGTGGAAACAGTGATGTCATACTGTAAACATAACAAATGCAGTAGTGTAGCATGGGGAGAAATTGGTGGGAGATCATCACTAGTCCTTTGAGTACTACTATTGCAAAATATGTGAATGATAAATATTATAGTGTGGCTGTTTGTGTGTAGCAAAGGACATTTGTAATTTGACATAGCAATATAATTGATTGTTTTATCTTATCTTCTCTAACTTAATGTGAGTTGAGAATAATAGTCTCGACCTTCAAAATTTTATCTCTTATCATTCTCTGTTTAGACATCAAACAGTCATATATATGATATGTCACTTCAATATCAATTAATAGATGCACTGAGAACCTGTTGGTTAGTTATTATACTTATTAATATTGACTTGAAATTACTATAATATATGTTATGAAAATTGTAACAAATAAAAAAGTTTACTCTTGAAATTTTTGAGATAATTTCATTTGCTAGTATAATGCTTTAATTTTAAAAAGTTATTATGAAAACATTGGTCCAAATCCAAGTGCAATGTCAGTACTCACATTACTCCTCTCAAATTAGTAATGAAATTATAGAAGTATGCACAAAATCCTTTATGCTTTCACATCAACTTTTAGTTCAGTTGGCACCTAATAAACTAAAATTGCACTACAGTAATAAAGACAGAGAAAGGGTATTGTTTCAATTTTCCATTTCTTTGAATGCATTGATGAATTTCAGCTTTCTGTGGAGGTAAATTTGATTTAGTTAATGCATTAGCTTTCTGTAGTCACTGAAAAAAATGGTCCCAAATGGGGTTTCACAAAACAACATTAATACCTTCTAGTGATGTCACAGAGATTAAAAGTTCAGAATTAAAATGTGGTTACTACCAAAATTACATAGAAGCCTCTGGGCAGGGAATCAATTTCTTGCTTTTTCTGCCTAAGCTCCATATATTGCCATATGGCCACATCACTCCAGTCTCTATGCCTGTGGTTATAAGCTGTGTTTTTCTTGTGACTCTTTGCTCTATATATTTCATTCTAATTTCTCAACTTTTTATGATGATCCCTGAGATTTTATTATGGTTCAGTTACATAATCCAGGGTACTTTACTCTCTACATAGCCACATACAAATTTAATTTAGTTTAATTTAATTTACCAAATAAGATGTTAACAATAGGGAGATGTCAAAATATGGTCCTATAGACTGGGAGAGCAAGCCATTAAGGGCTATGCTCACAACCAAAAATACAAGAATATGGTCAGACACGTGAGGAAGGCACTGCTCAATACTCTGTCACCAAGTGTTTGTTACTGTTCCATAAGTAAAATACATTCATCAGAACTCAGTCTCACAAATATTCAAGCCATTAAAGCATAAATATTGTGTCCAAAAGTTCATCCAAATATCGTCAGCTAAGAAATTCCAAATTTCATGTAGGGAATCAAATTAAAGAAGCAGAAAGACAAAGCACAAAGGGTCCGTAAATTCTAGCCAGGTTTTAAACATATTAAGAAAATCCCCACTAAGTTTCTGGCCTCAAATATGTTCTCTATATCTTCAAGTTCCCCCTCTAAATATGTAACTCATGCATGCTGACTTGACCCGAGCTAAAGTCATCAGAGCTTCAGTTGAAAACTGCCACCATAAAAGCCAGCCGTAGGCAACTCTGTGGGCAATTTTATTAATTAGTGCTTGAATGGGGAAGGTGTACTAAGGGCAGAACTGTATTCCAGCCAGAGAGATTAACAGTGTGTGGTGTGTCTGCATTCCACAGACTTAGAAGGTCTTTGGAAGTGATCTGTTACCAGAGAAGCCATGTTGTCGGATTAAAATCCCTCTAAAAAGACTCAGTCTTTGAAGAAACCACCTGCTGTACATGCCCATCCCAAAGATATCTATGAACCAGACAATTATTAATCAAGTTATAAAAACTAAACCATAACTCACTTATCATTCAGGAAATGCCCAGGATTTGGGAAATTATGTGAATAATTTATTATATTTGCCATTATGCCATCCATGATTTCTCTCTTGAATAGTAGCTTTTTTTTTTCTTATTTGGTTGGAAACATCATAAAGAAACCTAATCATGTATGGAACATCATGTATGGGTACATATCTTGGTTATATATTTATAATTCCAGCTTCTACTAGTATACCATCTGTTTTCATTATTATAGCAGTATTGACTTTTCATTCAGTTTCTAGTATCATGTTCCTCATTTTATTAAAAGAACTTACCATGCTAATTTTTCTATCAGTATTTTGTTTCTAGTAATCTATGCATTCTCTCAATAACAGAAAGCATTTTCTACTTTGCTTGTAAATGACTTTTAATGATCACCTAAAACTACATATTTCTGCCAACTGAAACTAAGATATTGAAAGCATTTTCTGCTGTTGTTTCAAATTCCCTCTGTTCTCTATTATTATCCATGTGTACAGCCAGTTTCAGACTTTTAGACAGGTCAAACTGGTTCCTTTGAAGAAGGAGTTGATACCACAATAGATGTACAGAATTTTTCCCCCATGGGTAATTTTTAAATAGAAGTTGAAGTAAATATTAATAACATCTATAAAAACATCTCTGTATCATCATTTAGATTAATGTTTGAATAACTAAGAACTATAACCTAGCAAGTTGGCACATTAAAGTGATTAGCACAGTTCATTTAAAATGTATCAAAATTAATTTTATTAATCTATCATTCTATTAATCCCAACTGAAGTACAGAGCTTTATTGCTCTGTCAAACAAGAAGCTTTGAAAATAGATAATTTCATCTGTGTGCTTGTTAACTTTTTTCTTGAAGAAACTATTGTGTACATCTTCAGAAAATAATCTTATCATATATATGCTGCATGATTACAGTTCCCCAATGGGAAGAATAAAGTGAAGTTCAGCATGGTAAAAAGGAGAGCTTAAGAGTGAAATATTCGAGGAATTTTTCATGGCTTAGACTGAACAGCTTTACACTATTTTCTCATATTTACAGCTTTTAATTAGAAAACTGTATTTTACTGTTTTGGAAGGCATCTCAGGAAAGGATTTTACTGAAATCATATCAATATAAAAATAAGAGGTATGAGAAACTGAGCAAAGATCTTGGTTCTGTTTTTGTAGAGAAGAAGAATAAATAGACTTAAAAGTAAATTAATTTTGTATGAGGATGTAAATCTATAAAGTTATTGATTTCTTCAATAAACTCTAAGACCACACCTAAGGCTTCATCATGACTGATTTTTTTCAGATAAAACTATTCAGGGCGCTCCAAACATGTACATGACTTGTGGGTAGATATGATTATATTCTTGGATTTGGACATTTTGAGTAATAGATATATAAAAATACTATAAATAAATAAAAATAAAATATGTAGATATGGATGTGATTTTAATAATCATATGGCTATATAAAGTCTCTATGTAACTACGTGAATAAAAGGTAGATGTATACGGAAGATAATTTTCTTCTTCCCTCTATAAATCCAATTTTTTAAAACATTTTTCAAGAAAGTGTCTTGTAAGCCATTATCTTTATATCAGCTCACCAGAAAGCAGGAATTATTAAAATTTGTTTTTATTTATAGTACCAATTTTGTTTTCCATTTTATCAAGTTAAAACCTAATCTGAAAATTTGATCAAACAATTTAATTCTTTTTTATTTTATTAATGTAAATTGTAGTTTATTAGATCAATGGAAGGCCATCAAATGCATTTAGCAGAATTAGTTATAAAAACATGAACAGATTTGTCCCAATTATATCAATAAATAACCAGTCATACTTTGGAGCATCTTAATTCATTCCAAATCAATAAGTCAGTACAGTTCTCAAAATTTAGCATACATAGGGTTCATCCAGAAGACCTCTGAACAGACAGCATACATCACTTCAATTTCTGTTTTAATATGCCTAGTGAAAATTCTAATTATTTACATATCTGAGAATTTCATAACTGATTCTTGTAGGCACTGGTCCAAGTCTATGTACTAAAGATAATTGTGAAAAGTCACTCAGTTCTATGTAACTCTTGACCCATGAACCACCATTATTATCATTGCTTATGGATAGATGTTTGATTCTTACCTCAGTGCAGCCAATAAGACTCTCTATACTTTAACATGTTCTTCATCTATTTTAGTTCTATTATATTCCTATGTACTCTCAAAGTTGAAGAACATTTGTCTACCTTAAACTGGTATAACAAATAGGACCATTTGCAAAGACAAATATTGTTCTTCAAATTTGTTAGTCAGTATAACATAATTCAAAACGATGTTCAGGTATATAACAATATTTTAACAGTCCAAATGTATAAAACTATTAAGTAGAGTTATATATTATTTTATATAACACTTTCTAAATAGATGTTCTCACAATCTTTATAATCACGAGACTGTTACAAGGAGTTTTAATACATTTTAGTTTCTATAACCATCCTGCCCAATGCAGGATTTAGCTACACTTAAATTTATATTGATTTAAATTAATAATTTACAGTCACACCAGCCACTTTCAAGCCCAGAGGCAACACGTTGCTAACGGTTGCCACATTTGTGTTGTCACAGAGATTTCTACTGGAATTAATTCATTAAAACATAGGAAAGATGCATATTTTATTTTCTACAGCAAGGTTTAGCTTCCTATTTTTTAAAGTCTGTTGGATATTCTGTTTTGACAATTGTATGGCATTTAAAAAAATAATCTTTTGTAGAAAATTTATCACATGTTTCTAATAAATGCAAGTATATATATATATATATATGCATGCATCTATAACACATTTAAATATATTACACTAAAATTGTATTTACTTGTTGCACATTCAGAGATGTATGCTGAAATATTACAAGAATATTATTTGTAGTCATCTACTATTTTCTTCAGATACCTCAGCCTTTAGTGTGATAATTTCAAGCTAATTCCTACTTTCTGATTTTATATATCCCATCTTACTCTAAGTAATGTTGGAATCAATAGAAACATGTCTCACTCCCTTGAACTTTTGAGGCTTCTTTTCACTCTGTGCTGCAATAATGAGCTTTGATTTTCTGGGCTAGAGTCACCAGAGATGCAGGGGCAATTCAAGTGTTTCTTGTGTTAAAAATAAATTTTCTCTTTAAGAGAAAGGAAAGAATCCTGGGACTATGTTGAGGACACAGGTGAAGCAACATAAATACAAATACAGATAGAATTTTAAGCAGTATTCAGACTTCCCCAGTGTCAAAGACTCTAGCTAGATACAGGCTCCATTTTCAGATGAGATTATTCTTGATAACAGGAATATCTCCGAGTGTATTGTTCAAGCATATTTAAACAACAAAAAACCAATTGATTTTTGTAAAATAGTGGAAATTGTGTTTGGTGATGAAATTTAAATTTAATGATGTGGGGAGTCATTGTTTTAACCTTTACTTTTTCCATTCAAAATCCAGTTCATTTCCTTTAAAAACGCTGATTTGATTGTGGGAAGTGCTGCTCAATAAGAATCATTATGTGTGAATTCAAATGTTGTGTATTCTCTTGGTTTTCAAATAAGATGTAATTATTGGAAAGTAAAAAGTGAATTGCATACCATTGAAAGGTTTTCTAAATATGTTTGAGGAAAGAAAATCTAGAGAAACATTTATTTGTTTGTTTTGTTTGAGATGACAGACATGAGGTCCAGTGTACTGACTTCAAGAAAGTCTCAAAAGCTAAGAGTAACCATGAAATTACATATCTTTTAATCAGAAAATTAACAAGATATTACTACACCTTAACTTAAAATATGACCTGAATTATGTGTTACTTTTTTTTTAATGAAGAGGAAAGCCTTCATTTCACCGACATGGGTTAATTTTTTTGTTTAATTTTCAAAAGTGCTAAACCTATCTTAGAGCAAAATACAACACATATTATAGGTCATATTTTCCTCCTCATGTTCATCTTCCTCCTTCTCCTCTTCCTCTTCCTTCTGCTCTTCCTTCTTTGGTTTTTCTGAGACAGGCGCTAGTTGTCTTAGAACCTTCTCTGTAGAACCTTAAACTCAGACATCCACCTACCTCTGCCACTAGAGTGCTGGAATTAAAGATACATACCATCACTGCCCAGCTTGAATATTTTTTCAAGAGAGAACAGTAAGAACAACATAAAAAGGACCAAAATAGAAGAAAAAGAATAAGAAAAGTAAACAATCCCGGGGTATTAGGTCCTCTCCATGCATTGTCCTTGGTTGGGGTATCATTCTCTTCAGGGCCGCTAGGGTTCAGTTTTTATGGCTCTGTTGTTCTTCTTTTGGGGCTCAGGTACCCTTCAGCTCTTTCTATCTCTCCCTTCGTTAATAAGATTCCCTGCACTTTGACTGAATTTTGGCTGTGAGTCTCAGCTTCTGCTCTGATATCTTGATCAGTAGAGTCTTTCAGAGGCCAGCTCAGATGGAGCCCATAGACTCAGTCTCCAAGTGGGATCCCTAGTTATGGAATCAGGGACTTTCTCTGGCATGAACTCAGTGGCAGGCTTTCTGATCACTGACCCCTTGGGGAGCTGGGTGAAAGCCTGGCCTGACCACAGAGGAAGACCATTCAACCAGTCCTGATGAAACCTGATAGGCTAGGGTCAAATAGAAAGGGAGGGGGACCTCCTGTATGGATGGATTAGGGGAGGAGTATAGAGGGAGAAGAAGGAGGGAGGCAGGGAGGGAGGGAGGGCTGGCGGGACTGCGAGGAGATGAGGGAGGCGCCACAGCTGGAATACTAATTGAATAAATTGCAATAAACGATGAAAATAAAACAAATTAAAGGAAGAAAAATATAAGTACTAATCTTTCGAAGGACCCTGGTTTGCTTCCCATGACCCATATGGCAGCGCTCAACTGTCTGTAACTGCAGTTCCAGAGTACCCTATGCTTTTTAAAAATCCTCTTTTGCTATTGTCCTCACACCATGCACAATTACTGGTGTGTGAAAATACTAATACACATAAAATAAACTTATTGATAACCCATCATTCATACTTTCAAAGATTTTGATGTCATATTCTATTTTCTATCTTATATCTTTCTTTTTTAAATAAATTTATTTATTTTTATATCAATCACAGGTTAGGTTTTTTGCATCCCATGCATAGCCCCCTCCCTCACTCCCTCCCACCCTCCCCAACCCTCCCTCATCTCTTCCCTGCCCCCTCCAAGTCCACCAACGGGGGAGGATCTCCTTCCCTTCCACCTGACCCCAGATCATCTTGTCTCCTCCAGGCTTCTTAAGCATAAAGTTTAAAACTTAAATTTACAAATAGTAGAAGCTTCTATAGCTATAGGGAGATAAGATGGAGGTAAATATGAAAGATACAGAGTCATAACTCTAAAAACAGGGGAGGACATGACTTGTAGAGAAAGTGCCATTTCATGCAATAGAGGTCATTCTTTCAAGTCACTTGCCTGGGAATGAAAGATGTTAACCAAGTAGATTGAGGTGAGAACTTCCACTATGGATTACCCCTACTGGAATCAGAAATAAATCTAAACCATACATAAAAATAATTTGCTAAATTGGAAATAAGTACTAAGATATTTCTTATTAATAGAAAATTTTAGAAATACCATATTAAGTAATATACATTTATATATCAGAGCATATATTAGTTTTAGTCTAGTTCAAGCTAAAGTTCACTAATGGGATGTTAATTAATATCTTCTGAGAGGGCTATTAAAATACTTGCTAACATAAAACTGAATAAAAAGTTTATTTTCAAATGAAGATGATATCATAGTGAATAAAATACAAATACAAACAGAATTTTTAAATTTGCCTACTTATATTCAATCCAAATAAACATTAACATGTAATAAGAACAAAATTCCAGTATTGGGAGGAATCCAAGATGGCTGCCGCGAGAGAGTAGGACAGCAGAAACAATGCAGCAACAAGGAGATTGAACTCTGGGACCTAAAACTCCAGCATTTGTGATTCCCAGGTGAGCGGAACTCCTACAGTGAGAAAATCAAGTGGGAAAACCCTAGGGACACCCAGTTATTCCCCAGAAAAATCTCCCGGTGACCAGCAGCACACAGCTCTGATCTGAATGAGCAGCCTCCCTGGGCACCTGCACCCGCCATTATAGATTGGATCACACAGTCTCACAGGCAGTCTGAGGAGGAACCGGGGGGCACCATTTTCACGGAACTGCACACTCCAAGTGCACACTGTACCCGGGTTCTGCTTCAACCCGCGGGTGTGCTACAGGCTCACACTGATCACCTGAACCACCCCAGATTGAGTGGGATGGGGGACTGTTTTTGACCAGTCTGCACACTGCGGGCTCGCGCCTCATGCTTCCGCCAGCAAAAACTCAGTCAGTGTGTGAGTCCACCAGCGGGTCTAGAAGGAACCTGAGTTCTGCCTCAACCCACGGGTGTGCAGCAGGCGCGCACCGATCCCTGGGACCACCACAGACAGAGAGGATCCTGGGACTGTCTTTACCAGACTGCACACTGAGGGCGAAAGCTGCAAGCTTCCACCAGCAAAAACCTCAGTTCCTGTATGTGTCCACGGCCAGACAGAGAAGGCCTCAGGCACCATTTCAGACAGGCCTGCATACAGCAGATGCACACCAACCCAAACCCACTGTGTGTGCCCCAAATATCATCTCAGACCGTGGTGCACAGCCCCTGGCCCAGAAGGGGGCGCCAAATCTCCATTCCAGGGAAGATCCCTGAGCAGCAAGCCCAGGGCGGAGTCCACAGTCCCCAGCTGACATCTCAAAACTGGACACTCAGACTCTAGCACAGAGTGAGGAGTAAAGACTCCAGACCAGAGGGGTGACCAGCCTGCAGTGCTCACAACTTCTAGCACAGAGCACGAAGCCGGGCACACAGAGCCCAAAACAGAGTTCAACTGAGACAGAACACACACTAACAAACCACCACAAATCACTGATCTTCTTGAAAAATACTCCTGACACAAGAGATTGACAGGTTCTGACGGAAGTACAGCCTTAAAGCACAAGCAGCTCCCTGATTATATATAAACAAATGCCCAGAAATCGGTGAAAGAACTCACCCAACAAAAATCAGGACATCATGGCCCCACCAGAAACACCCAAAAGCAGTGGAGATTTTAATTCAGCGGAGACACGGGAATATTATATTAAAGCTTGGATTATGCAGATATTGGAGGAACAAGAGGAGAGACAAAAAGAGGAAATGAACAAGGCCCTCAAAGAAATGGAGAAGAAATTAACTGCCCACACAGAGGAACAATCAAAGATAGACAGAGAGGAAACAACCAAAATAGGATACACAGTCAATCAGTTGAAGGAAACAGTACAAAGCATGAAAACGGAATTAGAAGTATTAAAGAAGACACAAAGGGAGAAGAACCTGGAACTGGAGAACTTAGAGAAAAGATCAGGAATCACAAAAGTAAGCATCAACAATAGAATACAAGAGATGGAAGAGAGAATCTCGAGAGCTGTGGATACACTGGCTGAAATGATTCCTCACTCAAGGAAAATAAAAAATCAGAAAGATCCCAAACACAAAACATCCAAGAAATTAAGGATGCCATCAAAAGACGAAACCTAAGAATAATTGGAATAGATGAAAAAGAAGACTCCAGGCTCCAAGGACCGGAAAATATTTTTAAGAAAATCATAGAAGAAAATTTTCACAACTTAAAAAAAGAAATGTCCATCAACATACAATAAGCCTACAGAACACCAAATAGACTAGACCAGAAAAGAAATACCTCTCGTCACATCATAGTCAAAACACTAAACCTACAAAACAAAGAAAAAATATTA
>CM053744.1:4004446-4021833 GCA_028658305.1 Pachyuromys duprasi | reverse complement strand
CAGCCCTGAGGAGACAGGATAAGCTGGGGTTGGATGGAAGGGAAGGAGGTCCTCCCCTGTTGGTGGACTTGGAGGGGGCGGGGAAGAAGTAGATGAGGGAGGGAGTGGGAGGGTAGGAGGGAATGGGGGAGGGGGCTACGCCTGGGATTCAAAGTACCTAACCTGTGACTGAGATAAAAATAAATAAATTAAAAAAAAATGAGCATGAAAAAAAATAAATTTAAAAAAAAGAAAAAAAAAGAAAGTGGAGCACCAATGGTGCATGTTTTCCAAACAAAACCATAAATCATATTATTTGCTTATTGTGAGTCCATTCAAAGTATAAAACTAATATATTGAAGCAACACAACTTTTGAAGTTACCAAATTCATTTTCAAAGTATGTCACTTTCTAAGGATATGAAATATTAAGGGATTTTGAATTTTAATAAAACTCAAACATATAAGTGGGAGAATTAATTACATTCTAGAAGATTTTGTAAAACTGCCATAATGATCTTAAGCATCATTTAATCTACTTTTTATTGTGACAAATTTAAAACAAAATAAAAATCAATATAAGGGAAAGCATTGTGGTTGTGGGAATCAAATCAGTGTTCACTTTCAGAAGATGGTGCTCAATTTACAGTGTATATTTTGAAATTTAATTTAATTTAAAAATGAATTTAATTTTAGGGTAACATGTAGGGTAATGAATTTTATCAAGGCATCTTCATATATATTGGTTATTATAATTTATTGTCTCCTATATTTTTGTTATAGTGACTATACTTTCTCATCATATAATTCCTGTTTTTAGTATTGTCACACACATTATAGACATTGAAAAATTATGCGAATCATATTAATATTCTACCTAGATGATAACTTAGCTATTTGATAATTTTGATAGTGTTTGAAAATTTATTTCTGGGCTAGAAAAATGGCTCAGCAGGAAGTGTTGCCTCTTGTCAGTAATAAAATCCTTGCTTTGCGTTCCAGACCATACATAATCAAAGGAGAGAACCAACTCCTGCATGTTGTACTCTGCATTTCCCAGGAAAGTCATGGCCTACACATGCATCCATGCATGCACACATGCAGGTACACACACACACACACACTAAATGTAATAAAACATAGTTATATAAAGTTATGATGAAAACTAGGACAATGACAGATTGTAATATGAATAATTGTGTATGTACCTACATAATTTAAACAATATATATTATTAATAATGATTTCTCTAATTTAAGAATTTACCATGTGAAAACAGCTTCATATGAATAATAGAATCTTATATCATGATCTTTATATATTAAATGATTTATAAAATTATACAATTATAGCAGAAGTAATAAATTAAATAAACTTACCCAAATAGTAAGTTATTGCTCATGTTACTAACACAGATCCTGGATTCTGAAGTACATAGTCTTCAAAAGCTATTAGATCAATGGTTTATTTCATCAGAAGCCCATTCTAAACCATGGAATTTCTGTATGATTGATGTTCATAAGTCTCCTAAGATGATTCATAGTGAGATAATGAAATGCTTAAAATGTACTTTTTGTGCTTGTTTTGTTTAAGTTAAATGTGTATAATATTAAGAAAAGTTCTGCCATTAAAATTCTAGCCATGTGAATGTATTAATAATAAGGACATTCACTGAATGTCATTATTATGACATTCACTGAAAAACAATGGCAGTTCAGGGATTCTTTAAGTGTTTGGGCATTTTTGTTTTATTATAGCCATTCTGGTATCTATTTGCAGTATTTAACTATGTTCTTGTACTAGTATAATCTGTTTCTCAAAGTTAAACATGAACCAATTCAATTTACATTATAACTCTTCAATCTTTATCATTAACTTTAGCAAATTAAATGTTAGCTATATGTTACATCAACATTTGCAAGTAAATGCTTGTGTTACAAAATAGGAAATTCTGTTAAAATAAATGTTTGTGTAGAGCTGTGCCAATTTCGTACAACCTACTTAGGACTATTATAAATGCAATATTTTTTAATTTGAACTGAACAAGCGACAAGTGAACACATGTGCTGAAAGTCTTTGGTTAGAGATGTTCACAATGGCCTCTGAAGGGTCAGTGTGCAGTGACATGGAACACAGTGGTTGGCCACCTTGCTTTGAGCTGGGTCATTTGAAGCAATAAAGAACACAGAATTGCTTTTGTGCTTTTTCTTCACCTAAGTGCAGTGAGCAAGCATAATTGGGGAATTCAAAATGATGCAGTTTACTAAGCCCTGTGGTGAAAATCACCTTGCTTTCATTCAGGGTTGTTTGTTTTGCTTTGGTTGTTATTACTAATCCTCCCCCGACCACCAAAATGTACTTGCTTTAAAGGGACTTCATTTTTTTTTTAATCTTTTCTAGCTGAACTACCAAGCTAAAATTCTGCTCCCGTTAATCCATTCTCTATTGGCGTTTTATCTTTTCAAATAGTCAGCCGGCCAATCCTTCATTCAGTTCCATACTTACATTGATAGTGGAAAATTCTTTTATTTCATCAAGGAGTAAAGAGTTGCCTCCAGTCCTTGTGTAAAAGCATTGCTATTGAATGTCAGCGGAACGTTTTTTGGTCAAGGCTTTTGAACTCCAGGATACAACTACCCGTGTTGGGTCTCATCTCAGTTCAATGAAACCCGAAATAATTCCACTGGCATGCTGAGCACTTTGAACTGAAGGTCACTACAAGTCATCAGAGGCTGCCTAAAAAAAAAAAAAGTTGCTGGACACAAAGTGAAGAAATTGTAATAAATAATTAAAATTTAAAAAATTAAGTATTTATTAAGAAAAAAAGATGAAGTTGCCCCAAGCCTCTCCTGCGGTTCCACCTATCTTGCACCTATGTTCCTCTTTCCCCAAGGAAGCGAGACAAATTAAAACCCTTCTGCACTTCAGCAGGGTTCCTAGAAGCAAGGATTGTGCTTCTGTAAAGCAAGACAGGCATTCTAGAATGTAGCTGCAAGTGGAGCGCTGGTTACATATATCTGTTACGTGTTCCTCTTGTCATCCTGTCACTTGCGAATCTGATGTGGGAGAGGGGAGGATACATGTCTCTTCCCTACTAGCTTTCAATAAATGCACAGAGCTTCATTTCAAAGATGCTTTTCTCTCACTAACAGAGCAAGTCATTGACAGCGTGGAATGTATTTAGAAAAAAGATGAGTTCAGAAACCCCTGTCTCTGGTCATACTACTGACCAGAAAGAAAATGTGACATGGAACAAGGCACCTCAGAGAAAAAGTAAAGAAGATGATTTTTTTTTCTAAATGATTGAATGACTATCTTGAAATTTTAGCCACAATAATTAAATCATGGTAAGAATGAAGACCTGACCTGAGCAATACACATTTCTGATGGTAAATGTTTGGAAAGCTAACTAAATCTGTCCCGCAAGTCTTTTTATATTTCCTTCAGATGAGATCTGCCATATGTTTTGAGGCAGCTGTTTCATTTTACATGACAGCAAAATTAAACCATTTTTACAATAATATAAGCAAAGCACATGAGCCTCAGCTTAGATTAAGAAATAAGTATTTTAACATGCATGAGAAAAAACACTTTGGAAGTACTGTCTCAAATATGAAACATTCCAGACTGACAGATTTTCCTGTTTCAAAGACCACATACCCTGGGTCAACACAATTACTGGATCAGGGGGTATTCTTCTAAAATAATATACCTGTTTTCAATGCTTAAATGGCTCTTAAGCTTGCATTCATTTTACAATGTCTGCCTGGATATTTAAAATCTTGTTTCCTAACCTCAAATGACAAAATATATTTATCTGATTATTTTCTTATGCTATAGCAAGGTATCACAAATTGAATGGTTCTTATAGTGCCAGAGCTGGGAGACAAATTTGAAGCTTTCAGCATGTAGTGATGGCTTTTGGTTTCATCATAACAAGATGGAGCAAATATATACGAAGAGGTGAAGCATGTGTGAGTCCAGGTCTCTCTTCCACTTGTCTATCTATCTATCTATCATCTATCTATCTATCTATCTATCTATCTATCTATCTATCTATCTATCTATCATCTATCATCTATCGGTTTATACTCCTGTCTGTAAAGTAACCTGAATGTCTTGGTTAAGGTTATATTACTGTGGATAGACACTATGACCACAGCAAGTTTTATAAAGGAAACCACTAAATTAGGGATGGCTTATAGTTAAGAGTTTTAGTCCATTGTCATTATGGCAGGAAGCAAGGCAGTATATGCAGGAAGACATGGTGCTAGAGAAGTAACTGGGAGTTCTACATTTGGAGCCAAAGAAAACAGGAAGGGAGAATAACACAGCCTGGCTTAAACATCTGAAACTTCAAAGCCCACTCTTAGTGACACACTTCCTCTCAGAAGGCCCCACCTAGTTCAATAAGGCTACACTTCCAATATGCCACTTCCGACGAGATTATGAGGGCCATCAACTTTCAAACTATCACACCAAACTATTACTAACATCCTTACTTCAAATCAAATCAGCATCAATTTGGAGATTAATATTTGACTAGTTTTACCTCAGCTCCAGCACTATCTGCTTGGAAGTGCTGTAGAGGATATTTAATTTCTCATGCTGAGAAATAGCTCTTAAAACCACTTAAGGCAGAATGCAACAAATTTATTATATAGTACAGGAATCTTCTCATATGTAAACCTTGCAGCCTTTGTGTAAGTCCTTCTGGAACTTACCCTCTCTGTTTTTTACCTCCAAAATATTTTAAGGGTGTACCAGGTTTTCACAACAAAAAGACTGTAAAACCAAGGACTGGACCAGCAGGACTCTGTTTACTGGTCAGAGGAAAAGGATGTGAGTTATATCTCTTGCTATGAAAATCAACATCTTGGACTTAACAAAATGTCCCAGTAGCTCCAAAATTTATAAGATCTAGCAAAAGAGGTTAGACATGAATGCAATCCCCTGTAATAGCTGATCCAACTAGACCTGTCAATCACCTGGAGAAGATACCCTTAGAAAAGGGGTCTGTCCTAGAGAATTTACAAAAGTTTAACAAACCTGCTGTTATTGTTAATTGGTCACTCTTTTCTCTAAGCATTGCATGCTGTGATCCTTTAAGGGTGCCTTACTCCTCTAAGGGTCTATGTCTATTGTTTTCAATGTGCTGTTTTTATCTCATCTGAATTATAATGATGATGATCACAAGGACACAGATCAAAGGGAGGCCAGGGGAAGTTGTAGGGAATTATAAACTTTGACTTATTACAATGAAAATTTAAAAAGAGGTAGTTGACGATTTATTCAATTATTTGCCTTCGACTTCCATGAAACAAATGAATATTAGGCTGATATACAGGCAAGTTTAACCCCAAGGACAATTGTTCTTCCTCATGCCTACCCAAGTTTTGTAATTTAACAATAATCAAGTCCCGGCTTCCCAACATCTGCTTTTTCAAGTGTATTTTGGCTTAGAGTTAGTTTGCATGAACCTGTAGGTTTTCTAGATAAAATGTTCATGTTAAATTCTTGTACTTAAAAAAAATACACAGACGGGACAGGACAATATGGCGGCGCTAGGAGGATGTTGCTTCTCAGCTGCAGAACAACATTTTCTGTACAGCGAACAAGAGCCTGAACGCTGGGCCCTAAAACAACAGCAGTCCTGTTTCCCAGGTGAGAGGAAACCCCACAGTGTGGGTACTGATCCAGTCTATTCTCAGGTCACCCAGAAAGAACACTGAAGAGATCGCCAGACTAGAGCCACACTCCTGTGTGTCCTGATCACCTTCCAAGGCTGGATGGTGGGTACAAAAACACCAGAGACTGGGAGTCCCAGTCACAAGAAAAACCCACAGAGAAGGAAGGAGACAGGACTGACCTAGGTCACCCAGTCTTCCCTAGGAAAAGGTCCCTCAGAATGGCAGGTGCGCACCTCCATCTCTGAACTAGGCTCCATCCCCGAGCACAGAGACTTGCTGCACACCCAACTCTCCATCATAGACAGAAGTGTGCACCTCAGGGCACCAGAGACTGGGAGTCCCTGTGGGGAGAAAACACCACAGGGAAGGAAGCAAACAGAGACCAACTTAGGTTACCCAGTATTTCCTGGAAAAGGTTCCCGAGACCTGTGGGTGCACAGGTTGCCAGCCCAGAGACCTGCTGTGCACCAACTAGCCTCTTGATGCTCCCATGAGAGCAGTGCTCACCTGCTATTGACTACTGCCTAGGTACTGGGACACAGAGATCCAACCTCAGACCTACAGAAGCCTGGGATCTCCAACATCAACCTCCAGACACTGCTCAAAGGGGCCATCAGTAGTCCATAACAAAACTGACCAAACCATAGCTGCAGCTCACTAAATTTATAGCAAGAAAACCAGAAGCAGGGCAGCTGTCCCCAGGTCTTCTCTGGGTGAGAGGAGAGCCCTCTTGACTAACAAGGACCATAGTTACCACTCAGGTCTCTTTGCTTGAGGTGAGCTGTGGCAACTCTTGAAAAACACTGGCCATTCAGTGACCATACCCAAAAAGCTGAGGAGGCTTCCTTCAGGAAAAACAATCTTCCCGCCAAGGGTATTTTCTCCACCAGAGGATTCCAGGAACCACTAGAAACTAACACCCAAAACCTAAGATAGCCCAATGGGTAGAGGCCAGTGTAAGAGCTCAACCAACAAAAGACAGATCAATATGGCATCTCCAGAACCTAGTTATCCAGGGGCAAGCAGCCCTGGAAACCGAAGCATAATTGAAATTCTAGATAACCTAACATCTATGCTTATGAAGAGGATAATAGAGGAACATATAAAATGCATAAAGAACTAGAGGAAGATAGAGTTAAGCATATTATGGCCATCCTTAAAGAAACAGAGGGAGATAAAGACAAACAGATTATGCCCATCCATAAAGAAATACAGGAAGATAAAGATGAACAGATTATGGCCATCCATCCATAAAGAAAAACAGAAAGTTGCAGAAAACAGTATGTGGCCTTTACAGAGGAATTACTTCAATCACTGAAAGAAATAAAAGAAACAGAGGATTGTTCAAACACACAGCTGAGGGAATTGAAGGAAAAACAGGAAAATACAGTCAGACAGGTCAAGGAAATAAAAAAAAAAAAAAAAACGGCTCAAGATCTGAAGATAGAATTGGAAAAATTAAAGAAAACACAAATGGAGGAAATTATGGAGAGAAAGAACTTGGGGAAGAAAACAGGAACTACAGAGGTCAGCATAACCAATAGACTACAAGAGATGGAAGAAAGAATATCAGGTGTGGAAGATACAATGGAAGAAATCGATGTATCTGTCAGAGAAAATGTTAAATCTAAAAAAAAAAAATCCTGACACAGACCGTCCAAGAAACTCAAGACAAAATAAAAAGACAAAACCTAAGAATAATAGGAATAGAGGGAAAAGATGATTCCCTCCTCCAAGGCCTAGAAAATATTTTCAACAAAATCATTGAAGAAAATTTCCCCAACTTAAAGGAGAGGCCAATAAGAATACAAGAGGCCTATAGAACACCCAATAAATTAGAGCAGAAAAAAATCCTCCTGCAACATAATAATCAAAACAGTAAGTATACAGAACAAAGAAAAAAAAAAAAACACTAAAAGCCCCAAGAGGAAAAGGCCAAGTAAAATATAATGGCAAACCCATCAGAATCACACCTGATTTCTCAGCAGAAACTATGAAAGCCAGAAAGGCCTGGATTGATATCATGGAGACCCTAAGAAAACACAGATGTCAGTCCATGCTACTATACCCAGCAAAACTCTCAGTCTTCATAGATGGAGAAAACAAGATATTCAATGACAAAAACAAATTTCAACAATACCTACATACAAATCTGGGGTTACAGAAGATACTAGAAGGAAAAATACAGCCCAAGACAACTAACCACTTTCAAGAAAACACAGGAAATAACTAACCTCACTACAGTAAAATAAAAAGTAGCCAAACACACAAACTTACTCCTACAGGGAACATCAAAATCAAAGGATCTAACAGCCACTGGTTATTAATCTCTCAACATCAATGGACTCAATTCTCCAATAAAAAGACACAGACTAACATAATAGATGCATAAACAAGAACCAGCAATCTGTTGCATACAAGAAACACACCTAAGTCACAAAGATAGAGACTACCTGAGGGTAAAGGGATAGAAGATGGTTTTCCAAGCAAATGGACCCAAGAAACAAGCAGGCGTAGCCATTCTAATATCTGATAAAATAGACTTTCAAACAAAATTAATAAAAAGAGATGGGGAAGGACACTTCATACTCATCAAGGGAAAATTCCACAAGGAAGACATCACAATCCTGAACATCTATGTACCAAACACAAGGGCACCCACATTTGTAAAAGAAATATTGATAAAGCTTAAACCACACAGAGATCCACAGGCATTTATAGTGGGAGACTTCAACACCCCACTCTCAACAAAGGACAGGTCAACAAAACAGAAATTAAATAAAGAAACAATATCTCTAACAGAGGTCATGAATCAGATGGACCTAACAGACATCTACAGAACCTTACACCCAAAACACAAAAGAATTTGCCTTCTTCTCAGCACCTCATGGAACTTTCTCCAAAATAGGCCATATGGTTGGTCACAAAGCAAGCCTCAACAGATACAAGAAGATTGAAATTATCCCTTGTATCCTACCTGATCACCACAGAATAAAGCTGGACCTCAACAACAACAGAAATAGCAAAAAGCCTACACACACATGGAAAATGAATAACTTGCTACTAAATAACAGCTGGGTCAGGGAAGAAATAAAGAAAGAAATTAAAGTATTCCTAGAATCCAATGAAAATAAAGACACAACATACCCAAACTTATGAGACACAATGAAAGCAGTGCTAAGAGGAAAGTTCACAACACTAAGTGCTTTCAAGAAGAAATTTGAGGCTTCTCATTCAAGCAACTTAATGGCTCACCTAAAAGTCCTAGGAAAAAAAAGAAGCAGATTCACCAAAGAATCAATGAAACCAAGATGGTTCAATGGTTCTTTGAGAAAATCGACAAGATAGACAAACCCTTGGCCAAACTAACTAAAAGGCAGAGACACCATCCAAATCAACAAAATCAGAAATGAAAAAGGGGACATAACAACAGACACTGAGAAAATCCAAACAATCATTAGGACTTACTTCAAAAGTCTATATGCCACCAAATTTGAAAATGTAAATGAAATGGACAATTTTCTTGAACAATTCCACTTACCAAAGTTGAATCAAGAGCAGGTAAATCAACTCAATAGTCCTATATCCCCGATGAAAAGAGAAGCAGACACCAAAAGTCTCCCATTCCCCAAAAGCCCAGGACCAGATGGTTTCAACAAAGAATTCTACCAGACCTTCAAAGAAGAGCTGACTCCAGGTCTCTTCAAACTATTCAACAAAATAGAAACAGAATGAACACTACCAAACTCATTCTATGAAGCCACAGTCACCTTGGTACCTAAACCTGGCAAAGACCTAACAAAGAAAGAGAATTTCAAGCCAATCTCCCTTATGAACATTAATGAAAAAATACTCAACAAAATACTTGCAAACTGAATACAAGAACACATCAAAGATATCATCCACTATGACCAAGTAGGTTTCATCCCAGGTATGCAGGGGTGGTTCAATATACAGAAATCCATCAATGTGATCCACCCTATTAACAAACTGAAAGAAAAAAAAAACACATGATAATCTCCTTAGATGCCAAAAAGCATTTGATAAAATCCAACATCCATTCATGTTTAAACTATTAGAGAGATCAGGGCTACAAGGCACAAACCTAAATACAGTAAAGGCAATATACAGCAAGCCTATAGCCAACATCAAACTAAACGTAAAGAAACTTAAATCAATCCCACTGAAATCAGGGACAAGGCAAGGCTGCCCACTGTCTCCATATCTCTTCAACATAGTTCTGAAATTCCTTGCAAGAGCAATAAGACAATTGAAGGAGATCAAGGGGATAGAAATTGGAAAAGAAGAAGTCAAAGTATCACTCTTTGCAGATGATATGATAGTATACGTGAGCGACCCCCAAAATTCTACCAGCGCACTCCTACAGCTTATAAACACCTTCAACAAAGTGGCAGGATACAAAATTAACTCAAAAAAAAAATCAGTAGCCCTCCTGTATACAAAAGACAAAAGGGCTGAGAAAGAAATTAGGGGAATAACACTCTACACAATTGTCACAAAAGACATAAAGTACCTTGGTGTGACCTTAACCAAGGAAGTCAAAGACTTGTATGAAAACAATTTCAAGTCTCTGAAGAAAGAATTAGAAGAAGATATCAGAAAATGGAGAGATCTCCCATGCTCATGGTTTGGCAGGATTACCATAGTAAAAATGGCCATTTTACCAAAAGCAATCTACAGATTAAATGCAGTTCCCATCAAATTACCAAAACAATTCTTTACAGACCTCAAAGGAAAATTCTCAACTTCATATGGAATAACAAGAAACCCAGAATTGTTAAAATAATCCTCTAAAATAAAAGATCTCTGGAGGTATCTCCATCCCTGATCTCAAGCTGTACTATAGAGCAACAGGAATAAAAACTGCATGGTACTGGCATAGATACAGAATGTTGGATCAATGGAACCGAATAGAAGACCCAGAAATAAACCCACACACATATGGACACCTGATTTTTGACAAAGATGCCAAAACCGTACAATAGAAAAAAGATAGCATCTTCAAAAAATCTTGCTAGTCTAACTGGATGTCTACATGTAGAAAAATGCAAATAGATCCATGCTTATCACCCTGCACAAAACTAAAATCCAATGGATCAAAGACATCAACATAAAACCAGATACATTAAATCAGTTAGAAGAAAAAGTGAGAAAGAGCCTTGAACTCATTGGTACAGGAGGCAACTTCCTGAAGTGAATAAAGTATAATTAATAAAAAATAAAATAAAATACATAGATGATGATGACAATGACAATGATGATGATGATAGCATAGCATATGGACATGGGATTAAACGCATGAAGCCTCACAGACAGTGGCAATTTAAATTGCCCAGAGCATAATAAAATTGCCTGGTATTTATCACTGGTGTTTCATATCCATTTCTATTAATAGTAACTGATCACCTCCCCTGGGGAGCAGCCTTACTAGGCCACAGAAGACAATGCAGCCAGTCCTGATGAGACCTGAAAGGCTAGGTTCAGAGGGAAGAGGAGGATCTCCCTATCAGTAGACTTTGAGAGTGACATGGGAGGAGATGAGGGAGGTAGGGTGGGATTGGGAGGAGATGAGGGAGGGAGGGTGGGATTGGGAGGAGATGAGGGAGGGAGGGTGGGATTGGGAGGGATTAAGAGAGTGGACTTCAGCTGGGATACAAAGTGAAAAACTGAAATTAATGAAAAAAGAATAATGTATGACTTTAAATCAATCAAGTATCTTTGTATTATTTTTTTTTTTTTTTTGGTATTTTGAGACAGGTTTTCTCTGTGTAGCCTTGTCTGTCCTGGACTCACTTTGTAGACTTGGCTGGCCTTGAACCCACAGAGATCCACCTGCCTCTGCTTCCCTTGGTGCTGAGATTATAGGCATGCACAGCCAGCTTTCAGGACATTCTTAATGTAGAAATTTAGATAACGGCTCAGAAACATTCAACTTCTAAAGAAAAATAAATGTGTTCATATGGGCACTCTTCCTATATACTATACACTACATGTTAAAATCTCCATTTGCCATTAAAATTTTTACACATTTTGTGACGTGACTTTTTGAAGTTTGTAGGCTGATAACTTGAGAAAACAGCATGCATTTCAATATCTATTTTCCATTTTACAGTTGAATCCCAGAATTGCACGTATCTGGAATGTTTAGGTTTAATGTGACATTTTCAATGTATTATTTTGTTCTCCACAATCTGGGTTAGTCTTAATTTATATTATTGGGGCGCATGTGTGTGTGTGAGAGAGGGGGGTAAGAGAGAAAGTGATGGTGGGGAGAGAGAGGGAGAGAGAGGTATGTGAGTGTGCTTGCTCATGTCTACATGTGGAGGTCAGAGGACAACTCTTGAAGCCCAGTCATCTTTTTTCCCCCATTACATGGGTTCTAAAGATTGGACTAAGGTCGCTAAGATGGTTCGACAAGTGTCTTTACCTTCAGAGCAAAGTGAGACATATTTAGGAGGGGATATTTTAATGGAAAATACATCCAGTTTATAATGCCAATGGTATTATTCCCTGAACAAAACCTGAACAATGACAATACAAATTTACATGCTGATGTCAATAGGGAAAGCTCACAAGGTCCAATCCTTGATGAATAACTATAGATATTTGAATTATTTTTGAACTATAGGTACTTAAGATCAACTGAGAGTGGAACAGTCTTCTCCAGAAATGAGTTCTTTGGTAAGCTATCTAACCAAAGTGGTCAGCCCTAAAATCATACACCTATGAGCACAGTTAACTGACTCAACTGAATGTATTTATGTATTTGTAATTATATATGTGTGTGTGTGTGTGTGTGTGTAACAGTAATAGTAAAAGAAAACCATATTGATAATGCATGAAAGTAGAAGGAGGGCTTAGAGATAGGAGAAGGGAAACAGTGGGAGTGAAAATGGAATAGGATAATAGTTGGATTGAACATCAAAACATATTACCTGTATGTATAAAATGCCATAATGAAATACATTGTTTTGTAAGTTAATTAATGGTAACAAAATGGATTAGAAGAAGTTCTTCTAAGAAGGAAGCTGATTAAGAGTCAGGGTGCTTGATTGTTTTAAGGGAAGGAGAAGTATTCCATTCTTCAGAGAAGATCTTTAAGCTCAGGAAATAACTCAGTAGCTTCTAGAAGCCACGGAAAGGAATTTGATTCATTAGCCCCTTCTCTCACCATGCTTATGTAAGCTGTAAGGACAGACAAAAGACACTCTCAGACAAGCTGAACTGCTTTAGAGGAGGCTCAGAGCAGCAGAACAACCTGAAAGAAGCTGAGATTGGCAGAGCTGTTTGGAAGAGGCACAGAGAAATTGGGCTACATTAAAATGATACTCTCCACCCTTTTGAGCTGACCGTAGGTTGTACTGTACCTTCCAGGTGTCCAGATTTTGTGAATTGTCATCCATGCTGGGGTGGGCTTCAGTGATGCATTTGTCTTTGAGTCATTTCTGCTACTGTACATGGCTTCTGCACCAGATCCTTGTAAGTAATCCCAGTAAAATTCATTAGTTCATCAATTTGGACACTAGTGGTATCCTTGGGTAGGAACGTCATTGATTTCCTATTTGGGGTGAATAGAGGCTTGCTCATGTCTCTCCAGGAATAAGAACCATTTTAAATTTGAGACTATGATCCCCTTCCCACTAATCAGATATTAACAAGCACAGATAGGAGTCATGAATATTCATTCCTATATACTTGTTACATATATTTATGCACAAAACCATGTAATTTTCCATGTGATCACAAGTTTGTTTTCTTTGAGGAAACCAGTTATCTTTCTAGTCTGTGAGCTACATGAATAAATACTTTCGTAGGTACAGAAACAGGGACCATTAATATATTACAACAGTCACTTTTCATGTCTTGACCATTCCTACTTATTGCTCACATACCATGAAAAGTAATTTTTTAACACTCATTCTCTTTTCTCTTGGGCATACCATGTTCTAATCATTCTAAGGACTCTTTGCTGGCTGGAGATGCATAGCTCAGACTCTTAGTTATTGCCGGTGTTTGTGAAGCCCTGGCATACAATAGAGTATTGAAACCCCATCTCGATGTCCTTTCTCATCATTGATCTTTGCTTAGTAATAACAGAAACTACCAATGACCCTCTTAGTGATACTGGCAATACTTTTACCAGCATAGTCCTATGACTTGTAAGTAGTGCATCTTCTGGGTACATTGTAAAATGCACTCATTAAGCAGGTCTTGCCTGTGAGGTGAAGCAAGGACATCTTATATTCATTCCACCATTATCTACTATAGTATTTTCTGGGTCAGTATAGATTTTCTCTTGCTAAATATTTTAAAACTGTCCTGGAATCTCGTATTGCAAAATAGTAGACCAAAGTTTTAAGACTAACCATATCTAGTTTTGTGGTTTAGGGCTTTAAATAAATGAACACCACTGTTAGTTCCTGGCATGACTAGTGCCTGGTCCATAATGCTAAGGCTTTTCAGAGCACATTTCCTTTCTTGGGATGTTCCTAGCTGGTTTATGCTGAAATAATTCCCTAGATATAGCTTTGCTGACAGGAATGAAAGAGAGCATTGTCTGAGGAGGGGTGTGAGGACATAGCCTTACCTCAGAGAGATATCCTGAGGCTTTATTTCAGATGGCTCTCCATAAGTTGCTACAGTGTTGGATATTTCAGAGAAACTTAGAAAATCTTCATAGTATACACAGCGTATCATTATAGTGGGTGTAATGGTTTTGGTTTTCAAAGCAGTCTTTGACTTGAAATAGCAGATTTGCCTTCTTAAGGAAAAGAAATCTTTGGCTTCCATGGCCTACCAGCTGGAGAATTTCCTGGATATAACCAGAGGCACTTTGATTTTCACACACAGTTTGCAATTGTTTACTTGTTGTAAGATTATTTTTAAGTCTGGTAATCAATGTTGCTAAGCAATAGCTTTTGATTTCTTTATTTAGATTGCCTTCTCAAACAATTGATACTACAAGTTCATAAGCTCATTTACTCCACAGATAATATATTCCTCCTAACTCTCTACAAGTGACAATTTTAAAAATTGGATCATCATGTATTATATACAACTTGTGCTCTACTTACCATCAGCCATTCTATATTAGCCAATAAGCAAACAATAAGTGATCGTATTCTGTTACCTGTTTCTTTAACTCCTCCTATATCTACTCCTGTAAAGTTCAATTCTTAAGAAGAATATTGCCAAATAAGTCTGAGATTCTTAACATTCTGTAGGAATCAATATATGTGAAAGAAAAAAAAAAAGAATTTGCAATAGCACAAAAAGTAATGCGACACCAACACAAGCCAAGTGCAATCTTAATGCAATTCATGGGAGGGCAAGAGAAAGTATTGGTTGTTAGGGATTCCTTGTTAGTCTGGAAAGACTTTGTGTTTTTATCCTTGTTTTGTTGAGTCAGTGGATGGGGATACTATATAGAACATGTGGTAAAATTTTCTAGAATGAACAGAAATAGCAGGAAATGTGTATGTATAAAGAAATTCATTATGAAGAACTGAACCTAACAATCACATTGCCCTGGGATTGGAGATCTAGGAAATCTGAGGTTATATTTTGAGGCAAAGGAGGTCTTCCAGAAAATTCTGTTTTGTTTAAAGGAGGACAATCTTTTTGCTTTATTCTCATTTTCACATGTGTGGAGATCACTATCTCACTGAGAAGGGCAATCTGCTTTACTCAAAAGTCACAGCTGTCAATGTTAATATCATCTAAAACAACACACTTAAAACACACAGAAGATGCTCCTTGTTTAGTTTATCTCTCATCTTTCTCCTAAAACTTATATAATATGCACATAACTTTGTATGTGTCTGCTCCTCTAATATGTAGATTCCTGCTTACATAAGGGTTTTTTAGTGCCAACACCAAAACGAAGTTCAATAACTAAAAACAACAACAACAACAACAACAACAAAATACTTAAAATAGAAGCCTATGCAGGAGGCTTGGGTCCTAGGGGCAGGGGCAGTCAGATGCTCCCAGATAAACCTCATGTTCTAGTCACTGAAGAAGGCTGAGTCCAAGAGAACATGGAAAAATGGTGGAGTGGGAAGAGATACTCTTAGCTCTTTGGGAAAGTCTCGTTTATGTAAGAACTAGTTTGTTAAAACATCAGTTGCCCTGCTATGCACTTTACGTAGACACTGTTCCAACTCATTCTTCCAGGAGCCTTTGTAGATGGGAACAACTGATCACCTCCAAAAGAACACATGAGGAAACTCAGATGAAGTTCAGCTAAGACCTGAAGAAGCCTACATGAATAATGATATGAACAATTCTGTAAACTAGGCATTCATGTCTCATCATTTCATTTCTGGTGGTACACTGTATGTGTGAATAAAGTTTCAAAATAGAGAGAAAAAACACAGAAGAAAATTTGATTAAGAGTCTGTGTACTTGATAGACCAGTCTATTGAGATATGCAACTACTATCTCTGAAAATGGCCTTGGCTGGAGGTGTCTCCATAATGTGGCAAATTTCAAGGAGTGGCCTGCCTTTTCAGAAGTTGGGCAAGTTTCCAAAGGGGACAACACATGGCGTGGTTCCATGTCTACCAGAGTAGTTTGTAATTGTTTCATTGCATACTTATCCTCACTGAAAAATGTTTATCCCATTATTATCTTAATTCCACCACCACCTGCTGTAGGATCCTCTGTTTGAATCAACAAAGATTCTCTCTTGCTTCATCACAGTCCTGGAAGCTTGTATTGCAAAAAAGTACATGTAAGTTTTAAAACTTTGGCATCCAACAATTTCAAAAGGATGAATGTGCAGTTTTTGTGTTTTTTACTTTGCATCTTAACAACACAATCAATAGTGTAGGACAAGCTACTATATTAATGGGTTTTAATTTTTTAATATTTACAATTATATATTTATATATTTATTTATTATTTCATGTCTATGTATGGGTAGTAAGGCCCATGCCATAGTAGATTTATCAAATCCAAAAGAGAAGTTGCAATAATCAGTTCCTTCCTTCTATCTCATGGTTCCGAGGGATGCAATTTAGACCAACAATCTTGGTTGTAAAATTATTTGCAAAGTGATCAATCATACTGAGCCAATGACATTGCTTACTTGTTAACCTTCTGTAAAAGTTGTTCTTAGTGTAGCATTTCCTTTCACTAGTGAATCACTTTTCATGTTAAAGAAATAGGAATTTCTTTCTTTCTTTTTTTTGGTTTTTCAAGATAGTGTTTCTCAATTTATTACTTTTTAATTTCTTTAGTTCTTTATATATTCTTGATATCAGCCCTCTGTCAGTTATAGGGTTGGTGAAGATCCTTTCCCAGTTTGTGGGCTGTCGTTTTATTGTGATGACAACATCTTTTGCTTTACAGAGGCTTTTTTTTATTTTTTTATTTTTTTTATTTTTTTATTTTTAATTTATTTATTTTTATCTCAGTCACAGGTTAGGTACTTTGAATCCCAGGCGTAGCCCCCTCCCCCATTCCCTCCTACCCTCCCACTCCCTCCCTCATCTACTTCTTCCCCGCCCCCTCCAAGTCCACCAACAGGGGAGGACCTCCTTCCCTTCCATCCAACCCCAGCTTATTCTGTCTCCTCAGGGCTGGCTGCAAAGTCCTCCCCTGGGATCTAGCCAGTCTGTCACTCCCCGGCTTATATGGGGGAGGGTCAAAGAGTCAGCCATCAAGATCATGACTGAAACAGTCCCTGTTTCCC